>JASEVX010000001.1:120718115-121150616 GCA_031761405.1 Serripes groenlandicus | reverse complement strand
TCCCTCACGCCTGTGTGATATACACGGTCACCGGTAAATACCGGTGCACGAGGTCAACGTGTCACTTTTAGTTTTCAAGTAAGTGTTGGTTGACGACGCGGGGTTGGGAGGCGGGAATATGAAATGACTGGTAAGTATTTTCTAATAAAAATATGTTTTACTTTAAAAACTTCATTTTTATGTCAAAAATACATTACCAGTCATTTATTACCTGATGACTTTTCAGCATCGGTCGGGAGGCATCTGCCAACACTTCTAGTCCTACAGGTAATGCAGCACATTGTAGTTATTTTTATTTAATTTATTTACTTAGTACTGAGACACAACAGCCTGTGAAAGTAGGAGAATGGATTGATAAATTTCAATCGTTAAGTACTTTATTGTTGTGTCTAATATGTAATTTAGCATATAACTCGCTGAGACGCCACCAGTGGCCCCAGAGAGTGAAGATTTTCAGTTTGCTTAGACATAGATCGCAGGTAGAAATTTGAAAAAGTCGATTGAGATTTCCATACCGCGGCACGAAGAATATCCTCTAAAGGCACATTGTTGGAAAAGGCCCAACTAGTGGAGAGTGCTCTAATTTCATGTGGACGAATCCGTAAAAACGAGAGATCGCGAACTGAAATGAAGTTTTTTAAAGTAAAACATATTTTTATTAGAAAATACTTACCAGTCATTTAATACCTGATATATAATCTCAACACCGTTAATTCATCCAGAAAAGAAGCTCGCGCAGCCATGCATAGCCCTCACGCGTGTGTGATACACACGGCCGCCGGTAATACCGGCGCACGGGCCATGTGACCCCCACTTTTAATTTCACCGTTAACTTGCAGCGTTTAGTGTTGGGTGACGACGCGGGGTTGGGAGGCGGGAATCTGAAATGACTGGTAAGTATTTTCTAATAAAAATATGTTTTACTTTAAAAAACTTCATTTTTATGTCAAAAATACATTACCAGTCATTTAATACCTGATGACTTTGCAGCATCGGTCGGGAGGATCGTCCAACACAATGCCGGTCCCGAGAAATCGTAGCACTTGGTAAGAGTACCTACGGTACTACTAAATATAAACACAACTGTTTATGTATTTAGTAATTTGTGTATTAATTAGGTAAGTACTCGCTGAGAGTCCACTTGTGTGTCCAGAGAGGAATAATTTCTGATTGAAACGTTTTAAGACTTTATCAGACGGATCTTATTACTAATTAAAGGAATAGGATATCCAGTGTTTGAATACGCTGCTGACATATCCTTCTCCTACCTGAGGTTGAATAACCCCTACTGTGGCTCTTACAGCCCTCGAATGTTTTATATAGAACTTAAGACCCTTGACAGGGTACAAGATCAGGTTATATCTAAGGGAACACAGTTCACAGAAAGGTTGTGAAATGTGATGGGTTAGGAAGCACCAAAGGCAACTTGGTCTCAGTAGGAATACAGGTTATAAGAACGGTTGAATAACCATACGGCTGTAAAACCTGATGAAATTCGTTTTTACTGAAAGCAAAGAACTCACTTCCCTGATAGTGTTCGACAAGCAAGACGAATTTAAGTCTCAGTTTATAACTTACGAAGCGGCAGCTTCCGAAGAACGTAAAAGTTTGGAGAGAAATGGATCTGAACTTTGAAGTTAAGCGCATTGGAGCATCGAACAATAATTGTTGTGTTCATCGCCAAATCTTGAATGCGAGAGGTCGGCAACAAATGTAAGCATAAATTACTGATTGACGTACCTTAAAAAACACCAATCGGTAAGAACTGTCTACTTCTAATGAAGATGTAACGGTTATGTCGATAGGCAGGCCAGAAGAACGTTGAACTACGATCTCTGGGCCAATACTGTGTTTCTAAAGTCATTGTCAGGAAGAGAAGAACGACACCGGAAGTTGACTCATTTGAATTATGGGGGCAATTCAGGGAGTAATAATTATTGCCAATCGAAGGACTACTGTCTACTCTATTGATCATGTACATGTCCTAGTCAGTTAAGCCCTGTACTGTAATGAGTATTTAACACACTGCCCCGAACTGTAAACAATTTGGGTGTAGTATGAAGCATGTATCGGACCGTTTCCCTTAATTACTGATCCTTATCCAGGACATGGTAATCGGATTCTCTTATAGCGAATCGAGTCTGTCCGAAGGGCCAGCTCAACGAGAAACGTCCTACAACGAGTCTCTTGAGGGGAATAGATCCGACTTGCCCGTTTTGGGAATTAATTCTAAACGCAGGTAATCGAAGTGAAGTGTTTGAAAGGAACACTTCCCCGTTTACAATGAATCGACGGTCATTCCTCGATGAAAAAGCAACCGGTACGTGGTAACAGGTGTCTGTTTGGTCTAAGAATCGCTCAGACAGTCGTTCCGGATTGCGTTCTTGATAAAACGGAACATTCCATTTTATTACTCGACCGTACTAGACGCAATCTGAGTCGATAAGTCTTATTCCGGTCTTCACCGGAACCAGACGAAAGACGGTTGTAGAAACCACCGAATGGAAGGTTGATACCCACTCCATGGCATTCCTGTTAGCTTAATAGAGAGGAGCGCTTCCCTATAGCCGCGGATTAGGGACAGTGCTCTACTTGGTTGTATGCCAACTTTGCTCCCGTACGGGGCTTTGATAAGGCAGGGCCAGCGGAAGCAGAAAGCTAGGCTCGAACTTAGCCTGTCTCTTGTGTCTTCACAGGTTGAGCTTCTAAGAATGCCTTTGCCGAAGTCACTGTACGTTCTGTCCCTGTGAACAATGTTGCCGCATACGCCGAAATGCGCCTATGGACGCAGTGAATGCAGTAACTTCCCACTAATGATAGTTTATTTAGAGTCCAGCTCTAAATTGTTAATCATCCGATGGAGCACTGAACCCGATATGTCTCTTATTCGTCAGACAAGACGGGGTCGTGGGTTTTACCCGACGACGTGCGGATTGACTAAAGCCGGTTCTGGACCGGAATGTCAGTGTCCGATTCGACATGGAGGAATCCTATGATCGATTGATTGTGGTTTAACGCCGTTTTAACAATTTCTCAGTTATATCACGGCGGCCAGTTCACCTACTCATGTATTTCCTGGTTTTCTCACACCAGTACTCCACACAACAATCTTCCCAAGCAACTGGCTACTTTTCCACAAAACTTAGCCCATTGGTGGGAGGAATCCTATGAAGGAGTCATGATCGAGGAATTTATCCCTTTTCCGAAGAAGAATGAGATCGCATGGAATCAACCTTCGGTCCGAGCTCACGTATGAGAGAGTTCACAGAGTGACTATCCTCTGGGAACGGTTGATCCCGGTAGGCCAGCATAGGGGATTGATTTATGAAATCAACTGAATCTCTCCCATGTAATACCGTCGGACATCGACTCGTCCCAACAATTGGTACGATGGGTATTACTTGGGAGGAGTGTAGTCCCTAGAGACGCACTCTCTCCTCCCTGGGGAACGACATAACTATTTGACCGGTACTCCCCATACCCGATGGCCGACTGTTTAATCGGCTATGTCCCAGCATACTGCCCGATTGACTGCCGAAAGGTTATGTCCTAAGACATTACCCGTTTGACCGGTGCCTTACTGGCTATGTCTAAAGACATTGCCCGATCTCCAAATGACTGTGTCCGAGGACATTTGTCAATTGGAATACTGTTGAATTCCGAAGAATTCATAGTTGAATTTTTTTGTTTTCACGGTGACCGTTTGCCCGGTAACCGTTTATGCCCAGTTAAGAGTTTGACTGCCCTGTGAACGTTCACGCGACAACCGTTTATGCCCAGTGATTAATTGAGTACTCGGTAGGCATTTGACTCATTCTCTAGCACTATCGACTCATTACATTCATATGAGTGTAAGGAACGACAACTCTGCGAAGGAGATTTTCACTTGGCTGTGTTCGAAAACACCCGGTTGTCCAATGCTTATGTCATAATATTGACAAAACGGTTGGAGTCAACTTGACTTAACGACTGCTCGTTACCCAGCTCTGGGAACGTTCAGTAATGGTAGCTCCCTCTGACCATTACTGACCGGTTGACTAATGATAGGCTGATGTGAGGCTGCTCTATCACTAGTCTCCAAAAACTTCAGACATTATAACTTGGCACTCTGTAGAAGTCCGAAGACTGCTGTACTGCAGAGTGTAGGTTTTGCTCGAAATCATTATAGGTTTAAACGACGTTTAAGCGTCAACCTTCGGGCATAACGTATTAGGCACCACCCTAAGTACTTCCTTAATGTTCTGCTGTAGAGGTCAACGCTCTACAGCCGGCTCGTAATCTGAAGGGGACTGCCCCCCCCCCCCCCCCCCCCCCCCACCCGTCAGACGAGGAGGTGGGAGAGTGTCGAGCCCTACGATGCTTGACTCTAATCCGTCTTTCAACTGAAAGACACAACAGTCTTATAAAAGTAAGAGAAGGGATTGAAAATAATATTCAATCTTGGTGTACTTTATTGTTGTGTTAAGGTGTCGATCGTGTGATATGAACCTCCTCTCTCCGCAGTAGAGAGAGGTCGCACTGGATCGATCGTCGGCGCCGAACTAATCGTATGGGACGGTCTCGACCTCCCTTTCACGGAAAACCTGAGTTATTCCGATCGGGGGTTTGCCTTCTAAGGACTGCCTCTTCGAAAGGTGTCCTTCCGGGAACAGTGAATTCCCATCAGGTGGGTATTGCTGATCCCGGTAGGCTTGGTTAACCCGCCTATCACCGATCCGTTACATCTTTTGAAACGGAGCTTTGTATCGGGGAAGGAGTGTAATCTCTAGAGAAGTACCATGTTCCACTTGGAGACACGGAAACATTTCTCTGTCCTGTACTACCTATAACTGGATATCTGGGCCTTGTGCGTAATGACCAGTGTTTGAATATCCGTACTCTTCTATTCTCATTCTAGTGTAATCCCTACAGAAGAACACTATTCCCCTTGGAGAAAGGAAAGATTTATCTGTCCTGTACTCCTTATAACCGATGTTAGACGGTTGGATATCTGAGCCTGGTGCGTAATGACCAGTGTTTTGAATATCCGTATAGACCGGTTGTGCGAAGAACGAGTGGTACTAGCTTAACGACTGCTCGTTACCTTGACTGCCCACTGCCCGGTCGCGTCATGTTAAACTGACTGATAATTTGCCCGGTCGCGTCATGGCTTAATGACTGACCGGTCGCGTCATCGCTAAATGACTGCCGGATTTGCCCGGTGACTGGTCGCGCCTAGGCGAAATGACTGACTGGTTGCCCAGTACCCGGTTACCCGGAGTCATATAGGTTTTGCTCGCAAGCATTACCCGGTTGACTAATGATAGGCAGTTGTGAAGCTGCTCTATCACCGGTCTCCAAAGAATTCTGTCCGCAGACATTATAATTTGGCACTCTGTAAGCGTCCGAAGACTGCTTACTGCAGAGTGTGGTGTTAGAGGTGGCCAATCAGTGAGGTTTCCCTTTGATTGACCCATGGCGTCTCCCGAAGGGTCAGCCCCAACACCTGGCGTCAGATAATGTCGTTCAGCAGACGGTTGCTCACTCTTGAGGCCAACCATCACTGTGTCCGTACGGTTTCTGGCCCGAAGGCCTTTGTTTCCCGACGGAATAACAGACATCAGCCGCTGCCATCCGCTCCTCCATGTCCCGCGAAGGACCAGCCGAAGCTGAGGGGGAGCGGTCAGAGCTCCAGATAAGGGGCGTATGCATGTCTAAAATCCTCATTTGACCCTCTTACCCTATGCTGTGGGTATTGAGAACCCACAGCATAGGGTTTGTTTCCTAAGAGGGAATTTGTGGGGAAAATAGCTGATTACACCTCCTAATCTGGACCTCTGAGCGGTTGTGTGGAGTGAAGAAGGAACAGCTCTGACCTTCTGCTCACTCAACACAGCCGCGGAGTCTGATTGTTGGGAGAACCCCTCAAACTCCGCTTCACTCGTAGAGCTAAGAGAAACCTTTTTAGGGGTCTTCTTACTCTTCCAGCTTTTGTGAGTCCTCCTCAACCCAGACTGTTTCCAAATGGAAGCAGGCCAGGAAGAGAAGTACTCACAGGGTGAATCCTGTGTGTACTTAGTGAACGCAAAACAGGACAGACGCGTGTCTCATACAGCCGTTATGAGTCACGCCTCTGATCACCACTATGTGACATAGAATATATATGAAACAAAACAATTTATACGATTCAACAAAAAATATAATTTTTTTTCTATTTTTTATTTTCTACTATACCCGTTGATCACGGAACGTATTTCAATGAAAAAGATTTTACAAATATTTTCCAAAATTGTTCATGTTTAATTAATATACATAATGTAATACAAGGCGATAATAATATATTATCGCTAATAGGGTCGGTGTAACTATAACTTCGTTGAAAGAATGAATGGCCATTACCGCACCCGATACGTAACTGAAATAGTGGGTGGGGTAACCCACCCGTGACTTCTCAGTTAGTTGTGTTCACAAAAAACAACTTAATTACAATTAGTAATTTACACAATTATGTTGTTAGGTTGTTAATGTAGTTGAATAACTGAATGAAAATAACTTGTTTAAGGCGAATGCCTTAAACAGACCAAGAAATAAAATATAAAAATGAAATAAATTCTTAGCTGTCAGTTGGTGTGTCCAGAAATTAAAAGTGGGGGTCACATGGCCCGTGCGCCGGTATTACCGGCGGCCGTGTGTATCACACACGCGTGAGGGCTATGCATGGCTGCGCGAGCTTCTTTTCTGGATGAATTAACGGTGTTGAGATTATATATCAGGTATTAAATGACTGGTAATGTATTTTTGACATAAAAAGATTAGTGTAGGCTAATTTAATTGTACAGGATATCCAGCGGGAAATAGAAGCCGCTGATATATCCTTACATCCTATCAGAGGGAGAAACAATCTCTTCCTACGGCCCCTTGTCCCTTTAACTCTCTTAAGGTAAAGCTTAAGAGCTCTAACGAGACATAGAAGTCTGTCGGCATCCAACGGACCACAGCTCGCAGAAAGACTGGGAACCGTGATTGGTTTAGGAAGGACCGAAGGTAACTGGTTCTTGGCTAAAAAACCTGACTGACAAAGTAGAGTGAACGAGCCATCAGATTCATTGAATCTGATAAAGCCGGTTTCTACTGAAAGCGCATGCAACTCACTTCTACGACGCGCGGTCGCAAAGGCAAGAAGAAAGACAGTTTTGTAAGTTAAAAATTTTAACGAAGCAGAAGACAGAGGTTCGTACGGCGCCTTTGTAAGAGACCAAAGAACGCAAGATAAATCCCATTTTGGAGTTAAACTCCTACAAACGGGTTTATCTAGTTCGAATGATCGCATAAGTTCCGAGAGAAATGGATTAGCACCAATACTCTCTCCCCCTTTGAACTTAAGCGTATTCGAAAGCATTGAACGATAACCTTTTATTGTGCTAACAGCTAGATCTTTATCTTCAAAAAGAAAAAGAAAGAAATCGGCAATCCTAGCTACAGAGGGACACTCAGGATTGATCGACCTAGCATGACACCAATCTGAGAAGACTGTCCACTTGGAATCATAGACGATTCTAGTGGATCGTCTTCTGGATTGAGCGATGCGAGAGGCAACTTTTTGAGAAAAGTTTCTCTCTCGGATCGATCGCTTGATAATGTCCAAGCGTGAAGATCTGCACTGTTGAGAACGAAGAACCTTTTGTAGTACGATCGGGACCAGAATGAACGGGGGAAACGCGTACCCGAATAGACGGTCCCAATCGAGGGTCAGTGCGTCCACTGCCCAGGCTGCAGGATCGTACATCGGTGACACATAAAGTGGCAGCCGATGGTTGACTCTGGTGGCGAAAAGATCCACCAGTGGTGTCCCGATCCGCATGAATACAGAGTTTACTACACTCTGATTCAGTGTCCATTCCGCCGGAAGAACTTTGTTTTGGCGGGATAGACTGTCCGCTAAGACATTCAAATGGCCGGGGACGTGTTTTACTAAGACTACTAACGACGTCGCCTGGCACCAAAGGAGTAACTTCCATGTCTCCAGAAAGAGTAGATGGGAGTGCGTTCCTCCTTGCCTGCGAATGTAGGACACAACAGTAGTATTGTCCGTCGACAATAAAACAGTTGTGTTCGCAACGGAGGCAGAGAACTGTTTGAGAGCTAGCAGGACTGCTCTCAATTCTAAGTTGTTTATGTGCAAACAACGTTCCTCCGCTGTCCACATGCCCTGGGCTGTTAGGCCCTGTGGCTCTAAATGAGCTCCCCAACCCACAGCACTGGCATCTGTAAAAAGGTACAGATCCGGAGGTGATGTGATCAAGGGCACCCCTTGTAGATAGATTAACGGATCCAGCCACCACCGAAGGTGTGACTTGAAGAAATCCGTCAGAGCTATCTCCTGTTCCAGTGAGTCCACAGACGGACGCCACCGGGACAGAAAAAGATACTGAAGGGGCCGCATGTGGAGCCTGCCTAGACTGACTAGGTCGGCTGCTGCACTCAGGGACCCCAGAAGTGACAGCATGGACCGGGCTGTTACCATAGCCTGGTCCAGAGTGAGTCTGATCTTCCGGAAAAGAGAATCGACTCTGTCCGAAGGGACCCGAATCACCGCTAGGTCGGTGAGAAAGGTCATCCCTACGAATGTAAACCTCTTTGACGGAACTAAGTCCGACTTCTGCGTATTGGGAATAAGGCCCAATCGCAGAATGGTCCGCCAGGCTAGAGACAGATCGTGAAGGAGAATTAAACGATCTGCTCTGTGGAGTAGCCAGTCGTCGAAGTATTGAAGAAGCTGGGGCCCGTTCATTCGTAGAAAGGCTCCCACAGCATTTATAATCTTCGTGAATACTCGAGGTGCGGACTTGAGGCCGAAGGGAAGTGCCCTGAATTGGTACACTTCTCCATTTACCACAAACCGAAGGTATTTCCTCGACGAGGAAGCGATCGGAATGTGGTAATAGGCGTCTGTGAGGTCTAACGAGACCGCCCAGTCGTCCTTCCGAATAGCCATTCTGATGGAGCGGGCCGACTCCATCTTGAATTTCTCGACCGGTATTAATAGATTCAGGGCTGACAAATCTATCACCGGTCTCCACCGACCGTCTTTTTTCGGAACGAGAAAAAGACGGCTGTAGAAACCCCGAGTATTGGGGTTGAGAACCCTCTCTATGGCTTTCTTTTTCAGAAGTGATGTAATCACTTCTGACATGGTCGGATGGCGTGACGACAGATCGATGGGCACGCTTGTCATGGGAGGGGGGGAAACGAAGGGAATTAGATACCCTTCTTGTATCACGGATAAAATCCAACGATCCTCCGTGATACTCCCCCATTCTTCCCTGAAAAATGACAGGCGGCCCCCTACTGCAATCTCCGGCCTCGGGATAGTCATAGAGAGGTGCGTACCCCTAGGGCTGCGGCCTAGGAGCCGTACCATACCTGGAAGTATGCTTCGGCTTAGCTCCCGTGAAACGGGGCTTCGGTTCAGCATAATTCCGGCCCGTGGAAGGAGGTTGTTTAGGCGGTACAGCCTTCACTTCCTGTTTCTGCTTTTTCGCCGGGGGCTTCCTAGTATTAGTCCATTTAGCCGCCGGTGCAGAGTATTTACGACTCTGTGACAAAGCATTTACTGCACTCGCCGAAAGGCGTCTGGATTGTTCTGACGAATCAGTAACAGTCACTGCAGCAACCCTTCCACCAAAGAGAAGATTGGAGGATAAGGGGGCGGCTCTTAAGCTGTCCTTGCTATTTTGTAGCAGAGAAGAGGATTTGACAAGTGTCGCATCTCTCCTCGCGGACAGCATTTCCGTGGCGTTCTGCAAATTCAGAGCCATCAGGTGCCGATTCCCCGTATCAAAAGCCTCCAGAATTCTGCTAGCCCCTCTGCTAGAGACATTCTCCTCTTTAAGTAGAAGTGCCAGAGCTATGGCGAAATGATCGTCATGTGAAGCCACCATGACTCCCAGACGCGCTCTGGCCTCCCATCTCTCAACCAGTTTAGCACTAACTGTGATTGAGGTGGGTGCAGTTAATCCCAAAGTGGACGCATCTCCGTCTAAGGCCGGCACTTTAACGGGAAAGAACTCCTTCGAAGCTACATAAGCCTTAGGAGACACCCATTCCTTAGAGATGGCCAGTGGGACCGACCAGGCTGACTCAACAGTGTCTAATGACCTGGTGGACTGCAGTTGGTCCAATAACCTTCCCAAGTTATTCGCCTGCGGAAGTAACTGTAATGGAGTTGTAGACCCTCCTATCTCCGCATTATGTTCTTCCAAACTTGAAAGGTTTTTACGACGTGGGGGAGCGTCGATCTTAGGGCAGAGCGTACTAGGCACTACCCTAAAAACTTCTTCAATAGCCTGCTGCAGGGACCAACGATCCGCAGCCGGCTCGTCTTCTATAGGTAATAGACTTTCCGTTTCTTCGTCAGACGAAGAAGTGGAGGATTGTCTAGGCCTACGACGAGAAGTATTGTGCTTAACCGGACTTCCCACCGGTTGACCAATTTCCGATCCAGAAATGGATTCATTCTCTGATAAATCCATAAGCTGGTGACGATCATGTGAACTCAACCTTCTATCCGCAGCAGAGAAAGGTTGCACAGAGTCAATCATCGGAGCCGAACTCACTGTATGTGATCTTTTCGACTTCCCCTTAACGGAACAAGCAATATTCCGATCGGGGGATTGCCTTTCAAAGGACTGCCTCTTGGAGAGGTGTCCTTCCGGGAGTCGTAAATTCCTATAATCAGGAATTTGACGATCACGGTAGGCATCACTAACCTGTCTGTCATAGAACCGATCACTCCTTCGTAATGAAGGTTGGTAACGTGGAGGAGTAATATCTCTTGAATAATACACTGTTCCCCTAGGAGAACGGAATGATTTTCTCGATATGTACTCTCCGTAATCTATGTCAGCAGGTTGGTTATTAAAACCTGGTAAACCAGTGTTCTGAATATCCAAATAATCAGGCTGTGCTGCGAAAGAATGATAACGCGTATCTATCCGATCGAGACGCACTGATCCCGGTTGCCTGGTACCGGGTTGCCCGGTACCTGGTTGACCGGTGGCAGGTCGAGTCATGTATGAATGACTGCCTTGCTGATTCTCCCATTCATCGTGAAATGAATGACCCATGTCCTCATTCCCGGTGTATGGATTAGTCATGCTGAATTGACTGACAGAATGCCCGGTCGCTTCATGCAGCCCGGTGCCCGGTCTAGTCATTTCAGAATGACTGCCTGGTTGCCCGGTGACTGGTCGTATCATTCTAGAATGATTGCCCGGTTGCCCGGTGACCGGTCTCGTCATTTCAAAATGACTGCCTGGTTGCCCGGTGCCCGGTTGCCCGGTGCCCGATTTAACCAAGGTAATATGACTGTCCAGTTTCCCGGAACCCGGTTGCCCGGTACCCGGTTGCCCGGTACCCGGTCGCCCGGAGTCATAAGGGTTTTGCTCGGAAGCATCACCCTGTGGACCAATGATAGGCAATTGTAATGCTCCATCACCGGTCCCCAAATTCTGCCCGAAGAATGCCTATCAACTGAGTGTGGTGAAAGAGGGGGCCATTCTGTTAGGTTTCCCTGAGAATGCCCCATTGCCTCACCCGAAGGTTCAGCACTAACACCAGTCGTCTGTTTTTGACCAGACGATATCATACGTTCCTCCGAACTTCGAGACGGTCCCGTCGTGGCTGTTACAGAGGCGTATGTCTTGACTGAAGATTGAAAAGCTCTGCTCCCCCATTTCCTTCCGTCTAATCAACCCAGTCGTGGAGTCTGTTGGGGAAAAACCCTCGAATTCCCCTTCGCTCGTAGAGCTAATACTTACCTTCTTCTTCAAAGGAACAGTTTTACTCTTACGGCTTTTGTGAGTCCTCCTCGATATGGCCTGTTTCCAAACGGAAGCCGACCATAACGAACAGAACTCACATGGTGAATCCTTTGTGCACTTAGTGCACGCAATGCAGGAAGAGTGCGTGTCCCACAAGGCCACTAAATGACCGCATGAGCCACGCCTCTGTTCACCATTATGTGACATAGTATAAATACAAAATCAAATTACGAAGTTCAAAAACAAAAAATAATATTTTCTATTCTTTTATTTCACTACTCGTTTTTACGGACGTAATTCAATGAAAAAATATTTTTTAAATATTCTCCAAATGTCTATGTAATTATACAAAACAACAACAAAGGCGATAAACAATATTATCGCTACCGGATCGGGAAATCTCACCGTTGAAAATTAATTGAAAAATTAATGCACGGTCATTCAAGACCCGACTCGTAACTGAAATAGTGGGTGGGGTAACCACCCGCGGCTCTCAGCTAGTTGTTACTACAAAAAAACACAACTTAAACACAAACAATAAATAAACAAAGTTCAAGTTCAAGAAGTAAATGTACAGTTTAACTGAATGAATTGACCCGTTAAAGCGAAAGCTTTAACTAGACAACGAAAATAAATTTAGAAAAATGAAAATAAATTCAAGCCTGTAGGTCGGTGTGTCCAGGAAACTAAAAGTGACACGTTGACCTCGTGCACCGGTATTTACCGGTGACCGTGTATATCACACAGGCGTGAGGGATACGCTAGGCGAGTTCTTTTTCTGGATGAATTAAGGGTTAGGAGATGTATATATCAGGTAATAAATGACTGGTAATGTATTTTTGACATAAAAATATGGTTTGAAAAGGAGGAATTGTATATGAGTATCTGTTTCCCAACACTTTTTCGACTTGGAATTCCCCCGCGGCTGGGGTCTCTCAATAAGAAATCTCAGCCATAGTCTGAACCTTACTTGAAACATAAGAGCCAGCTAAAAGGTGTCTTAACCCTTTCCCTCATATGACAATTCTGCAGCAGACGACTTTGAACATATTTTGTCAAAATCTCCATAATTGAATGGATAACCTATGACAAAAAGTGGAAAACATTGTGGCAAAAGGAGAAATTGCAGGTTTTGTGCAATTTCTTATTTTGTCACTATGTTTTCAAAAAGCCGTCTGCTGCAGAGGCATCAGAAAGTGTCTATATAAGGGAAAGGGTTAACGATTGCAGTCAATTCAACTCTTGAGCTCCAACAGGTGTGGATGTATTGGTTTCATGCCTTATTTATTTTTATCTTGATGTAAATATAAGGTCAGTAGCATCTTTCCTGTCTGTCGCAATATGAATTTAGCTGTTAAAAGCCACACATAACCCAAAACAAGCAAACAAACAAATCAACATGAAATTCCATATAATGCTTTATCTATTATGACATTTTAAGTGTTAGCTAAGAGAAGGTCTGTGGAAACACTTGAAAGCATTTCTTTGATACAGGGTTGAAGCCATTGTGAAAAGGGAAAAATTGCTTGTTCTTAGCAATTTCTCCATTGCTGAATAAGTTTCATCTACTTATGTGTTTGTTTTGTTGGGGTTTTATGCCGTTTTCAACATTATTTCAGTGATATCACAGTGACAGTTCACTTATTCATGATCCATGGGGAAACAAACCAGTACTAGGCTAGGAAATGTGCCTTGCCCAAGAGCACTCCATCATGACAACAGCGCTGCGAATGGGGATGGAACCCAGGACACCCGGTTCCTAATCCCAAATGCTAACCACTAGGCCACGTATTAATAACAAGGTATCAAAAGACATCTGTATCAAGTAAAAGGAAACTAAGTTCTCCATCAAAACAATTGTATAGCCTCAATGTGTTCTGTATGTTTACAAATGTAATTTGTAGTACAATTTTCTCTTAGAGAGTGCATGGTTTTGTGATATGCTTGTTACTTTTATGAAAATAATACACCTGCAACCATTCAGAAAGAGAAAATTGACACTATATTATCTTTTTTAACTGTTTCCCACATATAAAACATAGAGGGACAAATATGGATATCTCTACAAATGAAAGCATAGTTATTGAATAGAGTTAAAAACAATTTGACAAAAGGAGAAATTGTTCGTTATGAGCAATCTCTTCTTTTGCCACAATGTTTTCAAAAGGAGTCTGGTGCTATTGCGTCAACTGTCTCAACATTTGTCTTACGTGGAAAAGGGTTAAGCTTATATGATATCTTTAGAGTTTGATACATTAGAGGGAAAAATTGATACATCCTGAAAATTGGAGTATAATTTTGATATAGATTTAAAAACATCAACTATTTCTCCCTTTAAAAGTCTTCTTTCTGCAAAGCTGTATCTGGGAAAAGATTAAAGCAGGAAAGTGACAACAGCAGTCGCCAGGACAACATAGTTTGCCGGTTTCGGATTGATTGTAAATATTAACCTTTTCCCACATATAGCAAATTTGCAGTAGACACTTAGAAAACATCAAGCCAAAATAAGGCAAAATGTCTATAAATGAAAGCATTTTGGAAAAGGGGAAATTGATCATCATGAGCAATTTCTCCTTTTGTCACAATGTTTTCAAAAGTTGTCTGCTACAAAATGGTCAGAAGTGTCTGTATGTTGGAAAGGATTAAATGAAAAACATGACCCCAAACTAACAGATATTGTTACTGATGATGTGCATAATTATTGAAAAGAGTTGACAACATAGTGGCAAATAGAGACATTGCCCATAATGAGCAATTTCTCCAATTACCACAATGTTTTCAAGTGTTGTCAACTGCAGAGATATTGAAATGCGTCTGCGTTTTGGGAAAAGTAAAGGAGCACAATTTTATTACCTTCTGTGAGGTTACGTCCTGGGTTGAAGGCTCCTTTTGGCAAGGTATATGGCACAAGATCACAGCTGGTTCTTCTTGATACAGGTATTCTGTATTGGTTATCAGGGCTGAAATTAAAGAAAATCATCATATGACAACTGTGGCTGCTCCCTATTTTGCCAGAATGTTTTCAGAGAGAAAAACATGCAGCCAGTCAACCCCGGGACCTCTCGCTTTTAGGGCAAGAGGACACTGCCGACTGAGCTAACTGGGTTGCTTTAATACATGTTATCTCTCCAGCTGTTTTTACAAGTTCAAACCAAGACACAAATTTTTGCATCAATGTTTTCATAGCAGTCTGCATGTTTTCTGCATGTGGGGAACTGTAAAACTGTTTTCGAATAAATGTTGATTCAAGTCAGTTTCAGACATTATAATATATGTACTCATTTTCATCTTTACGAAAGTTTAATACAATCAGACTTCCATACCAATTTTCTTTTGTAATTAACTCGAAACAAGATTGATCTCCTTTGATTTGACTCCTTAACCCTTTCCCTCATACGACAATTCTGCAGCAGACGACTTTGAACGTATTTTGTCAAAACATAAAAAATCTCAATAATTGAATGGATAACCTATGACAAAAAGGGGAAAACATTGTGGCAAAAGGAGAAATTGCACGTTTTGTGCAATTTCTTCTTTTGACACTATGTTTTCAAAAAGCTGTCTGCTGCAGAGGCGTCAGAAAGCGTCTATATGAGGTAAAGGGTTAAACATGGTGTCTGACGGAGTAGAATTCATAAATTTCCAGCAGCATGATTTATCAATAGTTTTTTGGTGCACATGACTTTAAATTGATAAAGACATTTAAAGAATTAGTAATGCTAGATATTAAATTATAATTAACAGTTAAATCTTCAGTATTATATATTTTTTAAATATAGTTTATATACACAGTAAGTACAGCAATACTACAGGAACCCAACCTACATTATAAACAAATGTTTCATTGAACATGTCTAACTTCCTTAACCCTTTCCCACATATAAATGTTTTCTGACACCTCAGCGGCAGACAGCTTTTTGAAATCATGGCATCAAAAGAAGAAATTGCTCAAAACGAGCAATTTCTCCTTTTGTCACCATGACATTGTTTTCAACTCGATTCAATTATTATACTTTCATTTTCAGAGATTTTCCATATTGTTTTCTAAATGTTTCAAAGTCATCTACTGGATTTTTGTTGTATGTGGGAATTTAAAACTGAAATTGCAGAAAACTATGACTAGAATGATATCATGATGGACAGATGACTGAGAAATTATCCTTTATTGTCAACCCACCAAATGTGAAGGCTACACAAAAAGCTGCAAGGAATTTAGAAGCCTACCTGAGGTCCGAGCTGTTAAGATGGCAGCAGTCTAATATATATGTGATTGGTTGTTTGATATGAAACTTGTACAGGTTCTGTACGATGATTTTGTTGGTCTGTACAATCTGCAGGTAGTTTTTAAACCTCTGTTGTATTCTGTGTGTTAACTGAAAAATATACAAAAAATTAAATAGTATCCTCCCTTTCCCATTAACCCTTTCCCTCATATGACAATTCTGCTGCAGACGACTTTGAACATGTTTTGTCATAAAATAGAAAATCTCTATATTTAAATAGATAACCTATGACTAAAAGTGGAAAAACATTGTGGCAAAAGGAGAAATTGCTTGTTTTGAGCAATTTCTTCTTTTGTCACTATGTTTTTAAAAAGCTGTCTGCTGCAGGGACGTCAGAAAGCGTCTATATGAGGAAAAAGGTTAAAAAATAAATATGAAACAGACAACTTGATTTTGAAAACATATTAAAACAAGAGGGCCATGATGGCCCTGGAAACGCTCACCTGATTTTTTTTTTCACTTTAGCTATATAAGCCCCGCCATCTGGCGGACATAGTTTCCGACCAATCGACTTGGCTTGAAGGAATCTGATAGAGGGTCACCCTAGGAACATTTCTACAAAATTATTTGAAAATCGGCCTGACAGTTTTGGAGGAGAAGATTTTTTAAGTTTTCACTATAGCCATAAAAGGCAAAATAGCCCCGACCCCTTGTGGCCATGTTTTTTGACCAATCAACATGGCTTGAAGGAATCTGATAGAGGGTCATCCAAGGAACATTTCTACAAAATTATTTGAAAATCGGCCTGACACTTTTGGAGAAGAAGATTTTTTAAGTTTGCACTATAGCTATATAAGGCAAAAAAGCCCCGTCGCCCCTGGCGGCCATGTTTTTCGACCAATCAACATGGCTTCAAGGAATCTGATAGAGAGTCACCCAAGGAACATCTCTACAAAATAAGTTCAAAATCTGCCAACCAATTTGGGAGGAGAAGAATTTTGAAGTTTTTTTCGTTTCGTTGCCATGGAAACCAGAATTCTGCATGGATCCCAATAATTTGAAGGAATTCTGGTGAGGTCATTGAGAGGATGCTTTCTGTGAAGTTTCATCCCAATTGACCCACTGGTTACTGAGGAGAAGATGTTGAAGATTTTTTAAGTTTTCACTATAACCATAAAAGGCAAAATAGCCCCGCCCCCTGGCGGCCATGTTTTTCAACCAATCAACATGGCTTGAAGGAATCTGATAGAGGGTCACCCAAGGAACATTTCTACAAAATTATTTGAAAATCGGCCTGACACTTATGGAGGAGAAGATTTTTTAAGTTTGCACTATAGCCATATAAGGCAAAATAGCCCCCCCCCCCCCCCCCCCCCTCCTGGCGGCCATGTTTTTCGACCAATCAACATGGCTTGAAGGAATCTGATAGAGGGTCACCCAAGGATCATTTCTACAAAATAATTTGAAAATCGGCCTGACACTTTCGGAGGAGAAGATTTTTTAAGAATTTTGAAGTTTTTTTCATTTCGTTGCCATGGAAACCAGAATTCTGCATGGATCTAAAAAAATTTAAGGAATTCTGGTGAGGACATTGAGAGGATGCTTTCTGTGAAGTTTCATCCCAGTTGACCCACCGGTTACAGAGGAGAAAATGTTGACGGACGACGGACAACGGACGCCGGACATAGGGCGATCACAATAACTCACCCTGAGCACTTCGTGCACAGGTGAGCTAAAAATATGAAAAAGTTCTGTAATTTTAACAGAATTGAAAACATTTTTTGACAAATTCCTCCTCTTGCTTAAATGTTTTCAAAATGCGTCTTCTTTAGTCGCAATAAAATGTGGGAAATGTTAAATAATATAAATGGTAACCTGAAATGATAATTTTCTGAAGTTGTCAAAAGATTTGTGCACCCAGGGAAATGGTAAACACAGGGTATAATTATAATATCATGCAATTAAAATGGATTATTTTTACTAAACACTGTCAACTGCAAAGGCATAAACAATTGCGTACTTTGTATCATATTGGGGATAGGGATAATCATGTTATAACACTAATCCTATATATACCCTGTAATGCTGTATAATACGTATGCAATGAAGGTGAATTAACCCTTTTCAACATAAAACAAATCTGCAGCAGACTAACATCCTTCAAAAATATTGGCAAAATTACAAAAAAATCTCCAAATATTATGTAGTCTCATCACTGAATTGAAAACATTGTGGCATGAGCAATTTTCCCTTTTTGTCTAGAGCTTTTCAAGAGTCGTCTGTTGCAGATGCATCAAAATGCGTCTATATGTGGGAAAAGGTTAATTAACACCATAATTATTATTCTAAATTCTCTTCTCAATCAAATAATATATGATACAGAAGTCAAAAGAAAAGAAACACCTGGACAAAATAATGTTTGGTTTTGCAATTACAATTGAGCAGAAAACATTGTAGGAGCAGAGAAATTGCTCATCAGACACTCTATATATAGTTAACTTAATAATTAATTGTTTGACACAAGCACTGATGATGTAAAAACCTTTTGACATATCTGCAGCAGACAACTTTTGAAAACATTGTGACAAAAGAAGAAATTGCTAACAACAAGCAACTCTTTTTAACCCTTTCCCTCATATAGACGCTTTCTGACGCCTCTGCGGCAGACGGCTCTTTGAAAACATAGTGACAAAAGAAGAAATTGCACAAAATGTGCAATTTCTCCTTTTGCCACAATGTTTTCCACTTTTTGTCATAGCAAAAATTTGAAAATTCTCTATAAATGGAAGTTCAATTATTAACCCTTTCCCTCATACGACAATTCTGCAGCAGACGACTTTTAACATATTTTGTGAAAACATAGAAAATCTCCATAATTGAATGGATGGATAACCAAGATGATTTCAAGTCGTCTGCTGCATATTTGTTGTATGTGGGAAAGTGTTAACCGTTTGCCACATGTAGAAACCTTTTGACCTTTTATCTGCATTATGTGAATTTTGATATTATTGTTTAAATTCCATTCAAAAATAATAATTTCAATTACGAAAAAAAAATCCCCAAGATGCTTTCAATCTCGTCTGCTGCAAAATTGGTGTATGTAGGAAACAGTTAAAATGGCATGATGTATAAGGGAATGGGATAAGATTGTCTTTGTAGTTTATCTATAAATCTTCATTACTTTTTCAGAAGCAATTGACATGCAAATTAATTTTCCAACCAAGATTATAGCTGTGAGACATAAACACATGGGCACCTTTCAGATTTGGTGACAAGCAAAGATCAAGGTCAGAACTTTTTTGGATACGAAATTTGTGTGTTAACCCTTTCCCACATACAACAAATCTGTAGCAAACGACTTTGTAAACATAGTGACAAAAACATGAAAAATCTCTATAAAAGATGACTTAATTGTTAACCCTTTCCCTCATACGATAATTCTGAGGCAGACGACGTTGAACATATTTTGTCAAAAAAAGAAAATCTCTATAATTGAATGGTTATTCTATGACTAAAAGTGGAAAACAATGTGGCAAAAGGAGAAATTGTACATTTTGCAATTACTCCAGCAGAGGTGTCAGAAAGCATCTGTATATGTGTAGTCTTGATTATGAATCCAGTATCTTCTTCAGGTCAGAAATCAGAAATTTTGCTGTTGACAATATATTATGTTTATATCACACTAAAGATTTCTTTCCACTCCAATAATCAGTTATTAAATTTTAACAAATTTTAATTTGATGCCCGATTTGATTATTATGTCTTTATTATTATTTGATGTCTGTTTTGGTTAGCTATTTCCCACATGCAGACACATTTTGACAACATTATGGCAAAAGGAGAATGCTCAAAATGAGTATTTTAACCTATTGCCAAAATGTTTTGAACTTTTTTCATTAAATATAAAAAAAAAAAATCAAAAGAAATGGAAATCTATACAAAATACTCTTTGGTATTGCAATAATAAATCATAATTAATAGAGCAGAAACCATTGTCTGAAAATTCAAATTTCTGATCAAACAGTAGAGATGGTTATTATGAGATATTTCACTTTTTGTTACAGTTTTTCTGATCTCTGATACAAATGTGTCAAAATGTGTTTATATCAGTTTATGCAAGAAAGTGCTAAAGGGAATGAATGAATGAATGTAAATTGTTTTATGGCGCATCGACAGCTAAGGTCATTTAGCGCGCAATTAAATTGAATTATTCATGATCCCTGGGTAAACAAACCAGTACTAGGCTAGAAAATGTGCCTTGCCCAAGGGCACTCCACCATGACCGTAGTGCGGCGACTGGGGATCGAACCCGGCACACCCGGTTTCAAAATCCCCGACGCTAACCACTCGACCACAGCGGATTCCTAAAGTGCTAAAGGGTTGAAGCATCCACCCCTTGAGTGAGATACCCATGTTTGATCCCTGGTTGGGTCACACCAAAGCTTTTGTAAATGGTAGTGTCTGCTATCCCTCCTACTTCTTGTGTGTGAAATAAACATTCTTCACCTGAACCCTTTCCAACATACAGACACTTTTTGAAGACTCTGCAACAAAAAACTCTTTAAAACGTTTTCACATATGGAGAAAATACTCAATATGAGCAATTTCTCCTTTTGCCACAATGATTTCAACTCTTGTCAATAATTATACTTTAATTTATAGATATTTTCCATACTTTTGTTTTCAGACGTCTACTGCAGATTAGTAATTTAGTTGTATGTGGGAAAGGGTTACCAGTATGTCTTTTACATCTGCAGCATATAACTTTTGAAAACAAGGAAAAAATTGTTCTGACAGCGAAACTTCTCCTTTTCTTAAGATGTTTTTTAAATTATTCAACAGTTACATTACTTTCCCTTTGAAATTTTACAGCAGTACTAGTTGAGCAAGTATTAACTCTTTCCCTTATATAGACGCTTTCAAACGCCTCTGCAGCAGACGTCTTTATCAAAACATAGTGACAAAAGAAGAAATAGCTCAAAACGAGCAATTTCTCCTTTTGCCACAATGTTTTCCACTTTTAGTCATAGGTTATCCATTCAATTATAGAGATTTTGCATTTTTTGACAAAATATGTTCAACGTCGTCTGCTGCAGAATTGTCGTATGAGGGAAAGGATTAAAACAGTTAATCTTGAGACCTACCTCATTCAGTTTGTTCTGGTAATCTGGTGATTGTTCTGAGTAGGGCATGTTGTCATAGATCATCTACAATAGAAATAAAAAATATGCATTTGTCCTGTAAAACCCTTGGATAATCTTTATTTTATACTTTTTCTAACAGAAATACAGACAGAATTAATTAACATGTAGTAGACTAATTTTAAAGATATTGTGGAAATGTAAGAAATGCTATTGTTTAATTTATTGTTTTTTCTCACAGTTTTCTTTATGGTCTAATAAAGTATACTTTATATATATATATATCTATCTTTGTCCATGATTCATAAGAACAGAACATTATCTGCTGTATAAAAAACAGGCAAGTTAAATCAAGTTTCTTGAAATGGCAGTTTTGAATTGCAATATTCTGTTGAAAATGTTTTCGTTTATTTCCCAATATTGTTTTGATCTGTAAAGAAAAGTATGAATTATGTGTCTCCAATGAAATTTCATTATAAACAGTGAAGGAGTCACAAACTTTTACAACTTTTTATACTTTTGATCTCTGCGCCATAACAAATATTTCTAAGCAATTATAAGGCAATACATCTGATAATGGTGATTCTATGGCTCATTTGGAACATGTTAGTATTGAAGATGCTTCAGATAAAATACTATATATTGGCTTTCAAAAGAAATTAAATTTCTCCCACATATAACAAATCTACAACAGAAGATTTTGAAAATACCAAGGCAAGGAAAATCTCTTCAAACGATGATAAAATTACTGAATAGAGTTGAAAACATTGTAGATAAAGGAATAATTGCTTAATTTGTGTTTTATCGAAAGACATATGCTGCACATTATAGTCATTATTACCTAAAAATAGGTTTGCATGCTGGAAAGCCTGAACTCTTTCTCATTTGTAGACGCATTTTGAAGCATCTGCAGCAGATGACTTTTGAAAACATTGTGGGAAATTAAGAAATTGCTCAAAACAAGCCATTTCTCCTTTTTAAATTTACCACATTCATGGAGATTTTTCACATTTTTGTCTGTATTTTTCAATATTTTTCTGCTTTCACGGCTTTTTGAAAACATAGTAACAAAAGAAGAAATTGCACAAAACATGCAATTTCTCCATTTGACACAATGTTTTCCAATTTTAGTCATAGGTTATCCATTCAATTGAATTATAGAGATTTTCTGTTCTTTGACAAAATCTGTTCAAAGTCGTCTGCTGCAGAATTGTCATATGAGGGAAAGGGTTAATAAAAGTCATGATTATAAATTACATACTCTAAAGGTATGTGACATTCACAAGAACACAGTCTCAATACATGTAGGAACCCTCATAATAACACCATTACTCAATTTACTGTAGTGTCACTACATGACTGTAGTTAGTGTTGAAATAATACCAACAATGTGTCTGTCAGAAAAGAAGATATTGTTTATCTCTGTTTAAAAGTATGGCCATATTTGTACAGATTTACAGTAAATTATTAATTTCTCCTTTTGACACAGGAAAGTCATCTATTGGAAATTTACAGTATTGGCGCTGAAAGGTAAAAATTCCATATATTTAATACCTGCTAATTACGGTAAGAACAAAGGAGTTCTGGAGGGAGGATTATGAGTGATTTACGAATCTCAACTATTATGAAAGAAAGTAGAATTACTTTCAGATTCCTTTATTCTTTATGCCTTTGCATAACTATGTGAAGAAGACGAATTTTGGATAAATAATTATAAATAGGAAAAAGGAGAAATTGCACAAGATGTTGTAACATCTATTTGAGCGGTGCTCTATTAAAAAAACATGCTTTTACGATCAGTTTAACCAATCTTAAACTTTCTGTGCAATCTTATCTGACTTTGCAATGTTTTCCAATAAGTTGTTCCAAGGGAAATAGTACTAATCAGGGATCGGGAAATTTTGAAAACTCAATTTATCAGTGAATGTTTTGTAATCGTTCGTTTTTTTAATCACAATATTATAAATGCTTTATTTTGTTATTGTTGCAATATATATGAAAAAGTGTCTAAATGATGGTTTTCAAATGCCCTTGATCATAACGTGTAAAGCGCTGATGTATCATTGTTTAGATTGACAATTATATTCTCTGAATCTTGCAGTATGCAATGCAAGACTATCGGTCAAATTGTTAAACACTGTCACGTGTTTCACATCAATTTCCGATTGTTATGGGAGAGTAAAGGACACTTGACACCTGCTGTGAAAAACAACACGATGACAGTGTACAAGTTACACACACTTGAGTGGTTTACTTGCTGTTTATCGATTTTCATACTGCGGTTAATATGCAGTGAAAATAAAATCGGGAAATGCAAAATACCAGTTTATTATATCGTCGCCAACCATTTTCTCCATTTCAAAATTTCTTGTGGAAATATTTTATTTTCTTCGGCATTGGCGATCGCCAGCGGAAACCTGTCTACTTCAGGGTAAGCGACTCTCTCGAAGGTTTATAGATGTGTGAGAAACAAAGATAAGGTGTACTATGTTTACAAAGTGACATAAAGTGTAGGTGTTAGTGAGATTTATGAAAATATCTGGACCGTTTTTTTTACAAGTTTTAACATTGAAATCAGTTTGGCGAGTCAAAAATATTTTGGTTTTCCGAAGGACTGGTACCAATACTGATAATGACATTAACCCTGACACCTCTGCAGAAGACTGCTTTTTTCAAAACATGGCGACAATTTAAGAATAGATTGCTCAAAACGAGCAATTTCTCCTGTGGTCATCATGTCTTCAGCCTGGACCATTGCAGCATGATTTCAATAAACGAGGCACTAATTTCAAAGCTTACAATTTACATGTAGATGAAATTAAAGTTATCGCGTGATTCCGGTTAACCAACAACAATAATTCAAACCTTTGAGCCCAAAACATTTCTTGCACTTTCTCACTACCATTTATAAATTTGTCATCAAGTATTAACATCTGCGGCAGAATATAAAGCGAACATTACATTTGGTTAAGTTAATAGCCGAAAAATTAAAAACTCAGTCAGTTACAGCGATGGCAATTGATCCTGCATGGTGTTGCAAATTCAAGTGCCGGAGTGGCAATTCATTATATCTGATTATTGACAAAATCCAGTGTAACCCCGATGAACAAATACGACCCACATTGCCCTACATGTTAACAGACAAAATAGGGTAATGCTTATTATACACATAAGTTATTTTTGCAGAATTTATACACACTTCTCAAATAAAAATACTTGAATTAGACTTCAAAAGAGTGAAAAGCGTAGCATCAATTTTCTTATGATATTGTGCTTATTTTAATGATTGGGTCAGGTCGCTGATGTTTTCCTTTCTGCAATGAATAATACGTCACACATGATCATGCAACTGTCTCAGCTGTCAAAGGAAAAATATGGATATTTCCAAAGGACGCTTAAATGTTAAATTTAGACATGTACAAATATATCATTATATGTATCTAACTAATTGTCCAAATATGTGTTTCTGACGCATATTTCTGTCAGTGTATACAACATGGGAATTGCTTTGTAATGTTTACAACTTGTGGTGACGTAAAGAATCATGCATAGAAAAAAAGAAAAAGCTCTATGTTATATGGATCAGGGATAAATCTTAGAGGGTAAAATTATTACCAAATCCATTTTCCAAACTTTAAATACACATGTATATCGGCTAAGAATACTCGCAGAAAACCCAGTCAGCAAGAAATTTGCAGGTTCACAGTCCACTGAGCATAGCTTGATTAATGCTCAGCTTATCTTCAGTTATTACAGATTGAGAACATTTATATTCGCAATCTTTATTTTGGAAAATTAAAAATGATTGCTAATTGAATCTGGAGAATGTTACTCGCCAAGACAGACAATGAGACATGGTTAAAATTCTACTCGCCAGACCTCGATATTCACTCATGGTCTCCCGGCCTGCTATCTCACATCACTGTGGGTTATTTACATTGGGCGCCAATGCAGGGCCTCCCCTGGCTATTTTTTTTCTTGCACAAACCACTTTCGCCAAATTGAAACAAGAGGGCCATGATGGCCCTGGATCGCTCACCTTAATTATACAATGTACTGCAATGCAAAACACATCAAGACAATTATTCTGACTGCAACCTCCACAGTGTTAACAAGATTTTCCTTCATTTGGCCTAGTGATGATTGCTCTATATTTTTTTACCTGATATGACCCATATTTCAACATGGACAACATTCTGACAAATTTTTAACTTGCTCAAAGTAAAAATGCGGCCTCCGGAGTTTGAACAATATTTTCCTTTATTGACCTTGTTTCTGACCCAATATGACCCATATTCGAACTTGACCTAGATATAATTCAGAAAAACATTCTGACATTCTGACCAAATTTCAATCTGCTGAAGCAAAAATGTGGCATCCAAAGTGTTAACAAGATTTTCCTTCAATTTGGCCTAGTGACCTAGTTTTTGACCCTACATGACCCATATTAGAACTTGGCTTAGATAAACATTCTCATTTAAATGTCAAGCTGCTGCAAAAAATACGTCTTCTACAGAGTTAACAAGATGTTCCTTCAATTTGGCCTAGTGATCTAGTTTCTGACCCAATATGACCCACATTCGAACTTGACCTAGATATCTTTAAGACAAACATTCTGATGTGGCCTCTAGAGTGTTAACAAGATTTTCCTTCAATTTGACCTAGTGACCTATTTTTTGACCCAACATGACCCATGATCGAACTTGACTTACATATCATCAATTGATTGATTGGGGTTTAACGCCGTTTTTAACAATTTCTCAGTCATATCACGGCGGCCAGTTCACCTACTCATGTGTTTCCTGGTTTTCTCACACCAGTACTCCACACACCAATCTTCCCAAGCAACTGGATGCTTTTCCACATAGACTTAGCCCATTGGTGGAAGAACATATCATCAAGAAAAACATTCTGATAAAGTTTCATCATGCTCAAGTTAAAAATGCAGTATCAAGAGTGTTAACAAGATTATCCTTCAATTTGGCCTAGTGACCCATATTCGAACTTGGCCTAGATATCATTTAGACAAACATTCTGAACAAATTTCAAGCTGCTTAAGCAAAAAAATGCGACATCCAAAGTGTTAACAAGATTTTCCTTCAATTTGGCCTAGTGACCTAGTTTTTGACCCGACATGACCCATATTCGAACTTGGCCTAGATATCATTCAGCTGAACATTCTGACCAAATTTCAAGCTGCTGAAGCAAAACATGCAGCTTCTACAGAGTTAACAAGATTTCCCCTCAATTTGTCAATTTTCGGCGTACGGGAACAGCTTTCGGGCGTTAATACGCCCGATACGTCCATTACCGCGACCGCTGTGATATAGTCCAAATAATTTAGACTTTCGGTTTCTCGTTTTATAATCTGTCATTATTGGTCAACCGAAGTCTAATTATCCATAGCATGTTCCAGACAGACTCGATTCACGTTATTATGCCATTTATATCCTTGGCTATCGCAACGATAAAAAAAACCATATTTATAATTATTATTTTATTAATTTGAGCCTAAAAGTTATGCAGCTTACCTCTTTACCACTTTAACCCATTACTTCACACAGACGCCATTTGACACCTGCCATTGAACATGACTTAAGAAAACATTGCAATAAAAGGTGAAATTGCTCGTATTACACAATACCGTATTCGGTTATCATCGGTTCAAATCGACCACATTTTGAGTTATTAATGTCAGGTCTCTAAGAGGTGGATTAAAAAGAGATTAAAACACATAAAAATGCAAGTAAGACCGTTTCTGTTTAATTTATACGATAGATAAATGGTTAAATGTTGTCCCCTATGTGTATTTTGGTGTGACAAACATAACGTATGCCAGATTCGACACTGGAAGCGTTGTCAAATTTTTGCAGGACTATAGGCATGATACAGCATGGTCATTGAATTTTTGGTGATGAATCAAGGCAGAACGTTGATAATTTATGCTGTCATGAGTGAATGAATACTTGTTAGTGTTATTTTCTCATGATGTTCACACGAAGAACAAAACATTTTCCCGGAGTCCGAATCATATCGTAACCATGAAATTTCTGAGACCTAGATATTTTGAAACCTTTTTACGCGATGTTTTTTCTTTGTCGACATTTGAACTATCTGAGACGGGGGAGTCCTCTCGGACATTTTGACGAGTAGTTTCAAATTTAAAAGCAAACAAACGTTTCTGCGACATTTTTCAGTAGCAGACATTAGTAGAATGCCTCTTGTTTTCAAAGGCAGTGCAATTATTGGCCATAGAAGAAACCTAAAACCAGTCAGCACACATACGTCATTGTGTATGTATGACCTTTACGGTTTAATCCGAACATTGACGAAGTCGAAACATTAATGATACTTTTAATGTGCTGGCACCTGTTCGGGTACTTCCGACTTCGTTCGGAATTATTACGATGACACGTTGTCTATATTTAGTATTGGGAAAACTTTTCTGATAACTTGTTTTTCTCGCGAAATTTAGCCGATCGTGGTTACTCTTACCATCTGCAAGACATATTTTTTATTAATCTAAATTAGACTTATTTTCCGTACGTATTTTCACGTTTATAGTCTAAAAAGTGTGCGTGATTATTTGTTTTTCTACGTGATTCATGTACATATATACATACATGAATGGGAACTCTGACGAGGATTATCTTCATAATCTTGTCCCGGAGGCGACATAGGTACATATTGTCTATCTATTCTATGGGACAGACCAGTCTACATTGAATTTCTTGTACCAATTGGTTGAAAATTTATATGGAAAGTTAGGTAGTTGTGTGAAAAACAGGTGCTAGTCAGTTGCAGACCAACAATGTTTATCACTCTTTTCACCCATGAAAATATGTATCATGCAATATATAGAGACTAGAATACACATACCTGCATGGTATTAACACCAATTTCCTCCACACTTAACCACCGCAGACTTGCAGAAAGCTTCTTTGCCTCATTCTTGGTGTTCACCCCTCCAAAAGCTTGGACCATCTCTTGCCTTGTATCCGTAAAATATCCATCACTAGAAAAGTAATTTATAATTCCTGAATCGACCAGCGAATCATTTTTACCACCTCCTGCACCTTTCAGCTGATTAGCGTCCCATTTCTTATCACAAACCGTTAATGTAAATATGTTTAAATATATAAAGCATACGATCACTGTAACCTGTTTTGACAAAGAAACTTTATTTTTATGACCTACTAAAGTCGCCATCTTGCTCCAGTTTCACGCTAATTTTTCTATTTTTGTTGTCATGTTTAAAAGATTTCCTCTACAGGAGCTATTCCTGAATCAATAACAATATAAAAACATCCATACTACATCCATTAGATTTGCGAACACGCACGCAAACACAAAACAATTAAACTTGTATTTGCCATGAAGTATATTGTCGGTCCGAACTCATTTCAATACACAACACTACTAATTGACAGAGCTAGGAGCATAATATACCGTAATTAAAAGTTTCGTACGTCTCTAATACGAACGTTCGGTTATAATTTAGAAACTAGCTGTATAGTTCGGCTATCACGGCTTTTTCCCTTTCAAATCATGATTTTCAAAATGCCAGAAATATTGCGGAAATGTTCATGGCTAATGTTTTGCAGAAGTTGTTAAACTATTCAGCAGTTTTATACAGGAACAGCTTGAAATCGCCACCAACCGATGTATACAAGTAACACCAATACAATACCACTGTAATTTCCAACATTTTCGTTTGTGAAAGTAAAGACTTACTATTTCAGCAGTAAGTTTAATTAGTTCCTTTTTTCAGAATCGGGGATTTAGTGGTTTTCCAAAGCTGTTGACGTTGTAATCAAATCTGTATATCTAAGATGTGCTGCTAGCTGGAACATATACTGGATGTTTCTGCTGTAGTTAGAACTTCGGTTCTTAGGCTAAGAGAGCAATGATGTCGTTGTGTCAAAGTAGTCCTTCTTTTAAAAGCGCCTTTTACAAACACGGAGATCATTGGGTGACCATTGAGCAATCCCTAAAACTAGCCCTATCTCTTGGCGATCTCTGAAAGCCAGGGAAATACTTGGGCGCTCGTGCGATCAGAATGCTATTTTTTGCTAACTTCCATGGCCATCTATATAGATCATGGAGCACATATCGAGCATTTATTGAAGGACCCTTCAGAGATCAATGGAAACAAAGCCTCCTGCAGCGACCACTGTGTGTTTATGTCACAAAGGGAGATCAATAGGACTAAGAGATTGCTTAGGGATCATGAAGAGTTCATTGGGTGACCAATGAGATTGTTGAGCATTTCTTGGTCGACAGGGAGCCTCTGTGTATATCTATTAGAGGTTTGTGGTGCTCTTGCATCAGTCTCTGACAAGCTGTTGAAGAGAGTCAAAGATGAAAAACCAAGTGCAGATACATGGTGCAATCCTACTAGGTCACAGTGTCCGACAAATCCATTGCCCGGAGCCCGCGGGCTACCAAAATAATTGCTCGGGCTACTGTCATTTTCAAATGAAAGCCCGGCGGGCTACTGTTTATTCCCGTGTCTGGTAGCCCGGCTTAATTACGTACACACATGTCGTGTATAAAAAGTGACTGTATGTTACATGCGAAACCACTCGCTGTGACCATAAACAAATCAATATCAGTAGGCGGAGTTACCCAACCAGATCGAGTAGTTTCAGCCAACCGAATCGCGTCAGTAATAGTCAATTAACGTGATAATATATACCCATTACGGCGGTCCAATAATTAGTGACCATTGTTCCCTGGGGCTATGTGTTAATCCATGAATGATTGCGAATAACCAATGAAATTCAAATATTCCCTTAAATGTATTTTGATCCATATTTCTACTTTCGGTATGCGATGTTTGCAAACTGGTGCAGACCGGTTCAGAAAGACGGAGAAGAAAATTGTCGCCATGCAGAAGTTAATAAAATAAATTCGATCCAAATATTAAAGATAATACAATACGACGACTTTCTAGATCTTATCTTGCCGTTAATCAAATATGAAACACCTTCATTCGTAATATCAAAGAAAATGTTTGGTATGAAATCTATAATGAATAATAAATGCCCAATCACGGCTTTGTTTACCAAAATTAATTAGCATAATCGGCGGGAAAAAAAATCATATGACTTAATAATTGCGATTTCATTGGAAGAAATGAGAAATTGGGTCAATGACGTTAACGACCCGACGACCCGGATCAAGAGTGTACCCCGATGTTTACATTCAACGCTGTTTACCGATTTCAAATTCTCAGTAGGGAACCATGATTAACATTGCGCAATTTAATATCAAAATGGCGGCTATGTTGTGAATAATACGGTAACACATGAAACAAATTTAACGTGTTTCATGTGTTACGGTATTATTCGCGTCATTGTTTTTGACAATATTTTATTTAACCCTTTCCCTCATACAACAATTCTGCAGCAGACGACTTTGAACATATTTTGTAAAAAAAAAAAAAAATTGGATAACCTATGACTAAGTGGAAAACATTGTGGTAAAAGGAGCTATTGCTTGTTTTGATCAATTTCTTCTGCTGTCACTATGTTTTCAAAAAGCTGTCTGCTGCAGAGACGTCAGAGAGCGTCTATATGAGGGAAAGGGTTAATAACTTCATTGAACCTGATAAATTTGACTTTTGGTTAATAAAATTGAATCTTTCTTTGTAAAACTGACACTCGTATCGTATGCCCTGTTTCGGTGAGGGACCTAAATCGGTGACCTCCAATTTGAAGAGTTTATACTACATCATTTGATTTTTTGGTATCAAGTTTAAACATTTCTGTCACTAGCTTTAAATCTTTTGTAAATATGGATAAAATACATACATTTTATGCAGAATATTTCAAATAACCTAGTGAAAAATAATCTTGAAAAACTTTAGTACCAATTTTCTCATATCTGTTAAGCTCCACCAAAAAGTCTCTTTTCCAAATTTCGTTTTTTTTTAACTGAATGCTGCACTTCAGGTCTTTTGCAACACAGTCATGTTATTTGAATTGGTCACTACCCTTAAATCATGTACATGGTGTGCTCTTAATATTATGTTTGTACAGAAGTAGAAACACTCATTGGCATCCGCGATATTTCGGGCTACCAGCTTCCAAATCTGGTAGCCCAGTGGGCTACCAAACAATTCTGAAATTTGTCGGACACTGCAGGTCATCAAGCAATTACAGTTTATTTTTTGGTAAGTTTGAGAATAAGACCTATACCCATAGAATTTAGAAATTTTGCGTCTTTTTGTCCAATTTGGGAACTTTTTTATAAATAATATGGTACCTGGATTGTATGTCTTTGTGAATAGACGCTTGCATGTAAGGAAAATGACAGATTTGTTTATATTTTCTTCTTTGTTTCCTTTTTTCTCTCATTTTTTAGCTCTACTGGCCAAAGGCCAGAAGGGCTTATGTCGTGGCGATTCGTCCGTCGTCCGTGTGTGCGTGCTTCCTTTAAACAATTTCTTGTTAACACGATACAGTCTTCATTTTTGATTGTATCTCAACCAAACTTATACAGTAGTTAGATATCCATGAGAGCTCGGTTCCTTTCGAAAACCAGCCAGATCCGCCCATGCATGACTGGATTATGGCCCTTGAATTGATCAAAATTGCTATAAAAGAGCTTGTTAACACGATACAGTCTTTACTTTTGATTGTATCTCAACCAAACTTATACAGTAGTTAGATATCCATGAGAGCTCGGTTCCTTTCGAAAACCAGCCACAGATCCGCCCTTGCATGACTGGATTATGGCCCTTGAAATGGTCAAAATTGCTATAAAAGAGCTTGTTAACACGATAGTCTTTATTTTTGATTGTATCTCAACCAAACTTATACAGTAGTTAGATATCCATGACCGCTTGATTCCCTACGAAAACAAGCCAGATCCGCCCCATGCATGACTGAATTATGGCCCTTGAAATGGTCAAAATTGCTATAATAGGGCTTGTTAACATGATACAGTCCTTATTTTTTATTGTATCTCAATCAAACTTATACAGTAGTTAGATATCCATGAGAGTTTGGTACATTTCTAAAATCAAACAAATTTTAACATTGCATTGAGAATAAAATATGCAGCTGACCTATTTACCACTTAAATCAATGAAAATTCAGTTCATAGCTATGACAAATTTGAATTGTTAACCATTTTATTTCCTCGCAACATTCTATAGATGAAATCCCCCCCCCCCCCAAAAAAAAAAAAATTTAAATGGAAATATCGCTCCAACTGCCTTTACTTTTTTCTTTAGAAGTTTGATTCGGTTTAATACCATATTCGGTTATTTAGCAGTAAGTGCTCAAGGTGAGTTAAACTTTGAAGTGATTGCCCTCTGTTTGTTATCCGTCTTTCTGTAATAATTTACAGGTTACCACTCTATGGGCCACTGTTTTCAGCAAATCTTTATGAAACTTTTTCAGATTTTGATCTTGATGATATCTGGGACAAGTTTGAATCTCTGTCATGACAGGTCAAAATCAAGTGAGCTGTGTCAAATTTTTGGGAAATCTTGTGGACAGTCTTGAGATTGCATTTTTTATTCCAGAATGATGAAACTTTGCCAGAAATGGGTCTTTGCTGGTCAAAAACTAGGTCATTTCTCCAAATTTAGAAAAATCTTGTAGATACTCTAGACTAATTTTTGACCGAAGAATGATGAAACCTGGTCAGGACAATTGTCTAATGTTATATAGTTCAAGTCTGAATATGTGTCAAATCGGGTAAAAAAACTAGGTCACTCAACAAACTTTAAGAAAACTTGATCTTTGACTCCAGAATGATGTTCATCTAACATTGTAAGAATGCTAGTCTTTTCTTAACCTCACTTAATCGTTTCTCATTATAGGGTTTGGAAGTGAAATAAAAGACCTCTTTATGCCTCTTTATCTTGCCCATGAGGGCCCAGGGGTTTATTTCTGAAAAAGGGGAAGGGGCCGGGGGCCTTTGAGAAGGGGAAAATTTCGCGGCGTTTTAGAAAAAAAGGGGAAAAATTGTAAACTAGTATAATGTGCATGTTTAACTTTTATCATTACAAGGCCATCTGTCTATTTTTCATGTTCTTGAACTCCTCAACTAGATTGTCATAATCCAGTTCACTCAAACTATACCACTGTCAAGGGTCGAAATTAGCAAGATTTTCTACTGCTATTTTTTGTTATTTGCTAAATGAGAAAACAACTTTAATTTTAAGCAACACAATGTGAACTACAATAGTGCTATACACTGTTATGGTCAATCATGAATGTAATGTAAACATGGTCCAAAACATGCTGTGAAAAGAAGCTGCCGAGACTGTCAGATATACAGCATAGTCTAGAAACTGTGTTTCAATTTCTGGCTCCATATATGGCAAAGTATGGGGTCTTTTCTGTCTTAGACAAGACAACAACCATCTTGTCACAGCAGTTTTTGGGTCATAATCTCTAAGTGCAACATCAGCAACTTTAATTCTCATCAAAATATCAAGTATTTCAGCACCAAGCCTACACCTCAAGTCAAATTTTATTCTGTTCATTGTGGAAAGATAAATGAGATTTAAGCTAATGTTCAAAATTTAAATATGAAAAAATAAAAAAAATTATCGGAGGGGAATTTATATTTTTAGGGGAAAAACTATGCTTATTTTCCGAGGGGAAGGGGCCGTTTAACAGCCCCTTTTATATAAGGTCAAAAAACCCTGGGGCCCCAATATAAGTAAATCAGGTGATGCATTAATGCTATCCTACAACTTTTGAAAACATTTCTCCCTTTGCCACATGTATTCAGTACTATTCTTTCATTGTACTTTCATCCATAGACATTTTTCACTTTTTTTGCCTAGGTCTTTTCAAAGAAATCCTCCCACAGCAGTCAACTTTTGAAAACTGAGATAAAAATTATTATCAGAAATACACTTCAACTGTTCTATATAAATTGCATTTTGTTCTCAGATGTTTTCATTTAGCAAATGATTTTAGAAATAGCATTGTTAAGAAAGGTCAAGGGATTCTTTTTGCAAATTCTGCCCTTCATGTTTCAGAATGTTGACGAAGAAATAAAAAGTCAATGAAATGCCGAAGACTGACTCCAGCATGCAAATTGGTAAGTTGAACCCATGACCTGATTATGCTATTTTTGTGTTGCCTTACTTTGCAGGGTGGAAATCCTTCTTATGTCATCTGTCCATCCGTCCATTTTTAGCTTGTCTGTTCTTTGGAAGAAAAAAGTCAGGGCTATTGTGATACCCTTGGCGTCGTCGTCACAAAACTTTAACCTTACCTCATAACGCAAAAAACATTTTCGAATGAAACTTGATACACATGTTCCAAGGAACAATACGCATGTCTATACCAAGTCACATAACTCTGGTTTACATCATTATTCAAAAATGCCCCTTTTTATGCCCCCGGAATCACCGATTCGGTGGGCATCTAGTTTTTGGGCTGTCTGTCCGAAAAAAACTTTAACCTTGACCACTACTTTTGAACCATAACAGGTACGGCTACCATATTTCACATGTGTATTCCTTGTGACATGACCTTTCTGTCAGTACCAAAATTGTTGACCTTGCGACCTTGACCTTTGACCTAGATGTTGCCATTCTCCGAAAAAACACTTTAACCTTCACCACTTCTTTTGAACCATAACAGGTACGGCTACCATATTTCACTTGTGTATTCATTGTGACATGAGCTTTCTGTCAGTACCAACATTTTTGACCTTGCGACCTTGACCTTTGACCTAGATGTTGCCATTCTCCGAAAAAAACTTGAACCTTGACCACTACTTTTGAACCATAATAGGTACGGCTACCATATTTCACATGTGTATTCCTTGTGACATGACCTTTCTGTCAGTACCAACATTTTTGACCTTGCGACCTTGACCTTTTACCTAGATGTTGCCATTCTCCGAAAAAAACTTTAACCTTGACCACTTCTTTTGAACCATAACAGGTACGACTACCATATTTCACATGTGTATTCCTTGTGACATGACCTTTCTGTCAGTACCAACATTTTTGACCTGCGACCTTGACCTTACCTAGATGTTGCCATTCTCCGAAAAAAACTTAAACCTTGACCACTTCTTTTGAACCATAATAGGTACGGCTACCATATTTCACATGTGTATTCCTTGTGACATGACCTTTCTGTCAGTACCAACATTTTTGACCTTGCGACCTTGACCTTTGACCTAGATGTTGCAATTCTCCGAAAAAATATTTAACCTTGACCACTACTTTTGAACCATAACAGGTACGGCTACCATATTTCACATGTGTATTCCTTGTGACATGACCTTTCTGTCAGTACCAAATATTTTGACCTTGCGACCTTGACCTTTTACCTAGATGTTGCCATTCTCCGAAAAAAACTTTAACCATGACCACTACTTTTGAAACATAACAGGTACGTCTACCATATTTCACATGTCACATGATGTGTATTCCTTGTGACATGACCTTTCTGTCAGTACCAAAATGTTTGACCTTGCGACCTTGACCTTTGACCTAGATGTTGCCATTCGGGGGCATCGGTGTTTCACAAACACATCTTGTTCTACTTAGAAAAAAACAGCCGAGCATTGGCATTTGCTCTGCGGCGCTCTTGTTATATCATGCATTCATTTAGTGACCTATGAGGCTCTCTAAGACAAAATATGAAAAATCTCTATAAACGAAATGATTTTTAGCTCCACTGGCTGAAAGGCAGTCGATCTTATGTCATGGCGAATTAATTGTCTGTCGTGTGCGCGTGCGTGTGTTAACTTTTTCCTTTAAACAACTTCTTCTCCCTAACCACTTGGCCAATTTGGTTGAAATTTCATAAGAAGCATCCTCTCAATGTCCTCTCTTAAATTCCTTCAAATTTGTTTGATCCATCCATAATTCCATGGCAACCAAAAGAAAAAAATAGTGAAAACTTAAAAAATCAGTCAGGCCGATTTTCAAATACTTTTGTAGAAATGTTCATTGGGTGACCCTTTATCAGATTCCTTCAAGCCATGTTGATTGGTCGAAAAACATGGCCGCCAGAGGGCGAGGCTATTTTGCCTTATATGACCATAGTGAAAACTTAAAAAATCTTCTTCTCCGAAAGTGTTGAGCAGATTTTCAAATAATTTTGTAGAAATGTTTCTTGGGTGACCCTCTATCAGATTCCTTCAAGCCATGTTGATTGGTAAAAAAACATGGCCGCCAGAGGGCGGGGCTATTTTGCCTTATATGGCTAAAGAGAAAACTTAAAAATTCTTCTCCTCCGAAAATGTCTGGCTGATGATCAAATAATTTTGTAGAAATGTTCCTCTATCAGATTCCTTCAAGCCATGTTAATTGGTTGAAAAATATGGCCGCCAGAGGTGGGGCTATTTTGCCTTATATGGCTATAGTGAAAACTTAAAATATCCTCTCCTCCGAAAGTGTCAGGCCGATTTTCAAATAATTTTGCAGAAACATTCCTTGGGTGACTCTCTACAAGATTCCTTTAAGCCATGGTGGTTTGTAAAAAACATGTCCACCAGGGGGCAGGGCTGTTTGGAGATTTGATTTTTGCCTTATGGCCGTGGAGCGATACTGGCCCTCTTGGGCCTCTTGTTATTAAATAGGGTGAACTTAATGTGGCAAATGGAGAAATTGTACATTAAGGGCAATTTTTCTTTGTGCCACTATTTTTTTTAAAAGTTGTCTGCTGCAAAAGGTTGGAAAGGTTTAATTTATTCCATTCTTAATTAAAAAAAATATAAAAGAAAGAATACAAAATGTATAAATTGTCAAATCTTTTCTCTAATATAGTGTACAGACAACTTTTAAAAGACTAAAAAAATAGCATACGTAAACTTGCTTTATTACTACAAACATGTCTGCCTAATAACTTTCGAATTAAAATGAAATAAATATAGGTTTTTTCCTGCTCATGGCTAAGAGTTTTGACTAATGCACCAATTGCAAGATAAAATCGTAAGTCAGTTGCTCATTTTGAGCAATTTCTCATATTGATATTTCCAAAATTATTAAATAAAACCACCTGTTGCGGAGGTTTTAAAAGTCTTCTAATATCTGGATATGTTTTAACCTCTAGCAGTCTTGGGAAAGGGTACTTGTTGTCTTTTGTGAACAGTGAAGATCCAGATCAGCCTTTGCATATATTCTGATAAGACTGAGCAGCGACTACATACACTGTTTGACAGGGTAATCTACACATTTCAGAAATGCCAACTTGTTCCCTTTCCTATGGACAGGCTCATTTATTTCTACAGTGTGGGCCAAGGGAGATAACTGTTTGTGTCCATACTCTGGAGATGAGGTGCTGTATGAAGGAATCGTCAAGAAAATTCACAAGTCAAATATTGGTAAAGTGACGGCCATTGTCAAATTTGTGGGTTATGGAGACGAAGATTGTGAAGAAGTTGATATTGACCAGCTGCAAAAACCGTACAAGCACCAAGACAAATCACAAGGTGAACAATTTTACCCTTTTATCCTTTCCCACATACTATAAATCTGTGGCAGGCAACTCTCAAAATATCAAAGCAAAAATGTGGAAATTCTCTGTAACTGATAGTGTAGTTATTGAACAGAGTTGAATTCATTGTGGCAATAGGAGTAATTGCTCTTTCTGAAAAAATTCTCCTTTTGCCAAGTTCAAATTAATTCTCATCCCTTTCCTAATTTCAGATGCATTTTGACACATCCAACTGGTGACTTTTGAAAGCAAAACTGCAAATGGGAAAATTGCTATTACCGTATAGCCGCGGCCATAAGTCGACTTCGGCCATTAGTCGAGGGTCCAGTTTGACCCCAACTTTGGCGGTTTTGAGGTTACTCCCAGCCATAAGTCGGGGGTCGACTTTTTAAAAATTTCGGCAAAAATTCAAAAAAACATGGTTCTCGATGTAAAACTGGATAATAATACATTATGATAATAATGCACAAACCTGATTTTATAAATCCAAATAAGCCAAACCAACTAACTAGTCCAAATTTCTTAATATATGTTTTAATCTATAAAAATAAAAGCGCGAAACTCGAACAAAGGGTTTTGTCGATGTCAACCCTTAAGACACATTTGTCCGATTTCACACATGAAAATTAATCCTTTCAATGTTTTCAAAAAATGATTAGTTAAAAGTAAAACAAACACAGGAATGAGTTATTGCATTGACGAAGTTTATTAAAAGTGTGTGTAATTCACAGAGAGGTGAAGACAAGGGTTGTAAAGGTCTATGGAAAGAAGTTTGGACTCTATAGTTATATGCAAACGGTTGTAATTTCCCCTGGAACAGGCTGTAGTTACAACCGACTTGCATTAGCCCTATAACTAAACTGTTTGTCGCGTGAAAAACACAGGGCTCAAATAAATGACGTCACTAATTTACCAGCTGGGATTGAGACGCGACAAATGAAAAACACCCATATAAATTAATGTTAAATCTACGATCCTATTAGCTTAGTAATACTTGTGTGATTAAACTGCACATACTCTTTTTTTATGACGTAGCTCATTTGTTGGGGAAAATGGTTTGCGGAAATAAAGGTCTATATAGATTTCACTCTTACCCATTTTCACATGCATTTATACGCATCTGCAGCAGACTTCTCTTGATAGAGCTCTGACAAAAGGAGAAATTACTACATTTTCTTTAAATTGGACAAATTAACTTTGAATTAAAAAGGATTTTAAAGGGTATGATATTTATTTTTCCTTTGTTTACGGCTTTGAAACTAGATAAAAAAAAATGTAAAGAAAGGATGCATCGCTGATAAAAAGCAGTATCTCTATTTCTCACAACGTTTTCCAACACTGTCTGCTACATCTGCATTTAAAGTTACAAATACGTGGTAGTAACTGTACTGTACACACAATTTACAATGATGTACCTCTGGACAACTCGATGGTTATATGCAAAACGGATGTAATTTCTCCTGGAATAGGCTGTAGTTACAACCGACTTGCATTAGCCCTAAAACTGTTCGTCGCGTGTAAAATATAGCCTAAGGAGAGATTGTCATTCAGTCATAAGTCGAGTCCCTGCTTCAACACCAAAATTTGAGTCTCAAAAATTCGACTTATGGCCGCGGATATACGGTAATGAGAAATTCCTTCGTTTTCTCCAGTGTTTTCAGCTCTAATCAATAATTACACTTTCATTTATTAGTATTATTCATGTTTGCCTAGATATTTTAACGTCGTCTGCTGAGAAGGGAATGATCACCACAGAATGATTATCTCAGTCTTTATCCATTTGCAGCATGTTCCATGATTTATTTAAAGTTTTTTATAACAATAAAACATATAATTTCAATGTTGAATCATTTGTGTTAACGATATTTTTGGCCGGATTGCTCTAGCAATTCCGGTCTATAGATTGGCGATGTCCCTCCGTCTGTCTTTCTGTCCGTCAACATTTTGGTTAAAGTTTCAGGTTGAGGCAAAATCTCAGCACTGGAAAGGGTTACAAACTTGAAACTTTGCCTGAAGGTAACCAGTAACAAGTTCTATTGATTTCTATGGTTACTTTGACCTTGACCTTGGTTTGTCAATTTTTTGCCTCTTTTTCTACAGACGAGCATTGGCGTTCACTTGTGACGCTCTTCTTTTCAATTCATGCCAATATGTGCCAAGATTTAACCTTCTCCCATATAAAACACAACTTCAGCAGGTGAAATCATTATACCTTAAGGAGAAATTGCTGGACTTTTGTCACAATATTTTCAAAAGTCATCTACTGCAGAGGCGTCTGAAAGTGTCTGTAAGACAGGGTTAAATAATCAATGTGACAGTAAGGTAGAAAGTTAATGGTTGAACAAGGCACTTTTTCAAATGTTACCATCCTAATTTGAATATGTTACATTTTATAGGACTTTTTAATCTGTAAAAGCAGGAGATTTTATTTTATATTAAATGGTACGTCTGTGCTTTTGTCAACAATTTATGAAACACTAATCATATAAAAGGAAAAATGTCATATTTGGCCTTTTACAAAGCTGGTTGAAGTTGATTTTTCTTTGAGATGAACATTACCATGTTTCAAAAGTAAACAGCACTGATTTCAAAATAGAAAGGAAATGATGTTTTTATGGCACCAAAAAGAAGAAGTTTAATTTTTTATTTCTATTTCAGGGAATACTGAAACTGATTCTTTGAGAAAAGATTTGAGAAAAGATTTGTCTGGGATGTTCAGTCCCCTTGTTGGTAATGAGCTAGGAAACAGGCTACGTGAAAAATATGAAAATGATAATATAGATTCCTTTGGTGATAAGGCAGAGGAACTTTCCAGGAATTTGTTCCAAAAGAAAAGAAAAGGTTTATTTACATCCTATTCATACAGATAGTCTCTTAACCCATTCCCACTTTAATACTACAAATCTGTAGAAAACAATTTAAACACATAGGAAAAAAAATTGTGACCAGTAAAAGGAAAATTTATAATTATTATAAGCAATTATATTCTTTGCCACAATGTTTAGACCTTTCCCGCATACGACAATTCTGCAGCAGACAACTTTGAACATATTTTGTAAAAAAATAGAAAGTCTCTATAATTGAATGGATAACCTATGACTAAAAGTGAAAAACATTGAGGCAAAAGGAAAAATTGCTTGTTTTGAGCAATTTCTTCTTTTGTCACTATGTTTTCAAGAAGCCGTCTGCTGCAGAGGCGTCAGAAAGGAATATATGAGGAAAGGGTTAAATAAGTTTTCAGCCGCAGATAATCTCTTCATTTTCCACTATCCGAGATCCCCTTTTTAAACAATTAACATTTATCAAATATAGTACATGTATGTGACTCTTATTTTTGTCCCCCGCTTTTAGCGAAAGCGTGGGGACTATTATTTCTCATTCGTCAGTCCGTCAGTCCCTCCGTCACGCTGTCACAAAAACTTTAACCTTGGTCATAACTTCTGAACCGTAATAGGTACTGCTTTCATATTTCACATGTGTATTCCTTGTGACAACCCCTTTCCATCAATACCAATTTTTTTGACCTTGTGACCTTGACCCTGGTGGGGGACCATAATTCTCTGAATTTGCTTGTTGTGAGTAGTCTTCAGCTCTGAAACCATTGAAGGTAAAATGTATTATGATAATATTGAAAATACAGGAAGTATAGTTTTGATACAGAGTTGAAAACGTTGTGGGGAAAATGTAAATTGATCATATTGAGCAATTTCTTTACTTGAATAAGTTGAAAACAATGTTTTCAAAAGACGTCTTGTCATCACAGATTCAAAGTTCAACTGTTATCTGGAAAATGGTTAAATCAAAATCTTCTGAACACCAGTACTTTACCTCATACAGTAAGTCTTCAGCAGATGATTTTGAAAACAGCAAGACAAAAAAATGGAATATCTTTCAAAATAAGTTGAAAACATTGTGGAAAAAAAAAGTGTTTATTATGTGTTTGTCTGCTGCAGAGTGTAAAATTGCTTCCACATGTGGGAAGCTGTTAACCCTTTCCCACATATATATGTGTTCTGTAGTCTCTGCAGCAGGCAGCTTTTGAAAACATTGTGGCAAAAGGATTTTGATCAATTTCCCCTTTTGCCACAATGTTTTCAACTGTTTTCAATAATTATACTTTAATTTATATATAGATTTTCCATATTTTTGTGAAGATGTTTTCAAAGAAGTTTTGCTGCAGATTTGTAATAGGTAGGAAAGGGTTTTCAAGTTGTTACAACAAATGCTGACAGAAAGTTTCTGAGAAGCATGTATTGGAAGGAATTCACTGAATTCGGGGGGAAGCCATTGGATTAACCCTTCTTAACAAACAGCAAATCAGCTTGGCAAAAACACGGAAATGAAATGAAGGTATAATTACTGAAAAAAATGAAAACATTGCGGCAAAAGGAGAAATTACTTCTTTTGTTACAATAGTTTTAAAAATTGTCTGCTGCAAAAGCGTCAGAAAGTGTTCATATGTGGAAACGAGTTAACTCCCTTTATTATTGTTTAATTGGTTTATTTATCAGAAAAAGAAGTACAAAAGCAGTCAAGATCAAAACTCTCTTGTGAAGAAGACTCGCCTCGAATAAGAAAAAAATGTAAATTAGACATCACTGGAGGCCAGTCTATGGATAGTAAGAAGGAACTGTAAGTTTTTACCCTTTTCCACATGCCGATGCATTTTGACACATCTGCAGCATCTACAACATTCAACATTTGAAAAAAAACATTGAGGTAAAAGAGGAATTGTTAATAATGAGTAATCTGTCCATTTGCGATAATAATTTCAACTCTTCACTTTCATATATAAACATTTTCCATATTGAAAGATGAATCTTTTAAAGTGGTCTGTTGCAATTAAGTTATATGTGGAAAAAGGTTTAAAGAATTGCTTTATAGGATGTTCATACAGTCTTCTGCTTCTAGCACATATGGGGAAATGCATGGAAACGCTTTAACCCTTTTCCTCATACAGATGCTTTCAGACACATCAGGTGCAGACGACTTTTAAAAACAATTGTGACAAAAGGGGAAATTGCCCATCATGAGTCATTTCTCCATTTGTCACAATGTTTTCAACCCTGCAATTATTATACTTTCATTTTCAGAGACTTTTCATATGACTGCCTATATGCCTTCAAAGTTGTCCGCTGCACATTTGTAGTATGGGGAAAAGGGTCAAGTCAAATTTTGAGAAGGAATTATTTTTATCATTTTCACCACTTCCCAAGTTTTAAGGCTGATCATAACGTTATTGGACGTTTCTAAGACATATGAAAAGAATTAACATTTTTCATGTTTTTTAATTAATGAATGTTTTTAAAAATTGTCTGCTTCAATAGCGTCAAATGGTGTCTGGGCCAGAGAAATTCAGATATATTTGGTAATTTGATATCTGTGGTAGCAGAGGACTAGATAAGGAGGAGTAAACTGGTCTTTTCCCAACAATATCTCTCCTATGACTCAACTAAACCCTGTTTTGTGAGTAGTCAAAGGAATCGTCTCTCTGACAGGATACTTCGAGTAGCCACAACATAGGGTTTGAAATACTCATCTAGAGCTCGTGGTAGCCAACATTCAACCCTGACACAGACCACTTTTGATGCCTCTGCCAAAGATGACTTTTGAAAGAAAAATCTGTGAAAACAGGAGAAAGATATTTCATCTATCTACACCGATGCTTTCAAAGCAACTTAAATAGCACACAAGGGAACTAGTGGAATACTTTCCACCCTGTATATTTTTTTTGGAAAAATAAATTGAACTAAAAAAGTAAAGTGCTGTGTTGACATTTGTGCTTTAAATGTTGACACCTCTTCAACAGAGGCTCTGTATAAAATGATACTTTGATTTTATTCTAAATAATGCATTTGTTTATTCAAAATATATTCATAGCAGACAACTCCAAATAATGTCATACCTAGATTGAACATGTCATACTCATACATGTACTATCTTTCTGACACCAGATTCATCAAATTGATGAGTAAATAGGATTTAGCCTTTTCTCAATTACAACAAATTGTTAGCAGATGCTTTTGAACGCATCAAGATAAAACTATGAACTATGTGCATCTGCAAATGGGTAAGGGTTAACCCTTTCCCTCATACAACAACGTATTTTGTCAAAAAATAGAAAATCTCCATAATTGAATGGATAACCTATGGCAAAAAGTGGAAAACATTGTGGCAAAAGGAGAAATTGCACGTTTTGTGCAATTTCTTCTTTTGTCACTATGTTTTCAAAAAGCCGTCTGCTGCAGAGGCGTCAGAAAGCGTCTATATGAGGGAAAGGGTTAATAAACAACAAATAATATGCAGAGCTCCGGATCTTTTTCTCAATCTTAATTTGTCAGTAAAAGAAATCACACACATTTCACACTTTTCTAAAACTTAAATGAAGTCATCCACAATAAGGAACTTGTAATTTGACATGTAATTTGACTTATTTACACGCATATTAAACAGTGTGGAACGTGTCTTTCAAAAATCAATCCTTCAGAATGTTGATGAAGGGTTACCTTTCTAAGTGAGTGAGAGATCAATCTATAGCTCTGTACAGTCTGATCAGGAACGTCTGTTTGCTAGCCAGTTTGACAAGCATCATCAAAGACTTTTGAAAATGGTTTTATCCAAAGCCTGTTCTCAGACAACTTTAGAAATATCTTGGCAAAATATAGAAAATCTCCATAAAAGAAAGTATAATTATTGAATCAAGTTGAAAACATTGTTACAAAAGAAGAAATTGCATCATTATGCGTTCACATGTGGGAAGGGTTAAAGTGTGCAATTTGATCATAATTGTCATCAATTTTAAAAGCTCCCTGAAGTCAGTTTTTGTATTACATGACCTATATGAATTGAATGTGTTCTGTTTACATGATTTATTTTTGTTATAGTCATATGCATTGTAAAAACCTAATTGTGAAATTGAAATACATGTACATGTTTTATTATTTCCAGAAGAACAAGTAAACGTTTATCAGATATATCGTCTATATTAGACTCGGAGAAGGTAAGACAGGCATTAAGTGAAACAGACAATAGCCAGTCAGAAGAAAGCAATGAAAAGGAAACCAATGAAAAAGTCTCTGAAGCTTTAGGACACACCTCTAATTCAAGAGACAGCCAATTAAATAAAAAATCTGACAAAAGAGGAGGAGCAAAAGAATCTTCAGGGTCTGACACTGATGATTCCTCGAGTGGTTATAGTGGTAAATAATTTCTACATTTATTTTAAACCCTTTCCAATATACAACAAACTTTCATCAAAGCAAAAAAATGAAACGATTCCTATACATAAAAGTATGATTATACAATAGAAATGAAAATCTCAAGGTAAAAGTAAAATTTGCTCATTATGTGCAATCATTTCACTTGTCACAATGTAAAATAAAATGTATTTTTGAAAACATAGTACTCATGATGAACAATTTTGCCATTTCCTAGATTGTATTTTTACTATGTATTTAAACTCATAGTTGTCTAGAATTTCTATTAATTTTCAAAGGAGATGACTTTGAAGGTTGATTGACTGATCTTTTTCACTGAACTATTTGTATATGTTATAAATACTTTCCTACATACAATAAATCAGCTGAAGATGACTTATACAAAATAAATGCAAAAATATCAAAGAAAAATCTCTATTAATGACTGTATTATTATTTAACCAAGTTAAAAACATTTGTGTCGAAAGAGGAAATGTTGAGAAATTTCTCATATTTGAACAATTTTTTCAACAGTTTTTTCTGCAGATGCGTAAAATGGTGTCTGCTTGTTTCTCATAGGCTTTAGTGACACAGACCTTGAGAAGCCCAAGTTTAACCATCCACCAGTGGGAGCTAAAGTACCATTCATTTTGTCAGAGGAAGGAGAAACACCAGTGCTACAGGTAAGAACTTACCGCTGGCAGACTCATACTGACCCATGTAATGACGACGACTTTGAAATAATGGTCAAGTTGTGCTCTTTATGAGCAATTTCTCTTCTGCTATAATGTTTTCAAAAGTTGTCTTTGTAGAGGTGTCAGAAGGTATCTGTTTACCCTTTCCCTCTTGTAGATGCATTCAGACGCATCTGCAGCAAACAACTTTTAAAAACATTGTGGCAAAAGAAGAAATTGCTCAAAAGGAGGAATTTCTCCCTTTGCCAATAATTTTTCTACTCTTTTTGATAATTAAACTCTCATTTATGGAGATATTTTCACGTTTTGTATATAGGTTTTCAAAGAAGACTGCCGCAGATTTGTTGTATGTGGGAAAGGGTTGGAGGGACAGGGTTCAAAGAAGTTGAAAACATTGTAGGAAACAAAGAAATTGCTTACTATGAGAAGGTATCACATTTTGTCTATATCGGTGAAAGGGTTTGCCAGTATTTGTTTTATGTTTGATGGCACTGGTAAGTTTTACTTGGTGAAATATTGAAGGAAAAGGAGGTATAATTAATATCAAGCAAAATTTTCTCCTTCAAAATCATATTCAGCAATTTTAAGTTAGTTATATTTTAATGATTAAACCCATTACATGATGTTATATTGGTAAAACAATTATGTTTTAAAAATAACTGAAAATGTATTTTATTCCCTAGAAAAATTGAAGTATCGTATGGAGAAAGAAGTGAAAATATATCTAGAATAGGAGAAACTATTCATTTTGAGTAATTCCTCCTTTGCTTGTGATGTTTTCAAAACCCTTACTTCAGATGCATCAGTCATCATTGTAACAATGAGCAGAGTCACTTTTACTCACTTTTGTTTAATCCTTTCCCACATAAAGACGCTTTCTGGACAACTTTTGAAAACATTGTGACAAAAGTAGAAATTACTCAAAATGGGCAATTTCTCCTTTTGCCACAATGTTTTCAACTCTGTTCAATAATAATACTTTCATATATACTATAGAAAGCTTCCATGTTTTTGCAAAGATATATTCAAAGTCGTCTGCTACAGATTTGTTGTATGTGGGAAATGTAGGAAATGTTTTACTTTTCTTTGACATTTCTGGAGCATGAAGATCAATGGAAACATTTCAATTGCATTTTCATTGGAAAATTCAGAAATAATATCATCAAGGCAATGTAAAATTCTAATTTCATTAAACGTTTACCGTATATGATTTTTAAAATGTCATCTGTTTATATTTGTACAGGTACCCAGCACTCTGAACCAGTATTTACGGGACTACCAAAGGGCAGGGATTCAGTTCATGTACAGTCACTATAGGGAAAACAGGGGAGCTATTCTGGGAGATGATATGGGACTTGGTAAAACTGTCCAGGTACTATCTGACCTCTGACCTGATAGGACATTTTTAGAGTTGTCTGCTTTGTAATAAAATGTTACATTTGGGTCTGTTATCATCAAACTATTCTTATTTAATTTTAATTCTAATTTTGTAGAATATTCTAAATTTCAAAGTAACAAAATTTCTGATTGGCTTATGATATGTATTAGCCAATAAGAAATTGTTTTTCTTAGTGAATTTAGAATACGACTGATGTTAAGAATAACTGGTGAATACTGGCCTTGGAAAATACTTAGTTAATTTTTGATCATCACATGTCTCAAATCCACATATGAGTCGTTCCACTAGAAAACCAACATTGTGGACTCTGTATACAGTATTGACCCAGATCAAGCCTAAGCATGCCACACAGGCTAACCTGAAAGACAATTTTCACCTCCTGTGGATTTTCTGTTTCATCAATCATTACTATATACCTCTATACCCATGTAACGGAATGTGTCAGTCCGAATTAGCCTGCACAGACTGCGCTGGCTGATTTGGGTCGATACATTACGCAGAGTCCATAATATTGGTTTTCTCGTGGAATGGCTCATATTTTCACTGATGGATATCTCATGGATAAATGAAACAAATAGTCTCTAGATGATGAACCATCAAGACTATAAAGAAAAGAAAAAAATGAATTTAAATGTTTTAAAGTTAAGATCTCTTACTTGTTCCCTCATATAGATTTATTGCTATGTTCTGCAGCAGACTTCTTATTTTTTTCTAAAACATTGTGACAAAAGAGTGAGTTGTTAATAATTAGCAATTTCTCCTTTGTCCACAATGTTTTTAACTTTTTTCAATAGATTTACTTTCATTTTGTAATCTTTTCCATATTTTTGTCAAGATGCTGTCAAAGTTTGCTGTTTGTGGAAAAGGGTAAATATTGTTGGATAGATGCCCAATATTCCATGACAAAAGCATATTCTAAAGAAGATCGGACTTTATCTCAAAAAAAAATTATAAGATTTTTCAGCTTTATTCGGAGACATTGATACCCTTTCCCCTAAACAACAAATCTTTGATTTTTTATATTTTTAGCTCACCTATGCACGAAGTGCAAGGTGAGCTATTGTGATCAAATTTTGTTGTGCGTGCGTCATGCGTTGTCAACATTTGAGCTTGTTAACACTCTACGGGCTACATTTTGCATCCAATCTTTATGAAAGTTTATCAGAACAATCATCTCCATAAAATCTTGGACAAGTTCGAAACTGGGCCATATGAGGTCAAAAACTAGGTCACTAGGTCGAATTGATGGGAAATCTTGTTAACACTCTGGAGGCCACATTTTCATGGGTCACGTCGGGTCAAAAAGTAGGTCACTAGGTCAAAATGAATGTTAACACTCTGGATACTGTATTTTTAATTTCAGCATGATGAAACTTTATCAGAATGTTTTTCTTGATGATATGTAGGCCAAGTTCGAATATGGGTCATGCTGGGTCAAAAACTAGGTCACTAGATCAAATTGAAGGAAAATCTTGTGAACACTTTGGATGCCACATTTTTTGCTTCAGCAGCTTGAAATTTGGTCAGAATGTTTGTCTGAATTATATCTAGGTCAAGTTCGAATAGGCCGCATTTTTACTTTGAGCAAGTTGAAACTTTGTCAGAATGTTGTCTTGATGATATCTAGTCCATGTTGGAATATGGGTCATATCGGGTAAAAAAATATAGATCACTAGGCCAAATGAAGGAAAACATTGTTAACACTGTGGAGGTTGCATTCAGAATAATTGTCTTGATGTGTTTTGCATTGCAGTACATTGTATAATTAAGATGAGCGATCCAGGGCCATCATGGCCCTCTTGTTTTAAATATATTAATAGAATTGATAACGGTGTGGCAAAAGGAGTAATAACTCATTATGAGCAATATCTCTTTTTATTACTGTGTTTTCAAAAGTCATCTGATGAAGGTACGCCAGAAGGCATCTTTATGTGGGAAAGGGTTCAGAAGGAAGTACCAAGCCTTTGTCTGTAAATATACTTATGAAGCAACACAGAGAAAATTTGCAGCAAACGACTTTGAAAATCTCTATGAATGAAAGTATAATTATTGAATAGAGTTGAAAACATTTCTGGTAAACAAAGAAATTGCTCCTCATTAGCAGTTTCTCCTTTTGATGTAATATTTTCATATCCATTCAATATTTATACCTTCATTTAAACAGATTTTTGATAATTTTTTCTAGATGTTTTCAAAGTCATATGCTGCAGATTTGTTGAATGAAGGTGTAAACAATGATTTCAGGTGATTGGACTAATAGCAGCCATTCTGGGTAAACATGGTAACCGAGTAGATGTCATGAGACAGAAACCCCAGTTTATTAGAAAGGTAAATAAATAACCTCATTTAATGTTTATAGACTTTTCCAAATTAAAAATATCTGAAGAAAATAATTCATATTGATAATGAATATATACCTGAAAGTTACATAAAAAAAACACTTTCCCACTTGTAGATGCTTTCTGTCGTATCTTCAGCAGGCGTCTCTTGAAATCAAAGTGGCAAAATGAGAAATTGCTCATAATGAGCAATTTCTCCATTGGCCACAATGATTTCAACTCTTTTCAATGATCATGCTATTATTTATAAAGATTGATCACATTTTTGCAAAGTTGTCTGCTGCAGAATTGTTGTATGCGGGAAAGGGTTAAATAAATATTAAAAAATGGAAAAACGATCGGGTTCCCCCTGTTTGTCTCCAGCTCTGAATAAGAAACAGGATGCTGAAATAGAAAGTCACTGAGCAGTTTATTAAACTTGTGAGAATTTTTTTCCCTTCTTGTCGCTCAGGGATGCTCGGAAAGCATTAAGACTGATGCATCAGTGTCAGGATAATTAATACCCATAGTACCTGTAAGCACCCAGGAAGTGCTGTGATACAACTTAAATACTGTTGAATGCGGTTCAATACACAACTCAACCAAGTTTATTCTATTGACAGCTTTCAGAGACGGCCTCTGTCAGACAAGATCGTCCTAAACTGGACCCTGTGTTGATTATTGGGCCTGGCTGTGTGCTGTACAACTGGATGAGTGAGTTAGATGTTTGGGGATATTTTGTGTACAGGTATGATATTTATCTATGCTAATTTACTAATTATTTCTTTCCCCTTATAATAGGGGGGGGGGGGGGGGATTTATTTTTTTTTAGCTTGGGTTGTCTGTCTGTCACTTACGCCACAGCAGCACACAACTTTTGAAAACATTGTGGATAAAGTAGAAATTCCCCTTAAATGAAAGTATAAGTATTGAATCAAACTCACAAGCCCTGGATTGAAAATCTGAAGCTCGGAAAACTTTTTGAGCAATTTTCTTTTGTCACAATGATTTTCAAAAGCTGTCACCTACAGATAGGTCAAAATGTGTCTGCAAGTGGGAAAATCTCATTAAATGAAAGTATAAGTATAACAGAGTTTAAAATATTCTGGCCAAAGAAGAAATTGCTCATTATAAGCAATTTTTCCTTTTGCCACAATGTATTCAAAAGCTGTATGCTGCAGACATATCAAAATGTGTAAGTGAGAAAATCTCCTTAATTGAAAGTATTAGGAATGAATAGAGTTTAAAATATTAGGGCCAAAGGCATAACTGATCATTGTTTTCAAAATGTGTCTGCTGCAGATAGGTCAAAATGCATCTAAAAGTGGGAAAATACTGTTTACATGATACATACAAGTTCTGAATTTACATTTGTAAACTGTTATAAAAAGGAGATATTGCTCAAAAGGTTTTCCCGAGTCTGGGTTGCAGACTGTCAAACAAGGTGTTGTGATCCTAGTTGTTTCAGACCATTGGAAAAGTCTTTGTGACAAGCATAATCTTTCTTCCACCAAAGCGCTAACAGTCTATATGGAAATGCAGCTTATTGCTTGGAAAGACTGTTGTGTGGAGTACTGGTGTGAGAAAGTCTGTCAATACATAGGTAGGTGAACTGGCTTCTGTAATGTGTTCTCTTTTTTCAGAATTTGCATTCAAACTTTGCAGAGTTAACAATTTAACTATCAGGTATTTTCAAAGTAGAACATCCATCATATTTGATGAATGTTAATTTATAGTCAGAAAGATACTGATTGTATCTAAACAGATTAAACTGTTAATTGATAATGGCATTTGTTAACCATTCCCCACATCCATCATACATCATTTGTATTACAGGAAGTTTCATGGTACAGATAAGATGGAATGTCTGTCAGATGTGAAGAAAGGAAAAGTAGAAATAGTTGTCACTACTTACGAAACATTTAGAGAACATCAGGTTTGTTCAATGACACACATGAAAAGCTTTTTTCGCATTGTGTTTTTTATTACTTTTCCTTGACAGTGAAATACAGTTTATATTGAAGCCTTTCCCTCATACTGGCTGACTTCTGTCTGTTCCCTCATGTGGACAATTTTGACACAGCTGGAACAAACAACTTCTGAATCCTTTGAAAACATTGAGCATGTAAAAAGCAAAGTTATCATTTTCAAATAATATTACCAACTCTGTATTGATTTGGAATAACCAATCTAATTTTCCTTGATATAAACAATTTTCAGACTGCTTATGCAGATGAAAATTAATGTGGATAAAAGAAGAATAGGTTTAAAACATGCAATATTTCCTTTTCCAAATATGTTTTCAATCATTTTTCAATACTTTACCTGTCATATGTATCAAAGAAGATAAATACAAAAATACCTAATTAGGCAACTATTGTTTTAGTGAGAAGTAACACTTATATATATATATTTGCAATTCCAGGAAAGTATGAATGCAGTATCATGGAGTGTTGTGTTTGTGGATGAGGTTCACAAAATCAAGGTATTTATAAAATCTCATTTCTATGTCCAAACTTTATATGTTATTGAAAATGCTTGTCAACAAATAGATAACTTGATTGAAACGCAGTAAAAGCTGAACTAACTGAACAACTGAGCAGTTAACTTCAGCATAGTTGTGACTTGTTAAAATAATTATGTCTCCCCCTGTATACAGGGGAGATATATTGTTTTTGTCCTTGATGTCTGTCTGTCTGTCTGTTCGTCCCCAAAATCTTGTCCGATCCATATCTCCCAGACGGCTTGAAGGATTTTCATGAAACTTGGGTCACATGTTCACCTCATTCAGGCGACGTGCAGAACCCGCGTCTTGACAATATAGGGTCAAGGTCAAGGTCACGCTTGAAGGTCAAAGGTTTGAGGCTTTATTTCGTGTCCGCTCCATATCACCCAGACGGCTTGAAGGATTTTCATGAAACTTGGGTCACATGTTCACCTCATCAAGGTGACGTGCAGAACTTACGTCTCGACAATATAGGGTCAATGTCAAGGTCACGCTTGAAGGTCAAAGGTTTGAGGCTTTATTTTGTGTCCGCTCCATATCTCCCAGACGGCTTGAAGGATTTTAATAAAACTTTGGTCACATGTTCACCTCATCAAGGCGACGTGCAGAACCCGTGTCTCGACAATATAGGGTCAAGGTCACGCTTGAAGGTCAAAGGTTTGAGGCTTTATTTCGTGTCCGCTCCATATCTCCAAGACGGCTTGAAAGATTTTCATGAAACTTGGGTCACATGTTCACCTCATCAAGGCGACGTGCATAACCCGCGTCTCGACCATACCGGGTCAAGGTCAAGGTCACGTTTGAAGGTCAAAGGTTTGAGGCTTTATTTTGTGTCAACTCCATATCTCCAAGACGGTTTGAAGTATTTTCATGAAACTTGGGTCAGATGTTCACCTCATCAAGGCGACGTGCAGAACCCGCGTCTCGACCATACTGGGTCAAGGTCACGCTTGAAGGTCAAAGGTTTGAGGCTTTATTTTGTGTCCACTCCATATCTCCTTAAAGGATTTTCATGATACGTGGGTCACATGTTCACCTCATCAAGGCGACGTGATATATAGTCTGGTAAAACAAATATTTTCCCTAATTGGTAATGCTATTTTAGTTATCTGCTTTAACTCTTTTCCACTTACAAACACATTTTGACAAATCTGCAGTAGAAGACATTTGAAAAGATTGGGGCAAAAGAAGAAATTGCTCATGATGAACAATTTCTCATTTTGCAATAACGCTTTCATCTATATTCATATATTATACTTCCATTTTGAAAGATTTTTTATATTTTGCCTATAAAACTTTAAACTTGTTTGTCGCAGTTTTGGTATAAGTGAGAAAGATTTGAAATTGTCTAAAGGGAAAAAAAGTAGTTATTTACATTTTAACCTGATGGAAGACTTGATGGCTTAAATGTTGCAAAGTTATGTTGTTGTTTGTTTTATATCCAAAACTTAATGATACCAGCCAGCTAAATATGAGAAAACAGTTGGAGACTGTTCCACAAGCCTTAACTACTACAATAATCTGCAGCAGATGACTTTATAAATATAGAAAAGTATTTATAATTGAAAATATTAAAATCAAATTGATTTGAAAACATTGTGGCAATAAAAGAAATTGCTCATCATGAGTAATTTCTTCTTTTTTCGCAGTGTTTCCAAGTGTCGTCTGATGCAGTTTGTATCTGAATACGTCTGCCAGTGGAAAGTGGCTAAACCCATAGATATGAATAGTCTTCCTACTTCATGTAAACATTATTTACAATGGCTGAAGCTGAATGGACTTATCCTTCCTAACAGTTATTAGATTACAAGACTTCTGGCAACAGCACTGAGATATCAATATTGACCAAGAAATATGTAAACTACACTACAAAGAAATCAATCTTTGAAGACGTTCAAATTGACAGTAATGTTTAAGGAAAAAGAAAATTTGATGTATTCTCTGATACAATATTTATCAAAACTTTGAAAAGTTAATTGTCTGCTGCCAGAGCATCAAATGTGAATATTGGTTTTTTTCCTTTTCCCACATATATACGCTTTCTGACGCTTCTGAAGCAGATGTTTTTTGGAAACATTATGACAAAAGAAAAAATTGCTCAAATTGAGCAATTTCTCCTTTTGCCACACTGTTTTCAACTCTTTTTAATAATCAAACTTCATTTATCAAGATTGTTCACGTTTTTGTACATAGGTTTTCAAAGTCGTCTGCTGCATATTTGCTATATTCGGGAAAGGGTTATCATGTATTGCTCATGCCTTCTATATAGTGTTCATTGTCAACTATAGAACCTTACCTTGGAGAAAAAACAGTGTAAAGTTAACTGTCAACTATATAATGTATTGTCAGAGAAAAAAACCGGTGCTAAGTTAATTGTCAACAATAGAATCTTGGCCTACCTAAGAGAGAAAACCATGATAAGTTAACTGTGAACTTTATAAAGTTTTGTCGGAGAAAAAAAACCAATGTTAAGTTAACTCTTAACTATTGTAATTAGAATGTAACTTTAGTCAGTATGCAGAACCAAGACTGGAACAGTGCAACCCCTTTACATCTGATCAGACTGATTGGAATCTCCTGTAGCAAACATTTATCTACAGCACATACAAGTACATTTTGAAACATTGTACATAATATTTCAAACCTTTTACATATCGATGGCTTCATGCAAAACGGTTGTAACTACATCTTGTAACAAGATGTAGTTACAACCGTTTTGCATGAAGCCCACGATATGTAAGTAGCCAACTTGGTATGGTTTGTGAAATATCATAATGATAATTGATGATATTTATCATAAGCAACAATTTTAGTTTTTATTTGCCATTGCTTATGTTTAGCAACAGTTGTTAACTGTTTTGAAGAATACTTCAGTCTTGAATGTTACAGCTGCAGTAAAAATATGTGTTTCTGTAAACCATTTGAAATCATGTCCACTTTGTACCAGGTCAAGACAAAACATTAGTAATTAAAAATTGAGTACTGTCCAACTTGGTCAAATTTTTGTTTGTCTGCTTTATAGGTTGGAATGTTTTGAGAGATTTTGACAGATATTTGAGGGGGAGACATATGTTTTTGTCAAAACAATTCTAGTTTGTTTATAATTTTGTCATGTTTGAACTTCATCTTGAAATCCAAAATTTTTATAAAAAAGAACAATATTTGATTCTTCCAAACATGCAGATGTTCTCAAAGTTTGTACAACAGATTTGTTTTATGCGGGAAAGGGTTACATTATAAGGCCCCTTTTATGAATGTTGAGGTTATGGTTATAGGGCAAGTTTAATGTCCCCATGGCAAAGTCCCCTAACTCTTGACTTAAGCAAAATAAAAAAAATAACTTAGAAAAATGGAGGATAGAGGTAAACAAGCTTTATAAATGTATCTTTAACTACTATATTTATATTGCATTGGAGCTATTGTGATCATCCGTCGTCTGTCCACAATTTCTTGTGAACACAATAAAGTCTTCATTTGAAAAACTTTGTGAACACGATAAAAACTTATTTATTTATTTGTCACATGTCCTTTACATTGATTTATAAACATGTGACCATGACCTTAGTGTGATCTTTTACAATCAAATATAATCATTGTCTTTGGATGACCTTCACCATGACCTTTTGACCTTCTTTCTTATTTTTGTAGAGCAATTAAATTAGGACCCTAAAACACTTACTCAGGTGAGCGATATAGGGCCATTATGGCCCTCTTGAGATGCTTTCAAAGTCGTCTGCTGCAAATTAGTTTATGTGGAAAAGTGTTCAATTCCTTTTTCTTACAGTATCTCCTACTACACTTTGAACATTCTTTTCTCCACAATATTTTAACAATTTTGAAAAGTCTAAAGGTATATCATGTAATGGGTTAATCTATTATTGTTTATTACCAGGGTTTAAAAGCACAGACTACAATAGCATTAAGGAACATTAGAACACCAAGAAGGTTTGGGCTCACTGGTACAGCATTACAAAACAACCTGCTAGAATTCTGGTCTATTTTGGACTGGTAATTTAACTTGTTTATATCATTTTATTTTTAACAAGTCAGATTTGAAATAAACAACTACTTGGTGTCTTGTCTCAATCTTGCGTTGTTAAGTTGTGCTTTTAATGAAATTTATCATAAGTTTAGGGTAGCCAATCCAACAGTCAAACTACTGCTAGCTAGCTGTAATTTGATTGGCTACTGTTTGCTATTGTTACAATACACAGAATGCAAGGCTGGTTATCCCTTTCCCACATACAGACACTTTCTGATGCTGCTACAGCAGGCTACTTTTGAAAACACCATGAGCAATTTCTCTATTTATCACAATGTTTTCAACTTTATTAAATATTTGTTCTTTCATTTATAGAGAGTGTCCGTGTTTTTGACTAAATTATTTCATAGTTGTTTGCTGCAGATTTGTTGTATATGGGAAAGGGTTATTAGAATGGACATAAAAGAAGTGTTTAGACTCAAAAGATATTTTTACCTATGATTAACTCCAACCTTATTTAAAGGTTAATAGCCGAGTTAGTAAGCTAACTTTAGATTGTATATGGGTCTCTCAGGTCAAGGTCAATTACTGTTACTAATATTTGAAGTTTACTCCTGATTAGCAACAAAGTGGCATTTAAAATCTGGTTTTATAACCACACTGTTGTTAAGTTTTGTTTATAGGTTCACTTTCTCATAAGGCTATTACAGTTGTAGCTTTGAATCTTGGAATATGCCTTCTTTATCATCACATACTACTGTAATATAAGGACAATAACTCTGTAATGCATTTTTCATGGAATATTTCCCTTTTTGGACTTACAAGTCTCGATGATGTTTTGCATTCTCCTAAAAGGTCGTCTCAAATGGACCCTCTACATTTACATAATTCTATACAATTTAAATCATATCTTCTCTATTTTGTTTATTAATAAGGGTTATCTCCCCCTTTCAAACTTATCGCTTTTGTAGGTGACAATTTGATTGACTGGCACAAATGTCAATCTGACATAACTTTTAACAGGCAGTCATCGGATATATACAAGCGTTTGCTTTTGCATTAAAGTTAAGGTCTGATTTTAATGAGATTGGTATTTGGCCATCCCGTTTTTCCAGAGACTTCTTGGATTCTTGTAGCGGCGATCAGGAAGTATCCTGATAAGACTGCACATAGACACAGACAGATCTCATTCTAACAGGTTGAAATGCCCTGAAAGTCGGTTTTTGGTGTGACATGACCCATATTGTTTTGTTTCAGGGCTCAGCCTGGCTGTTTGGGAAGACAGGTAGACTTTGAAGATGAATATGTCAAAGCTATTGGTCGAGGTCAAAAACATGATGCCAATAAAAGAGAACTGGCTTTGGCAAGAAAAAGTATAAATATTCATATGGCTTTTTTGGGTCATTCATTTCTATACATAATAAATAAATGTCTCTTTTACCGTTATTTAAAACTCTATAAACAAACTTTCTGTGACACAAATAAATTACTCTAACATGTTTAATATAATGTTTAACCCTTTCCCTCATATAGACGCTTTGTGACGCCTCTGCAGCAGAAGGCTTTTTGAAAACATAGTGACAAAAGAAGAAATTGCACAAAACGTGCAATTTCTTCTTTTGCCACAATGTTTTCCACTTTTTGTCATAGGTTATCCGTTCAATTATGGAGATTTCCTATGTTTGGACAAAATACGTTCAAAGTCGTCTGCTGCGGAATTGTCGTATGAGGGAAAGTGTTAATTACGTTGTGTGGAAAACAAGACATTGTTGACACAACTGAGAAAAAATTAGGCTATACATACTGATGTTCATGGCTCTCAATTTATAGTTTAATTTTCTCAGTTGCTTCAAAACTATCTTGTTCCATTCAAAAGTGGTGATTTAATTACAGGTGATATGTACCTGGATAAATGCACCAAGTATTCTGAGGAATGATATGAAAAAGCAATACTTTGTCAATGCAATATAGATCTAAAAAGAATGATCATATTTATTCAAGTTCAAATCACTTAACCTTTAATATTCATATACTTGTAAATAAATTATTATATGTTATTCTATTAATATTAATGTATTTAATGTCACATATAATATTTTAAAATTTGATGGGCATTAATTGGTATTATTAAGTAAAAAACACGCTCACACACACACACACATTTTCCCACCAAATAGAAATAGTAGACTCCTGGACATTTGTTCCTGGAACAGCCCGTAACTTGATAGGCTGCCACTTATTTCATGTGACAGATATGTGTATCTCGGTCCTAACAAACAACTATGTATCAATAATTCCAGTTGTTATCAGTTATTAGAATGAGTTTCATGTATTATATTTAGGATCATTTTTTACTCCAGAGAAAGTGAAGTTTGCCAAGATAAGAAAAGGATTGATGATTCGTAGAACTAAAAGTATTATCGCAGATCAACTTCCAAAAAAGGGTATATATATACTGACAGTTTTGTCATATTATCATTCATTAACCACTCTTTGCCTCACGTGGATGACTTTTGACTTATTTGCAGCAGAGCATTTCTGAAATCATTGTGGAAAATGAGACAGGAGCAATATTTTTCAAATCTGTCAACTTTTGTTCCAATATTTATGTTGCCTTCTTTTTCAGGAAACACATACGGATCACTTTGCCTCGTCTGTCTGTCCATCATTATATCACATACTGACATATTGGTAGGCAACACATGTGTTCCTTTGAGTACTGTAGTATTTTTTAGCTCGACTATTCGAAGAATATGAGAGCTTTACTACTTGCCCCGGCGTCGGCGTCCGGTTAAAGTTTTAGGGCAAGTTGGGATTTTCATTCATAAGTATTTGTGCTAGGGCTTTCATATTTGGAATATAGTTACATCTTATACCTTTCTTCACATTGAACTCTAAAGATGCTGAGTGTGATCTTCTTTTTGGGGAAAAAAACATGATTTTCGGGGGTTAAAGTTTTAGGGCAAGTTGGATTTTTTTTTTTTTTTTTTTTTTTTCTCAATAAGTACTTGTGCTAGGGCTTTCATATTTGGAATATAATTACATCTAATACCTTTCTTTATATTGTATGCTGAAGATTCTGAGTTTTACCTTCTTTTTGGGGTAAAAGACATGATTTTGGGTGGTTAAAGTTTTAGGGCAAGTTGGCATTTTCATTTAATTTTTTAATTTTTCTCTATAAGAATTTGTGCTAGGGCTTTAATATTTAGAATATAGTTACATCTTATACCTTTCTTCACATTGAATGCTGAAGATGCTGAGTGTGACCTTCTTTTTGGGGTAAAAAACATGATTTTCGGTGGTTAAAGTTTTGGGGCAAGTAGGATTTTATTTTATTTTTTTAACTTTTTCTGAATAAGTACTTGTGCTAGGGCTTTCATATTTGGAAAATAATTACATTTAATACATTTCTTCATATTATATGCTGAAGATGCTGAGTGTGACCTTCTGTTTGCGGTAAAACACATGCTTTTGGGTGGTTAAAGTTTTAGGGCAAGTTGGCTTTTTCATTTAATTTTCAAATTTTTCTAAATAAGTACTTGTGTTAGGGCTTCCATATTTGGAATATAATTACATGTAATACCTTTCTTCACATTGTATGTTGAAGATGCTGAGTGTGACTTTTAGGGGGTAAAAAACATGATTTTTGTTTGATTTTGAGAATTTTAGATAAATTCTTAATTTTTGGTTACATTTCTTTCTAATTGTTATCATTTATTTATCAAATATGATTCTTCAACATATCAAACGGGTTTTGCATGGTGTCAAACATTAGGAAAACCTTTTTTTAAGGTTTTGCTAATTTTGGACTCGGTCAGTTTTAACATTTGCGTTTAGCTCAACGTTAAAGTTACATCATTCAAATCACTTCATACGTCACATATTTGTTAAGGACCATCGTACAATTAGGTTAGATAACTCCATTGTATCCTAAATATAGAGTAATGGCCCTTGATTGACTTAGGAAATTTTATTTTTAAATTATATTTAAATGTATGTATATCTATTCAGTTGCTTTTACATATAGAGTATATAATATGATTTAATAGTACTTAAGTGCAATATAATGAAATAGTGCTTTATGTGAATAAGCGGCCTGTAGTCGAGCGCGCTGTCCTCCGACAGCTCTTGTTTCATAAATGATTTAATATATATTTTGTTTACAGAGGAGAATGTGGTGTTTAGTAAGCTGAGTGAACTACAGACCAGTATATATAAAACCATTTTATCCCATGATGACATGTACTTGGTACTGGGAATGGATGATCCCTGTGGGTGTGCAAGTGGCAAACCTCAAGGGAAGTGCTGTAAGCAGGTATAGCATATCAACTGAACCTTTTCACAGATACAGGCAACTTTTTAAAACATTGTGGATAAAGAAATGATTTCTCAGAATTAATTTAACTTCATTCATAATTCATACAGGTATTTTCCTGCCTTCATGGCACTCTTGCACTAGTTCTGTACACAACTTTTTTCCCAAGCACCTGGCAACTGGCTACCTTCCCATTGGTAGATGATAAATAAGGCTAGTCAAAATGACTTTTGTCAATCAACTGATAGAAAGAATTGCTTATTAACCCTTTCCCTCATATAGACGCTTTCTGACGCCTCTGCAGCAGAAGGCTTTTTGAAAACATAGTGACAAAAGAAGAAATTGCACAAAACGTGCAATTTCTTCTTTTGCCACAATGTTTTCCACTTTTTGTCATAGGTTATCTGTTCAATTATGGAGATTTCCTATGTTTTGACAAAATACGTCTGCTGCAGAATTGTCGTATGAGGGAAAGGGTTAATGAAGTAACTGTGATTTGACAAAAATTAAGTTTTGTACAATTTAACTTTCAGGCTACATCCACTGGTACGAAAATCAAATCACTGATGTTCACCTTCATGCACCTTCTCCTCAAAGTATCCAATCATGTAGCTCTACTCATTCCATCAAACATCAAGAGTAAATGGCAGGCAGTCAATGCAAAGAAAATCTGTACAGCTGCTCTGAAGCAGCATCCGGAGTTCTTGTCACAAACAAAGGAGGCGTCATTTAAAACTCTTTCTAATCCTAAATACTGTGGAAAAATGAAGGTAGTACATGTATTATTTTTATGACATGTATATTCTTTGGTATGGACAAATTCTGACACATCTGCAAGAGACGATTCAGTGACCAGTGTAGTTCCAGAATCAACCTTTTAACCCTTTCCCTCATATAGACGCTTTCTGACGCCTCTGCAGCAGACGGCTTTTCGAAAACATTGTGACAAAAGAAGATTTCTCCTTTTGCCACAATGTTTTCCACTTTTTGTCATAGGTTATCCATTCAATTATGGAGATTTTGTATTTTTTGACAAATTATGTTTAAAGTCGTCTGCTGCAGAATTGTTGTATGAGAGAAAGGGTTAATGTGAACATCTTGATCTGAATCTTCACTGTTTGCCATTCTGATAAACTGTCCATTTGGATGCACTGAGAGAACTGTAAATCATTGCAAATTATGCTTAGGTTTTCATGGATTATAGCTCTTTTCTTCAAATTCTTCTTTTTGCCAAAATGTTTTCAAAAGTCATCGACTGCAGATGAGTCAACATGCTAGCTATACAGGATTGCCATACCTCCTACCTGGTTAAAATAATGATGATGTCGTTGTTTTTGGCCTGTTATGTGTGTGGCTGGCGTCACACTCACCTTTAAAACAGAATATCTTTTTGTTACAGTTGAATGTAGAAAGAGTTTGTGGAGACATTTCATTGAATTGCATTTAGGGCCCCTAGTGTCAAGGTCTAGATCGCTGATACTAGAAATAGAAAAACGGTTGAAACTTAATACTTTTAGTTACTGTTGACATATTGTAATCAAAGTTGGTATGTAGAAAGAATTTATGGAGATCTTCTGTGGGATTGCATTTGGTGCTCCTAGGGTCAAGGGGTCAAGGTCGCTGTTACTCAAAATTGAAAAAAGGTTTTACCGAATATCTGTTATTACGGATAGGACAAAGGTGTAAATTGGGTGGCAAAGCTGAGGCTAAAACTTTGACAAAAAAAAGTTGGCAAATTGAGGCTAAACCCTTGGAACATTTACTTATGAAAGTGTTAATATCATATATATGGACAGCTGCTCAGGAGTTTATTTTGAAGATACTTATTTCTGTTCTCTTATTGTATCGCTTGCCTTGGCAAGGAGACACATAATGATCACTTTTCTGTTGTCTGTCTGTCCATCACACTTTCACTTACTGATACATTGGCAGGTGCCTTATGTATTCCTTTGAATTCTCTTTTGCATTTCAGTTTTGATAATAAAAACAATCAATTTCTTTCGCTCTTGAGCGTGTGATTGCACATTTAGAGTAAAATCCAAATTCAAATAGTGTTTTATGTAGAGTCTGTATTTGATCATACCTGTATCCTGGAGGCTTCAAGAATGCTCTTAAGACTAGATAATGAATAGGAAGGATCAAGATCAGTCTGTAAGCAGGTGCAAGATGATCTAAATATTCGATAGGGCGGATCTCGTATAACATGACCCAAATTATGATTTATGTTTCAGATACTACAAGGACTGTTGAAGGTGTTTCATAAAGAACACAGCAAAGTCCTAGTATTCTCATACTCAACACAGGTAGGTGGGTCCTTATCCAACAGGTAATTTTCCCTTTACCACATACACCAAATAATCATGAAAAATATGGAAAAACTTTATAAAGGAGAGTAGAAATTTAGAGTGTGCATATGCACATTTTGATCTGCATCAATGTTGGGTTGCAAATTCTGTTTTTTGTTTCTAGAGCATGGCTTATTAGATGATTGGGAAACAATCGACTTGTTAATACATATCAGAATAATGATACAACATTGTTTATTCATAACAAACTAAGAGATTTATGGGAGTTTACAGTTATAACATTTGAACTGGTTTCTCACTTTTTGACTTTGGTTAATTTATTTGACTGCTGCACATGGATGAAATGTTGTCTGTAACAGGTCACTTTTTTAACCCTGACACTTTCTGACACCTCTGAAGCAGAAGGCTTTTGAAAACATTGCCTCAAAAGGAGAAATTGCTTAAAACAAACATTTTCTCCTTTTGCCACAATGTTTTCAACTGTTTTTCACTAAATGTTTTGGAATTTGTCTGCAGCAGCTTTGCTGTAAGTGAGAAACATTTTCAACAAAGGGGAAATCACTCCAAACAGGCAATTTCTCTTTTTTTCAACAGTAATATTTATCAGAATAGTATTTCCACTTTTCAAGATATGACATAGTATATTAACATCAAAGGCTTAAAATGCAGATGACTAAAAATACCATATTATGAAAACTGTTTAGTGTATTTCTATCATCAGGTTTTAGACATACTTGAGCAGTACATGATGAGCACAGGCTATGAATATAGAAGGATTGATGGATCTGTGTCATCGAAAAAGAGACTGATGATAGTCAAGGAATTCAATATTGATCCCAATATCTTTATTTGTCTGATATCAACCAAGTAAGTAGACTTAAAAAATGTCTTTCTCTCCTTAGCAGTGTGGGGTTAGCATTACGACTGGATCACAGGGGTCAGGATGAATGGCAACTTACTCCGGAAATGACCTGAATATTGTTGAAAGCGGTGTAAAACAATATACAAATAAACCAAATCAACCAAGCCATGAATACATAATGGATGAGATGGAGTACAACACAACCTGTCAGAGTATAATGATCTTTTTACTTGATATATTTTAACCCTTTCCCGCACATAACAAATCTGCAGCAGACGACTTCAAAAACATTTAGTAAAAAATATAAAAAATAAAAAAATAAATCAATTTTTGAAAAAAAGTTGTCTGCTGCTGAGGCATCAGAAAGCATCTATATGTGGGAAAGGGTTAAAGTTGTCTGCATTGTTTATTATCCTGTAGAGGCAGGAAGACCCAAAGGGTCCACATCTCTGTCTGTCTGTCCGTCATCCTTTCACTTACTGGCATATTGGCAAGCAACACTTTAATTTCTGTGAACTTTCTTGTAATAATTGGGAGAATGATTTTGATTAGAAGTTTTAAACCATGGCTTATTTTGGGAAATGTCTCCTTTTATCTCCAGAAAGAGTGTATATGAGGGAAAGGGTTAAAGCCTTTGCCTCCAGTATAGAGCCATGTCAGCTGTTGCATCTGCACCATCTAACCATGCCCTTTACTGTTTAAATTTTCATCCTGATATTCCTGTGGTATTTTATGGAGTTGTATAATTTAAATGCTTCTGAGAAAAAAACAATGTAATGTCTGAACATTTTAAAGTATAATTTGGATCAATATCTCCATTTTCCACATTATTTTAAAAATTATAGTCTAATGCAAAGGTTTAACAAGTTGTTTTCATGAGTGAAAGGGTAAACAGTCGTCGTGACTACCTGTATTAAATGTCCCTTTTATTACACAGAGCTGGTGGTCTGGGACTAAATCTGACAGGGGCAAACAAAGTGGTTATATTTGATCCCAATTGGAACCCATCTCATGACCTTCAAGCACAAGACAGGTAACATATTTTTAAATAATTCTTTAACTGTTTCCGATTTACAACAAATCTGGGGCAAATGACTTTTAAAACATCCATGTGATCATATAGAAATTCTTTGTAGGTGAAAGTATGATTAATATATAAAGTTGAAAACAGTGTGAAAAAAGAAGAAATGGCTTTCAAAAGTTGTCTGCATGTGAGAAAGGCTTGAACAAATGATTCTACTTAATTGTAAAACTGGTTAATTGCAATTACTTGTTATTGTGTCACCTGCGTAGCATGGTAGGCACTTAGGGATTACTTTTTTTTTTGTCCGGCGTCTGTCCGTCCATCCATCCCGTATGTCTGTCCGTCACACTTTTTCGTCATGTTTTCAAATAACTTTTTTTCTACTCAAAGGATTACATTGAAACTTTTGACAAATGTTTATATCAATGTGTGTGATTGGTTCACAAAAGGGGGATAATCCAAATATTTTTTATATCAGAGATATTGCCCCTTTTCTGTCAAAAATTAAATTTTCTGACAAGGCCCCGGCAGGTGACACACGTGCTCCGGGGAGCACTCCATTCTTGTTTGCAGAGGGACCAAAAACAAAATGGTATTTCATAGATTTAATTTTGTTGTCACCTGACTAGGCAGGGAGACACATGAAGGGTCTGTCATCTATCTGTGACACCTGTTTTCCTACAAGCAATCATATATTCTTTTAATTGCAAAATCTGTTTTATTGGCATTGTCCTGTACTTTTGTTGTATGGTAAAAGGTCTGTCAACTTCATTCTATCTTGCAGTCAGTGACTCTGTTTTAATTTATTATTGCAAGGTGATTAATGAGGAATTGTCTTCAGTTTTGCTCACCTGTCTGTCTAATTGTCTGTCCATCACAACGTGACTTATTGGCAGTCCACATAATTTAATGTTCCATCAATTTTCTGTTAAACTTATGCTGCTTTTTTTTCTAGAATATTCGGTGCTTGAAATTTATTTTACCAATTAAATATGATTATTTTTAATTTATCCAGAGCATACCGAATTGGTCAGCATAGAAATGTGTCTGTGTATCGTCTGGTTAGTGCTGGTACTATAGAAGAAAATATGTATCTACGACAGATTTATAAACAGGTACATGTGTAACTTCGTCTTCTTTTTCATTTCAACCGACTGTTGTGCCATACTCTTAATTAAGTAAATTTCAGGAATTGAATGGATAATTTGATAAAAATGAAAGTACAATTATAAGAAGTAAGAGTAGAAGATGTGGACAAATAATATAAAGTTTCAAAACAAAGAGTTTTGAAAACATTGTGGCAAAAAGGGAAATTGCTCCAAGTATTTAAGAGGTCTGGTGATAACTATTCTTTAAAAAAAAAAGGAACACAAACCTATCTTTATTTACCAGTTGGATGATTCAGATTTAACATTGCTTGCAAAAGTGATCGAGTAATATTATGGCATGAAGACTTAGATATTATCTAGACTAAGAACTTACGTCTTCATAATACAATCAACTGTATTATGTCTTCAATTATTTCTTAGAAACTGAACAGATTGTTGTAATTCAATGCCTGGGTGAATTAACATTTATGAATGTCAGTTCAACATAATCATGCAGATAACCACCCTGTTAAATAATTGTTTCCCTCATACAACATTTTCTGCCTCTGCAGGAGATGATTTTTTATCTCTTTCAACAATCTTTTCAGCTATGCTTAGCCCTTTCTTAAATAAAGACGCATTTAGAAGCATTTGCATCAGAAAATAAAAGAAATTCTGACCAAAGAGCAATTTCCCCTTTTGCCAAAATGATTTTAACTCAGTTGAATAACAATAAATTCATTTGTAGAGATTTTCGTTATTTCTGCCTAGATATTTTCAAAGTTGTCTGCTGCAGATTTGTTTTAGGGGGGTTAAAAATTGTACTTCCAATACACATACACCCTCACATAAAAATATCATCAATAATATTAGATAATTGATTGATGTTATATTCATCACACTTCATGTTTTAACAGCAATTATTGAACATCTCTGTGGAGGATGAAAATGCCAGGCGATATTTCTATGCTGTACAAGGTAGTCGTCAGAAGAAAGGGGAACTGTTTGGGATCAAGAACATGTTTGCTTTGAGAACAGGAACATCTTGTCTGACAGCTGATATCATTAAGAGAAATGAGAGGGTGGAATCTACGCTCGCCGGTTATGAGATGACGAGATATATCCCACCTGTAGTTAGATTAGACGAGGAAGAAGACCTGGAGGATGTAGACATCAGTGATGTTAACACTTCAACTGAATCTGAACAGGACTACTTTGCTGAATTCTTTAATGAGGGTAACTTTAACTTTTTTAACCCTTTTACATATACAGTCAAACCTGTCTTAAGCAGCCAGCCAAGGGAAAGGGCCAAATTGGCTGCTTAAGACAGGTGGCTGCCTACTACAGGGTCATCAATTTTCACCCAGCTTTGCGAAGTATTTTGGTACAGTATTTTGGTACAGTATAAAGAACACACACATTCATGTTGAGCTCAACTGTAAACATGATTGCACATATTCTTTTTTTGTGTCTGTGATACTATGTATACATACACTTATATTTGGAGGGATTTAATAACTCTCTATGTTTTTGTTCAATATATGGAATTACCATTATTTTGAGTTAGACTTTATTTTCAAATTGTTGATATATTTTACCTTGCCAAGTCAGTGAGAACATTGTAAATTTGCTAGAATAAATCAAGAAAATTCGCTTGGATCGCTTCAATCATTGTCAAACAGGTTTGAATCATACTAAGAAAACTATCCTACGTACAAATTCACCGTAACTGGTATGTGGTATCATTTCAATTCCTCTTACGAGTCAATTTTCCAAAAATGCCTTCAAAGGTGTTTTCGCCGTCCGCCATTTTAAAAGTCGGAATTCCGAGATTCAATCAACGAAATTAATTTGTAATTGGTCGGTCTTTAATTGTCAACAACTAAAGCAGTTTGTTACACGCAGATGTCAACAATTTGACATAGTAAACAAACACTATAAATACGTTGACTGGTTTAACTTAATTTACCCGATATTTTACCCGATAGTGATACGCGATATCGACGAAATCTGTGAACCAGTCAGTTATGCAAAATCGCTTTTTCGATGCATCGGAGCGAATCGTTGCACCTCTACCTTGCTGGTGGAATTTCCCACAATTACATCACTACCTTGGGCTTTAATTATCACGAATTACACTCGTGTTTGAGTCGGAAAAATTGCGATTATGTAGAACACAATAACAGCTTTGTTTGGTTTTGAATCGGAAAAATGGCGATTATGTAGAACACAATAACAGCTTTGTTTACGGCCAATTAAGAAAGTTTAAACTAAAAGCAACTTATTTTAAATTAAGGATATATTATAATTATTTGATTTAATTGGTTTTAAGTACTTTAAATAAATAATTATTCTGTGGCCGTAATGAAATTTTTAAATGCCAAAATCAATATTTTACGGTAAAATTTGTTCATTTGGTGGCCGTTTTAAGATTTTTTTTATGCATTTGGGACCAAAAATGTTGGCTGCTGGCCGCGCTGACCAGGTGACCGCCTATTGCAGTTAAATTATATAGTAAATTTCGACGGGAGGGTCTGAAACTGGCCACTTAAGGCAGGTGGCCGCTAATAACAGGTGACCGTTAGCACAGGTTTGACTGTACATCATATCTGCGGTAGACAACTCTAAAAATATCAAGGCAAAAATATTGAAAATCTCTAGATGGAGGTATTATTATTGAATGGAGTTAAACATTGTGGCAGAAGGAGAAGTTAATAATTATGAACAATGTCTCCTTTTGTCACAATTTCTACAAATGTTACATGTAGTAGATATTAAAGTCAAATTGTGTCTGCATGTTGGAAAGGGTTAGCTATAAAAATTAAACAGAATAGAATTCCATTACTGGATTAAAGAGAATTTCCACCTCTTTCACAGTAAAAAACATTTGCAAAAATAATAATGGATACAAATTTATTAAAGCATCACTGGAACTTCGACGCAATGTCTTTTTTTAACCACAATTTTATCAAGAGTCCTATTGCAAAAGATGTTTTTATTACTGAAGAGTAATTCACCAATTATGATCAATTCTATCTGTATGTCACAGGGAAAGAAGGTGATACTGGTATCAAAAAAGAGAAGGCATTTATCAAACCAGATGTAGATGATCTATTTAATAAAAAGTCATCTGCTGATAAAGTCCCAATAACTGTTAAAACAGAGACTGATAGTGATGATGGGGCTAAAACTTCGACAAAACCAAGCGTCCGATTTCAGGATGATGTTGGAGGTGATAAACCGAGAAGAAAGATAAGTGTACGATTTCAAGAGGATGACATAGATGCTAAGCCAAGTGGAAAAGTTAAACCAACTGAGAGTAGAACAGGAAAGGCCAGTGTGAAGAGAAGGTCAAGAGTAGAAAGGAATTCAATGTCAGATGATGATGATGAGAGGTTTGATCAGACTCTGGCTGGTACCTTTAATGATGTTACAGATGTGTTTGGTAAGTGTCGTGTATGCCAGATTAGTTGCAACCTTTCCCACATTCTGATACCTTTGCAGCAGATGACTTTTGAAAACATTGTCCCAATGTTTCAACTTTATTCAATAATTGTTCTTTCATTTATAGGTAATTTCCATATTTATACCCCGACAAACAAAGTTCAGAGGGGGATATATTGGAGTCACCCTATGGTTGGTTGGTTGGTCGGTCAGTCGGTCCGGAGCATAACTTTAAAAAAACTGATTGTTTGAATTTAATAAAACTTCATACGATGATAAAACACATTGAGAGGAAGTGCGGTGTACAGGAACCATAACTCTACTTTATCTAATTACAGAGTTTTTGCCCTGTTACTTTTTCTTCTCCGGAAAATTATTTAATAACTAATAGATGGAATCTAATATAACTTCATACACTGGTAGAGCACAATGAGAGGAAGTGCAGTGAAAAAAAACATAACTCTAATTTACATAATTACAGAGTTTTTGCCCGTTGTTACCTTTTCTTGTTCGTAGAGTCTTGTCTGGAGCATAACTTTAAAACTAATTGTTGGAATTTAATAAAACTTTAAACGATGATACATCACATTGAGAGGAAGTGCAGTGTACAGGAACCATAACTCTATTTTACCTAAATACAGAGTTATTGCCCTTTGTTACTTTTTCTTGATCTTAATAACTAATAGATGGAATCTAATAAAACTGCATCCAGTGGTAGAGCAGAATGAGAGGAAGTACAGTGTACAAGAACCAAAACTCTAATTTACATAATTACAGAGTTATTGCCCTTTGTTACTTTTTGTTGAGCGTAGAATAATTTCAAAACTACTGGATGGAATTTAATAAAACTTCATACTATGATACAACACATTGAGAGGAAGTGCAGTGTACAAGAACCATAACTCTATTTAAGCTAATTACAGATTTATTGCCCTTTGTTACATTTTCTTGTTCGTAGAATAATTTTCATCGCCCTTTCTTACTTTTTTCTTGTCCGGAGATTATCTTTAAAACTACAAGTTGGAATTTAAGGTTGAGTTTCTTAATATTCCACTACCTTTCCTATCAGGGCAACGTTCGGGGGTATAAATCATATTCAGTGATATTTCTAGTTTTTAGCTCGACTATTCGAAGAATATGAGAGCTATACTACTCACCCTGGCGTCGGCGTCCACGTCACACTTTGGTTAAGGTTTTGCATGCAAGTACTTAAATACTACATGTATTGCATTGAAACTTTCTACAACCCTACTAAACTATCACACCTATGTAGATTATCAAGTTAGATAACGCTATCTTGCATTTTATGCAAGTTATGGCCCTTTTTTACTTAGAAATTCTGGTTAAAGTTTTGCGTGCAACTAAATTAAGAGTCCATATCTCAGTATTTACTTGATGCATTGCATTAAAACTTAATACAACCCTACCCAAGCATCACACCTATGTATATTATCAAGTTAGATAACTCTATCCTGCATTTTATGCAAGTTATGTATATGGCTTTGTAATCAAGTGTCACAGATCAAGTTCACAATGTTTCAATGAGTTATGCCCCTTTTTGGACTTAGAATATTGGTTTTCCGCACTTTTTTCCTACATACTTTGAGCTATTGACCTGGAATTTTGTATATGGCTTTGTAATCATGTGTCACAGATCAAGTTCACATTTCCTCGGATTTCGTCAATTTTTGAATGAGTTATGCCCCTTTTTGGACTTAGAATATTTGTCAATTTCTGCATGAGTTATGCATTTTTCATAGTTTCCCATTATTCTTTAACAACTTATTCCTGAACGACTTTATTAACTTTTTACAAACAAACAATATATCAAAACAAAGAGGAAACTTACAAGTTCCTGATGGGCGTATTATGTACCGTTTGCGGTACTCTTGTTTACTTAGAAATTCTGGTTAAAGTTTTGCGTGCAACTAAATTAAGAGTCCATATCTCTGTATTTACCTGATGCATTCCATTGAAACTTTCTATAACCCTACCCAACTATCACACCTGTGTAGATTATCAAGTCAGATAACTCTATCCTGCATTTTATGCAAGTTATGGCCCTTTTTTTACTTAGAAATTCTGGTTAAAGTTTTGCGTGCAACTAAATTAAGAGTCCATATCTCAGTATTTACTTGATGCATTGCATTGAAACTTTATACAACCCTACCCAAGCATCACACCTGTGTAGATTATCAAGTTAGATAACTCTATCCTGCATTTTATGCAAGTTATGGCCCTTTTTTTACTTAGAAATTCTGGTTAAAGTATTGCATGCAACTAAATTAAGAGTCCATATCTCTGTATTTACCTGATGCATTGCATTGAAACTTTATACAACGCTACCCAATTATCACACTTATGTAGATTATCAAGTATGATAACTCTATCCTGCATTTTATGCAAGTTATGGCCCTTTTTTTACTTAGAAATTCTGGTTAAAGTTTTGCATACAACTATATTAAGAGACCATCTCTTAGTAACTACTTGATGCATTGCATTGAAACTTTATACAACCCTTCCCAACCATCACACCTATGTAAGCAATCAAGTATATATCTCTATCCAGTATATTTTGCAATTAATGACCATTTTTTTAACTAGAAATTTGGTTAAAGTTTTGCATGCAACTACATTAAGAGTCGATATCCTAGTATTTACTTCATGCATTGCTTTGAAACTTTATTCAACCCTATCCAACTATCACATCTATGTTGATTTTCAAGTTAAATAACTCTATCCTGCATTTTATTCAAGTTATGGCCCTTTTTGGACTTATAAATTCTGGTTAAAGTTTTGCATGCAACTACATTAAGAGACCATATCTTAGTAACTACTTCATGCATTGCATTGAACTTTATACAGCCCTTCCCAATCATCACACCTATGTAAACAATCAAGTACAATAACTATCCAGCATTTTATGCAAGTTATGGCCCTTTTTGGACTTAGAAATTCTGGATTAAGTTTTGCATTTAGAGTGTAATCTCATTAACAACTTGAAGCATTGTATTGAAACTTTATACAACCTTTCCCAATTTCACAACTATAAACACAACCAATTAAGATAACTCTATCCTGCATATGGTGCAAATTATTGCCTTTTTTTTACTTAGAAATTATGGTTAAAGGTTTGCGTGCAACTACATTAAGAGTCCATATCTTATTAACTACTTGATGCATTCCATTGCCTTCCTAACCATCACACCTATTAAAATAATCAAGTTAAATAACTCTATACTGCATATAATGCAAATTATCACCCTTTAAGATATTGTGGTTAATGTTTTGCATGCAACTACATTAGAGTCCATTATCTCAGTAACTTAAATAAGCGGTGGAATAGTCGAGCACGCTGTCCTCCGACAGCTCTTGTTACTAAATGTTTTTAAAGTCGTTTGTTGCAGATTTGTTTTATGCGGGAAAGGGTTAAACATTTAATTTTGTGTCATTTCTCAATTTACCACAAATATTTCAAAGAAGTCTTCTGCAAAGGCGGAAAATGTGTTCTGTATGAAGGAAAGGGAGGATTGCAATAATGGTAAAAGTGAAGCACTTAGTTGCTCATGGGTACAATAAATGTTGGCAAGATAATTCTACCCGATTAACTTGTATTGAAGCTAGAAAAAAACACTGTGATTTTTAGTAACCAATTTCTTACCGATATATTTTTTAAACTCATCTCCTTCGAGAAAAAAACCCTGTAAGATCTGGAAAAGAAATTAAGTTTTTGTACACAGTAGAAAACAGTGTTATCAAAAGTCAGTTGACTCTTTCCAACATACATACACATTCTGTCTCTGCAGCAAACGACTCTATCCACAATGTTTTCAACATAATCCAATAATTATACTTTTATTTATAGAGGTTTTCCACATTATTGCCTAAATGCTTTCAGTCATCTGCTGCTCACTTATTGTACATAGAAAAGAGTTAAATGCATATGTGTCAATATTTTTAGTTTTTCTTTTTTTTTGAGAAAAAAAGACAGGCTATTGTGATACTCTTGGCACATCGTCGTCACAAAACTTTAATCTTACCTCATAACCCCAAAAAAATTCAACATTTTTAAATGAAACTGTACACATGTTCCTAGGAACAATACACATATCTATACCAAGTAACATAACCCAAAAAACATTCAACATTTTCAAATAAAACTTGATACACATGTTCCTAGTAACAACACACATGTCTATACCAAGGAACATAACTCTGGCTTTATTCAGTAATGCCTCTTTTTCGACTTCAGAAAAAACAGATAAGCGTTGCTCTGCGGTGCTTATGTTTTTTAGATCACCTGAGCCGAAGGCTCAAGGTGAGCTATTCTGATCACTTTTTGTCCGTCGTCCGTCCGTCCGGCGTTAACTTTTAGCTTTAAACATCATCTCCTCCCAAACTCCAAGGACAATTTCCGTGAAACATCACAGGACTGTTCCTCTGGTTGGCCTCTTTCAAAGTTGTTCAAAGATTTAAATTCCATTGAGAACTTTGGTTGCTGCGGCATCAGAAAGGGGACAAAATGTCCAAACTTTAAAAATCTTCTCCTCCGAATCTGCCTGTCAGATTCAAATATAATTTGGTAGAAATGTTCCTTGGGTGACCCTCTATAAAAATTGTTCAAGCCATACTGATTGGGCGAAAAACATGGCAGTCAGGCGGCATCAAAAAAGGGGCAAAATGACAAAATTTGAAAATTCCATTTTTATGAAAGTGCTTGTCTGATTTTAAGAAAATATAATACGAATCTTACTGTTATGATCCTCTATTTAATTTGTTTAAGCCGTTTTGATTGGTTACACAATCATAGCAACCAGGCGTCATCACAAAAGGGGTAAATTGAACTTTTAGCTACAAATGACAACCAACTCCTACCATTCCAATAGAACAATTTCCACAAAACATCACAGGAATGTTCCTTTGGTGGTCCTCTTTCAAAATTGTTCAAAGATTAAAATTCAAATGAGAACTTTGGTTGCTGCGGCATCAGAAAAGGGGACAAAATGTCCAAACTTTAAAAATCTTCTCCTCCGAATCTGCCTGTCAGATTCAAATATAATTTGGTAGAAATGTTCCTTGGGTGACCCTCTGTAAAAATTGTTCAAGCCATACTGATTGGGCGAAAAACATGGCAGTCAGGCGGCATCAAAAAAGGGGCAAAATGACAGAATTTGAAAATTCCATTTTTATGAAAGTGCTTGTCTGATTTTAAGAAAATATAATATGAATCTTACTGTAATGATCCTCTATTTAATTTGATTAATGCGTTTTGATTGGTTACACAATCATAGCAACCAGGCGTCATCTCAAAAGGGGTAAATTGAACTTTTAGCTACAAATGACAACCAACTCCTACCATTCCAATAGACCAATTTCCACAAAACATCACAGGAATGTTCCTTTGGTGGTCCTCTTTCAAAATTGTTCAAAGATTAAAATTCCAATGAGAACTTTGGTTGCTGCGGCATCAGAAAGGGGACAAAATGTCCAAACTTTAAAAATCTTCTCCTCCGAATCTGCCTGTCAGATTCAAATATAATTTGGTAGAAATGTTCCTTGGGTGACCCTCTATAAAAATAGTTCAAGCCATACTGATTGGTCGAAAAACATGGCAGTCAGGCGGCATCAGAAAAGGGGCAAAATGACAAAATTTGAAAATTCCATTTTTATGAAAGTGTTTGTCTGATTTTAAGAAAATATAATACGAATCAAGAATGTTCCTTTGGTGGTCCTCTTTCAAAATTGTTCAAAGATTTAAATTCCATTGATAATTTTGGTTGCTGCGGCATCAGAAAGTGAGAAAAATACCCAAATTTTAAAATCCTTTTCCTCCATAATCTACTTGTGCGATTGCAAGATCATTTGGTAGAAATGTTCCTTAAGTGACCCTCTAAATAAACTGTTGAAGCCATATTGATTTCGTTGAAAAACAGGGCAGCAAGGCGGCATCAGGAAAGGTGCAAAATTACAAAAACTTTATAATTCCATTCTTATTAAAGTTCTTGTTAGATTTCAAGATATAAATGGCCTTTACTGATAAATATTTGCTACTAATTTACTATCAATTAGGTGATCGATTTAGGGCCATCTTGGCCCTCTTGTTTTATTGAATCAGGGAGTTGGACAAAAGGACATATCAAACTCTAGTTTAATAAAATGAATGTTCTTTCTTTGAAATTCTGAAATTGAAAAGTTTTCTTCTATTTTTCCAGAAAACTGTGGCATTGTCCACATACATGACAATCGTAAAATAGTTGGTGGTAGTCGGGCCGAGGATCACATGACTCGATGTGCGATATCAGATGTTTATGAACTTCATCAGAACTCCCAGGACCTCGCAGTACTGTGTGAACCCTTATCTGAGGTGAGTTACTTTCCCAACTAATACTCTGATGTTTGTGACTTTCAAGACTGGTACTCTGATGTGAGTAACAATCTAAACTGGTTCTCAGATGTGTATACATAATGATCTAGACTGGTACTCTGATGCGAGTAATGATCTAGACTGGTACTCTGTTGTGATTAATGATCCATTCTGGTACTCTGATGTTAGTAACCTGCCAGACTGGTACTTTGATATGTTTAACGATCTAGACTGGTACTTTGATGTGAGTAATGATCTAGACTGGTACTCTGATGTGAGTAATTATCTTGACTGGTACTCAGATGTGAGTAACCTACCAAACTGGTACTCTGATGTGAGTATCAATGTAGAATGACACTGATGTGAGTAACAATCTAGACTGGTACTCTGATGTGAGTATCAATCTAGACTGGTACTCTGATGTGAGTAATTATCTTGACTGGTACTCTGATGTGAGTAACCTACCAAACTGGTACTCTGATGTGAGTATTAATGTAGAATGACACTGATGTGAGTAACAATCTAGACTGGTACTCTGATGTGAGTATCAATCTAGACTGGTACTCTGATGTCGAAAATGATCTGGACTGGTACTCCAATGTGAGAAATGATCTAGACTGGTACTCTTAAGTGATTATTGATCTAGACAGATACTCTTGATGTGAGTAACGATCTAGATTGGTACTCTGATGTGATTAATGATCTGGACTGGTACTCTGATGTTAGTAACCTACTAGACTGGTTCTCTGATGTGAGTAATGATCTAGACTGGATTGTACAGCCCTCTGATGGAAAGTGGTTTGTTAACCCTTTCCTACATGATGTTGCTCAAAATGAGCAATTTCTCCTTTTGCCACACTATTTTCAAGGAATTATACCTTTCCCACATACAATAAATCTGCAAAAAGACGACTTTGAAAACTTCTAGGCAAAAACATGAAAAGTCCCCATAAATTTATGTATAATTACTGAAAAAAAGTATTGCTAATTTTGAGCAATTTCTTCTTTTGTCACATTGTTTTCAAAAGACATCTGCTGCAGAGGCGTCAGAAAGCATCTCTATGTGGGAATGGGTCATAGAGATTTTCTGTATTTTTGCTTTAAAGTTTTCCAAGTCATCTGTTGCAGATTTGTTGTATGTGGACCAGGATTAACCAATCCAACAAATAGCACAATTCATCGAATGTGCCTGTTATCTTTTTTGCTCACCTGAGCATAAAGTGCTTGGGGTTTATTATTGTGATCACTGGCCATACATCATCTATCTGTCCTTTACAATATCTCTTGAACTCCTGGACCAATTTTAAAATTATTCCACAGGGATGAACGTTAGGTGCACCTCTTCAAAAAAATCAAACCGTTCTGCTCCACTGTACAAGATGGCTGCCAGAGTTAAAAGTATAACAAATCTTTTAAAAACGTCTCCACATAAACCATTGGCCAAAAAGAGAACCATGATGTTATCAACTTTGTTCAATTATACTTTCATTTATAGAGGTTTTCCATATTTTAGCCTAATTTGTTTCAAATGTGTTGTATGTGGGAAAGCCTTAATAATTCTGCAGCAAATGACCGTGATAGCTTTATTGAAAATGGATGAATTGCTCAAAATGGGCAATTTCCCGTTTTCCTGAAATATGATAAACTCTGTATCAAAATATTTCTTGTTACTTGTTTGTTTTTAACAGCTGACTTTTAAAATATTTGGGGTAAAAAATTTTATCATATGAATTTTTTTTTACTTGTTTTAAAATTTCAGTCCTCAAGTGAAGAAGAGCCAGAATTTCACGACTTTAATCTAGAATTACAACATAATAAAGTGAGGTCACAGGTCGTGGGGAAAACCAAAATTCTAATTGGACAAACACCAAAACCCTTCAGAATGTATGTTCATTTCAATTGTTGCATGATCATCGTCTTCCACCAATAATCTAAAAGTCTACTATGTGGAAAAGCAGTCAGTTGCTTTGAAAGACTGATGTGTGGAGTACTGGTATGAGAAAGCCAGGAAATACATGGGTTGGTGAACTGGCCAATATGATATGACTGAAAATGTGTTGAACTCCAATCAATTAATCTATTGTGTTACCAAACCAAATGCCATGTTATTGATACTCCAGAAAATTCTTTAAGAACCTGAAACACGCACTTATCTATCTCTTATTTATTGTTTTACCTGATATGATGATTTTAAGAGCCTTATGCTTTAAAAACATCAGGGGAAAAACATGGTTTTTATCCAGAGTTGAAAACATTATGTTGGAAAAGCAGAAATGTCCAAAATTTAACAATTTCTTTCTAATTTTATAATATTTCCCTGTAGTCTCATGCTCTGGAGACGTCTATATCATGGATAGGTGTCAATATCATGGAAGGGAATTATCTCTTCTTGTATGCATTATTATACTTTTCCAAATTGAATTGTTTTATGCAAATATTAAATATGATCTTCAAGATGTATACAGTGATTAGCAACTGTTGCTCTACTGTTATTATTATTCAATGCACATAATGTGTTTAATGCACATACGGTGTGGTCAGGTTTGCCCACACAAGTCATTGATTTCTTTATAGATCAGTAATCTCAGTAATTAGCAATTTCATGTTTTGCCAAAATATATTCTAATTGATAATTAAACTTTTATTGTAAACATTTTCCAAACTTAGCCAAGATATTTTCTAAATCGTGTCGAAACAAGTCTGTGAAGATTCTTGTTCGAGTAATGGTAGGCTATGAAAGCCATGACATGTTTTAAAGGGGAATAGCCAGCCATGGCAACGAAAACACCACTGACACCATTAACTGTAAATGACAATTTTGATCTCTCACAAACTTAAAACATTTGAATAAGATGGATCTGAACATGTTAAAGGAATAGTTTTAGCCTTTCCCTCTTGCAGACGCATCTACAACACAGCTTTTGAAAACATTAAGGCAAAAGGAGAAATTGCTCATCGTGACAAATTTCCACATTTTGCCTCAATGTTTACAAGTCTATTTATAATCATAATGAAGAAATGGTTGTGAGAAAACAATAAAATGCTAATTAAGATATTCATTCCCACAATGTTTTTTACGTCATCAGCATAAAACAATAGTCTGCATTGTAGTCCTATTTTATGTTTTGTAGGAAGCAATTTGAGAAGTTGTGTCAGCATTACAAGTCCGATAACTTGCTAGATTTTGCCGAGAAGATACTGACTTCATCCTTAGAAGAGAGGATATCAATGCTTAAAAACTATTACGAGGACAAGGATCCTATGTATAAAGATATAATCAGTCTACAATCTACACCTTCGAATTGTGGACCAAAATCTAAAACAGGTATGTACTGCATGATAATTGTCAAAATAATGTTCAAAAGATGTTAAATCCAAACCCCTGTGACAGTTAATAATTGAACAAAGAATTTGCGATCAGATATCACGACTGATTTACAGATTTTGTGATAGATTAGTTCTGGTTATTTTAACCTCTTTCCCACTTACAACAAATCTGTAACCTTGAAAACATCTAGGGAAGATGTGGGAAAATAAATAAAAAAATAATGGTGAAAAGATTTGGATCATTAGGACAAAAGCATCCTCGGTACCAGCTATTGCTATTCATATCATATATGTTATGAATAGCCTGGGTACCGAGGATGGACAAAAGGAGGCAATTGCTCATTATGTTGTCTGCTGTAGATGCATCTGTATGTATGTGTGCAGAAAGGGTAAACCATGGAAATGCCATGATATAACTGAAACACTTAATAAGTATGTAACAACAACTTTCACACCTATAATATTTAAATCATCTGAAATTCTACTCGTTCTATTGAAGGTAGATAGTACGAGGTTAACCCTTTCTTGTCAAGCTATTAAGGGTTTGTCTGCTTTGTATCATCAGTGAACCTGTTGTTTTGTGACAAGATGAAATGTTATTATGGGAAGAGGAGAACTTTTCTGCTTTTAAGTAATTTCTCTTTTATCAAAATGTTTTCAAATGAGGCCTGTTGCAGAACCTGGGGTGAGAAAATGTTACAGAAAACGTTACAGGAAAACATTTGAGACAACATAATTATCATTATGTAAATCTCTCTAACTGACAGTTATTATTGAATAGTTTTAAACGCTTCAAAAGTTGCTTCCAAAAGTTGTCCGGAAGTTGGATTTGGTTAAGGTTTAACCCTTTCCCTCATATGGACGCTTTCTGATGCCTCTGCAGCATGCAGCTTTTTAAAAACATGCAACAAAAGAAGAAATTGCTCAAAACGAGCAATTCTCCTTTTGTCACCATGTTTTCATTTCCATTCAATTATTGTTCTTTCATTTAAAGGGATTTTGTGTGCTTTTGCCTAGATGTTTTCAAAGTCGTCTGCTGCAGATTTGTTGTATGTGGGAAAGGGGGGGGGGGGGGGGGGGGGGGGGGGGTTAACAGAAACCAGGATGAAAAGTCACCGTTTGATGCCCCTGCAGTGCTGTCATTGTGGTCTAATTGTAAGAGCTTTTACCTTTGGAGAAGTAGACAAGGGTTCTCTCCCTGGTCTGGTCATACCAAATCCATTATTAATGGTTTAATCCTTTTCCAAATACAACAAATCTGCAAGCAGATGACTTTCGAAACATCTAGGCAAAAATATAGAACATTTCTTTAAATGAAAGTATAATTATTGAATAGAGTTGAAAACACTGCAAAATGTTTTTTTCACAATGTTTTCAAAAGTCGTCTGCTGCAGAGGTGTCAGAAAGCATCTATATTAGGGAAAGGGGTTTCCCCCTTGTCGCTGCGGTTTGCGCGGATAGAATAACGCCTGTTGCATCATTGTTAGGATAAATAATACCAGTATTTACTGGTACACAGTAAACACTGTGATATAACTGCATTAATGTTGCAACGGTGTAAAACATCATTCAAAGACAAACATTCATGTCCTTGTAGTAGTTTACATTTGAAAACATTAAAGGGAAAGATTTTCTCATACTGACAAAGTCTATGAAAATACAAATGTAATTTTTGTCTCACCGCGACGAAGTAGCAAAGGGAGGCTAAGGTGTTGCTTTTTCCACTTCGTAGCGGCGAGATTAAAAACACATTTGTATTGTCATAGATGGCGTTTTCAAACATCAATGTTAAAATTTCGTGTTGTTTTTTTCACTTTCTCAATAAGAACTAGTCGATGGCTTTCAAATTAAGGTCAAAGATACATCTAGAACCCTTCTTAATATTTATGATCAAAGCGTAATTATTGTTTTGTTTTAGGCTTAAGAAATCCAAGGCAAGGTTAAGAGACAAAAGTCAAAGGAAACAAAAAGCATCCAATACGAGGGGCATTGGCTTTCTAGACAATGAAGAATTATCTGCAAGTGAATCGCTGAAGAAATTTAATTATGGTGATGGCATTTTAAAAACTGATACGTCATCACATATAGGGACAGATATTTCTTCTAGCATGGATATCGGGATTCCAGTAACACCCCCGTCAAGGAAGAGAAGGAACGTACAGCGTAGACCAGCTAATAAGAAAATCGGGAACAGTGATCAATTTACACATTTTCCAGCGTTACCAAGTTATCTGGAAACTGGTCACGAGGAGAACGATATGGACAGTGTAACATACTCGTCTGGAAAAAAGGCTAAATATAACAAGGAATCTGTTGCCGATTTCTGTGATATTGATTCTGGTGCTCTTCTAAGTCAGATGGGTAAATCCAGTGAAGGTGCCGGTGTTAATGATATAGACTCAGTGGATGGTATGGGTCTAGGGGCCACTGCAGATCAAAGTATTGTTGTATTTGATAGTAAACCAAAGGGTAGTGTGAATGAGACTACAGTTAAAACCCGCGATAGAAATACAAAGAGATTTGTAAGGAGAAATAATACCTCAATTTTAGACGATCTGTTTTCAGACGGAAATAAAGAAAGCATCAAGAAGCCTCCCCCAAGATATGGTTTAGAAACTAAAAAGACTAAAGGTAAATTTGGAACTAGTAATAATCGAAGAAAACATAATGCATTTATAGAAGTGGATGAAATATTTAGTGACAGCGCTGATACAGAACAAAGTGTGGGATCTGATAATGAATTTCTCCTTCAAACTAGCACGCTCAAAAATGATGATTTTGACTGCTTTGATGACCCGAAATTGTGGAAGAAGAAAAATATTTCTAGGTCACCAGCCCCTAAAAAGGTGAACATTGTCGATCAACTGATTGCTGACAGCGATGCTGAATACAATGAACTTTTTATGTCAGGTAGATTAAAAAGAAAAGCGGGTAATGATACTAGAAAACAAGAACAGATACAATCAGGAAATGTTGGGGGCTCAGAGAGTTTGTTTAGTTAATCATTTACTTGGCAAGATGTTTTTAGTGTTGCCAGATTCTGTTCCTTTGTTCTATCCCTTTTCGCACATGCAGATGCAGTTTGACACCTCTGCAAGGGGCGACTTTTAAAATATCATGACAAGAGAAGAAATTCATGATGATCAATTTCTCATTTTGTCTCAATGTTTCTAACTCTTTTCCATAAACTTTTCTTTAATTTATAGAAATGACAACATTTGTCAACAGATATTTTTTAAATTCCTATGCTACATACTTTTAAACCCTTTCCCACATACAACGAATCTGCCAGCAGACGACTTTGAAAACTTTTAGCAATTTCTCCTTTGTCACATTATTTTCAATAGTCGTCTGCTTCAGAGGCGTCTTAAAGCATCTTTGAGGAATACAGATGCAAAAGTGACCCAAGAACTCTCTGAAGGTGAAGTTTGGAAAAGCAGGTCTGGACATTTATAGGTATTTTTATTTACAAACAAGGAAGTCTGTTCTGTTGTTATTTTATTCCTCTTTAATGACTTATCTCTCCTATAAAACAGTACAACAACATTTGGGAATGTAACTTATCCCATTCCTACATACAACAAATCTGCAGCAGATGACTATGAAAACATTGCAGCAAAAAGTGTTGAAAATCTGTAAATGAAAGAGCAATTATTGAATAAAGTAGAAAACATTGTGGCAAACGGATAAGTTTTTCCTTTTGCCACAATGTTTTCAAAAATCATTTGCTGCAAAGACATCATAAAGCGGCTGTATGTGGGAAAGGGTTATAAACATAACTGAGGAACAGTCAAGTATGTATAATTGTGGGACTTCAAATAATACAATACCAGGTCAAACATTTTATGGGATCTGTTTATTGGAAAAGATCTCAACCTTTTCCCTGATGTGAAATCACCTGCCTTGAAAATAGGTGATAAAAAAAATGTAATTGGAAGAATAAATGTAAAATATAGTTAAAACATTGTTGGAAAAGGAAACATTGATAGTGTTGGTAAATTTCTAATTTTTAAACAAATATTTTTCAAAAGTTGTTTGCTGCAGAGGCGTCTTAAGTCTTTTATCACCAGGAAAACTGTTTGTTTGTTTAGTACAAATGTTAAGGAGAGCTTCATTTTATTTTGTTAGGACATTTTACCAAGATTGTTATGAAATTTAAGTTGTTAATGAAATAATGGATTAAATCATTCTAATTTTGTACATATCTGTTGTAATTGTACATAATCAAAACCTTAGTTTCTTTGAGTCAGCTGCTTTAAAGCTCCTGGGATAAAATACAATATCTAGCAATTGGAGGTATACTCATAATAATCAATTTAAAACATTTTTAGTAAAATAGAAATCTTGCTTCGAGTCATTCCACAATTTTCCCCACACTGTTTTCTGCATCAGGTAACATGTCATGTGCTGCCTGTCTTGTTGCATCCTCTTCTTTGAAAACATTAATCAGGAGGAAAAAGACCAAGAGTCTTCTACTGCAAAAGTGTAATATGCCGGAATGAAGTACAGTCATCAGCTGTGCTGCGTCTGGCACATAAACACCTAGTTTCATAGGCAATTGGCTATGGTTTGATGTAGAACAGTAATTTTACTTGAGCATTCACTATCCGCCTACACCTATAAAAGCCATAGGTGAATCTTAACCCTTTACCACAAACAGTAAGTCTGCAGCAGACAACAATTATTGAATAGATTTGTGGCAACAGGAGAAAAATTGTTCATAATGAGCCTTTCGAGTCAAAATGCACCTGCAAGTGGGAAAGGGTTGAAGTGTAACCCCATCGGTTTCACTCCCAATATATCTGCATTTAACACTACCCCAAATGCAGACACATCTACAGCAGACGTCTGGAAACATTTTGGCTACAGTAGAAAGGATTAATTATTAGCAATTTCTACAATTGCCACAATATTAATAACTGTATTCAATAATTACACTTTCATTTGAAGAGATTTTCCAAGTTTATTTAGCCTTGATTTATTTCAACTTTGTCTGCTTGAGATTTGTTGTATGTTGGAAAAGGTTTATATTGATTGATTGGGGTTAAACGTCGTTTTCAGCAATTTTTCAGTCATATCACGGCGGCCAGTTCACCTTTTCATGCCTTTCCTGGCTTCCTCATACCAGTACTCAACACAAAATACCTTCCAAGCAACTGGCTGCTTTTCCACATATACTGTTAGCCCATTGTTGTACGACGAATGATACATGTCACAGTGACTTTTGTCAAACATCGGGAAGTGTTGGCCGAGCCGGGATTCAAACTCACAATCCCTGGATTGACAGCCCGCGTCTCGACCGACTGAGCTACCTGGGCTCGGCAGGAAAAAGGTTTATACAGAAACAGCAGCAATGCATCACAATTCTACCTTCTTGCCTGACACAAAGTCATGCTCCCATGACAAGAAAGTAGAAGATTTATAAAGGCTATAGCTGAGTGTACGCTGGCTGCAATCTCTTGAAGATTGGTTTTCTTGTAGTTCCACTAATTTTGAATTTATTTCATGAACAATACTATACATGTTTTTTGACAAAGAGAAATTTAATATTAAGACAAAGTTGAAATCAAAATAAGTGAAGATCATGTGATATATAACTTGACAGTTCCTACAAATAGAAGCCTTCTAACACCTTGGTAGCAGATGACTTTTGAAAACATGGTGGCAAAAGAAGAAATTGCTCATGATGTTTTCATCACTATTCAATCATCATACATGTTCTTTCATTTATAGAAATCTGCTGCAGATTTATTTTATGTTGGAAAGGGTTAACCTGATCCTGGCCAAAAGTTCTGATTACATGCCACTTTCAACATTTTTTCAAATATATCTGCGTTTTCTGGGTAAGTTACCAGTACTAGACAGGTCCATTGACCGTGAAAACATTCATAATGCTAACCCCACAACCATGAGCATGAAGGAGGGAAAGCCTTTATTACCATTTAAAGGTCTTTGGGAAGACCCAGTCAGGACCAGAGGCGGAAGTTCTACCACTTAACCCTTTCCCTCATACGACAATTCTGCAGCAGACGACTTTAAACGTATTTTGTCAAAACATAGAAAATCTCCATAATTGAATGGATAACCTATGACAAAAAGTGGAAAACATTGTGGCAGAAGGAGAAATTGCATGTTTTGTGCAATTTCTTCTTTTGTCACTATGTTTTCAAAAAGCCGTCTGCTGCAGAGGCGTCAAAAAGCATCTATATGAGGGAAAGGGTTAACCACCACGTCGTTCGTGTACAAATGTGGATATTATTACGATTACATATACGTTCATCAAACTTTGTTTGATGACAAATACAGTTTAACCCTTTTCAATATAGGACAAATATGCAGCAGATGCCTTTGAAAGTATCTGGGCAAATATATGGAAACAAGCAAATTCATGAAATTGATATCCCCCGCTTGCAGGAAATATTGTAGGAAAATGTTGAGGTTAGGTTTAAACATGTCAGTAGTCTTTTTATTGAACATGTATTACAGGGTAAATTAAACGAACTTGGCCTAGGTTGTGGCAGTTATTGCACGGAAACAGCAAGAAACGACTTTTTTTGTTAATTAAGGGACCAAAACTCCACCGAAAGTGACGATCGAACTAGGCCTAGCCCTTAAGGCATTTAACCTTGTTACCAAGTTTGAAAAAAAAACGGTTCACATTTGTGGCAGTTATTGCACAGAAACAACAAGAAACAACATTTTTTGTTAAATAAAGGGCCATAACTCCACCGAATAAAGTCCGCCGAAAGTGACGATCGAACTTGGCCTAGCCTTTAAGGCATTTAACCTTGTTACCAAGTTTGAAAAAAAAACGGGTTCACATTTGTGGCAGTTATTGCACGGAAACGAAGTGTGACAGACAGACAGACAGACAGACGGACAAACCGAAATTAATAACCCCCCTTTTTTTCTTCGAAAAAGCGGGGGATAAAAATATCTTGATGAAAGTATAATTATTGAATAGCATTGAAAACATTGAGGCAAAAGGTGTAATTTGGTCATCATGAGCAATTTCCCCTTGTCTCAATGCTTGAAAAGGTGTCTGCTGCAAAGGAGCAAGAAAGAGTTCATGTGGAAAAGAATTAAATTAAATGAAAATACATGTACTGTCATTATATATATATATTTTAACAAAGGTCTAGTATGTTCACAATTGTCAAATAAATGAATAGTCGAAAACAAGACATAAAAAGAGGAAAATTGCCATTTATAGTAATATCTCATGTTTTCAAAATAGGTTTGCTCAAGTGGCGACCAATTTTTTAATTACCTTTATCAGGGAAAGGGAAAACATGGGAGTTGTAACAATATACCTGTAGTTGGTTACATTTAGCCTATTGCTAGGCATTTTTGGTTCATAAATATAAAATGAGCCTGTCCATGAAAAAATATACAATTTGACTTTTCTGAACACATAGATCAAGATCAGCCTGTGCATCTGCATATCCTGATCAAGATCTATATTATTCACATATTACTGTCACAAGCTTCTGTAAACTCATGTATAATTATTCTAAGACAGAGCAGATGTACATGCTCATCTAAACCTTAGTCACCTACACTGTTGACAGTTCAGAAATGACAACTTTAACCTTTTCACACAAATAGGCTCAAATAGTGGTAGATAATCTGTTTCTGGTTGTAAGATGTGTATAACCTTGCTATATTGACCTGACCTTTGTGCAAAAAAAGTCATTTATTATGAATTACCATGATATACATGTCTTTCCATTAAATGTGTGATTTGTTTTATAAACTAGAATGGAGTGCTCCCCGGAGCACGTGTGTCACCTGCCAGTGCCTTGTCAGAAAATTTCATTTTTGACAGAAAAAAGAAATATTTGGATTATCCCCCTTTTGTGAACCACTCACACATATTGATATAAACATTTGTCAGAAGTTTCAATGTAATCCTTTGAATAAACAAAAAGTTATTTGAAAACGTGACGAAAAAGTGTGACGGACAGACAGACGGACTCATGGGAGAGTACTTGTGGGGTTAGTTCTTTTGATGTTTTACTTGTGGGACTTGTGGGGTGTACCCCACAAGTATGCAATTCATTCTGTAATTAACATTAATATGCAAATGAGATACCCGTTATAAAAAAATCAAAAAAAATCTATTTATCTAAGTGTCTTTATAAGGGTGGTAGGTGGGCACCCCACAAGTACGGACCCCACAAGTACGGACAGACAGACGCCGTTAGGAAAAACATGCACCCCACAAGTACACTCTCATGCGGACGGACAGACAGACACCGGACAAAAAAAAAAGTAATCCCTAAGTGCCTACCATGCTACGCAGGTGACACAAAAAAACACTTAATTCAAAGATCCGAGAACGTATTTTAAGCCACTCCCATTGGCAAACACAAACAAACCAATAATTAATTGTTAAAAACTACCCCGTTCTCATGCATCACATGGCTTTTTTTTGTATTTGGCAATTGAGTGTACAGGACAGATGATATTGATTTTTTTTGATTGACTAAAATACTGCATCTAATTTGCATATCGGATCTATGAAAAGTACAACTGACATGCAATCGAAATTAAAATATTTGATTATCATAGAATTAATATCTCTTTGCACAAAGGTCAGTATCATTTTAACCCATACCCATTTGCCGACGCTGTTTGAGGAATCTGCAGCCGACGACTTTTGAAAACATTTTAGCAAAAGTAGAAATTGATCATGATGAGCAATTTCTCATTTTGCCACAATGTTTTTAACTCTCTTGATATTTTCATTTATAGAGATTTTTTTCATCTTGTTTTTTAACCGTGTTCAAATGTTTCAGACTCAACTAAATTCATTACTCATTAGGTACTTTCATTTACAAAAAGTTTCAATATTTGTTCTTAGATATTTTCAAAGTCATCTGCTGCAGATTTGTTGTGTGTGGGAAATGGTTAATATAGTGAAGTAATTACAATGGTCCCCAATTGATGTTATATGGAGAGAAAAGTATGCAGCCAGTCAGGGGCTAGAATCCCGGATCTCTACTGACTGAGCTAACCAGGCGTCTTACATGCAATCTCTCCAAAATTGTGAACATGCAAGTTGGAATCCTGACATAAACATGGGAAACTAGTAATATCTGAAACAGCCTTCATAAATTACATTCATTTGAAGTGGACTCAGGAGGAGTTATGTCACTGTATTGACTGAAGAGGTCTATTTTCGCAAGTAGGCAAATAAGGCGCCGATTGTTTGAGGGCTATGTACCACAGGTTGGTGGAGACATTTTACTATACCGGTACAGATAACACATTTGTACATCTAGATTGGAACACGATGGCTTGAACTACTGTTATTTACTAGAAAACAGCTGCATCTGAAAAATAAAAAAATTGTATTATATTCGGAATTTATCTGATAATTGTGACATGGTTTAACTCTCAATAAGACACATTTGCAGAGCCTAAACCTCTTTAAAGTGGCATTTTTAATGCTAAACATTGTCTACATTCAGATGCGCCAAAACGTATATCTTTCCGGAAAGGGTTTAACCTCTTAACTATTTCCCTCATATAGACGCTTTCTGACGCCTCTACAGCAGACAGCTTTTTGAGAACATAGTGACAAAAGAAGAAATTGCACAAAACGTGCAATTTCTCCTTTTGCCACAATGTTTTCCATTTTTTGTCATAGGTTATCCATTCAGTTATGGAGATTTTCTATGTTTTGACAAAATATGTTCAAAGTCGTCTGCTGCAGAATTGTCGTATGAGGGAAAGGGTTAAGGGTATCAACTCTTTATAATGGTTACATTCTTTAACATCCCGAAGATGTTACTATGGAGTCGTTGGAACTCTCACAGGTATGAAAGATTAAGTCACATAAAGGTCTAAAACTGACCTAGACTGCGGTTTTCCTGTGTTTTAACCTATCAACTTGCATTCAGCTATTTTATAGAAATCTTTTTTTGACTGATCATTTGTGTGAAATTATTTCAAATTCAGGCCAGTATCTTCAGAAAAGTTTATTTTAAAAGATTACATTACAAAGAATATTGAACTGTCACAGTCAATTGTTTAATTGACTGAAGTATACCAGCATTTTCAACAGTGTTTGTGTTATATTACAGTGGCCAGTTCAACTAATGTACTTTTCCCGGCATTTTCAACAGTGTTTGTGTTATATTACAGTGGCCAGTTCAACTAATGTACTTTTCCCGGCATTTTCACACTAGTAATCCATACAACTTACTTCCAAGACAAGGAGCTACCTTCCCACATAGGCTATTTAGCCCATTGGTGGAAGACCAATGACTTTTGTCAATCGTTGTAAATAATGAATGGCCGAGCCGGGGTTCAAACTCTTGATCCCTGTAAGGTTTGACCCTAAATTCCCTCATACGACAATTCTGCAGCAGACGACTTTGAACGCATTTTGTCAAAACATAAAAAAACTCCATAATTGAATGGAAAACCTATGACAAAAAGTGGAAAACATTGTGGCAAAAGGAGAAATTGCACGTTTTGTGCAATTTCTTCTTTTGTCACTATGTTTTCAAAAAGCCGTCTGCTGCAGCGTCTATATGAGGGAAAGGGTTAAACTATCATGGTTATGTGACTTGGTATAGACATGCGTATTGTTTCTAAGAACATGTGTACCAAGTTTCACTTGAAAATATTGAAAGTTTTTTGAGCTATGAGGTAAGGTTTTGTGATGACACAGACGATGCCACCCAGGGGAATATCACAATAGTTCGACTTTTATTCTTCAAAAAACAGACAAGCTAAAAATGTGGCTGGTATTTTTAGCAAAGAATATTCACAGATTGCTCTATGCATTAATACAGTTGAGCTATCAGAGACCCTGGCAGCCATGTTTTGTGGTCCAATCAATTTCTGTTTAGCAAAGGGCTGGATCTTTCAAAGAAGATATTAACATTTTGCTGTAAACATTATAATTATGAGCCCTTCCATGGGAGACGGTGAAAGTTGGCTTTGTTAACAATGAAGATCCAGATCAGCCTCACATATAACTTACACAAGCCTTTAAGAAGCTTCTATTCAATTTCTTTGGTAGAGGATCATTCGTGTGGAAATCTTTCAGCAAAGGGTTAGTTCTGTTTAGAGCAGAGGATGTTTTTTTGTTTTTAAAGAGTCTGAAATAAGCATCTCACAGAATATGACTCACTGGAGTCAAAATGACTTTTTGCCACTTTCAACAGTATATTAGTTATATGCCGTAGCAGACACTGGCCATATATACTTTTTCCCACAATTTTAAACAGTCAAGATCTTGTTTAGTCAGTAAAGGTTTAATGAAAGAAAGTTTGTGAATAATCATGTCTTACAACACTCTCTCCTAATGCTTGAAAGCTTGCTCTGCGCTGTGGTTGATGGTTTTCTCCGACCCCTAAACTGCTGAAAATACTTCCCCTGCTGCCTCTTCGCTCAAAATCCTATAATATAATACAGTACATTGCAAACAGGGATAATTAAGAAAAGCCCATTAGCGGACTTTTCAGATCTGGATCAACATTTACTTCGTGGTCTGCAAAGTCCGCCAAAATCATGTCAAGCCTTACCTGCAGTCAACTTGAAATTATTGTGACAAAAGGTGAAATTGAATTACTCATTATGAGCAATTTCATCTTTTGCCACAATGTTTTTCGAAAGTTGTCTGCTGCTGATGCATCAAAATGTATCTGTTAGTGGGGATTAACCCTTTCCCTCATATAGACGCTTTCTGACGCCTCTGCAGCAGACTGCTTTTTGAAAACATAGTGACAAAAGAAGAAATTGCACAAAACGTGCAATTTCTCCTTTTGTCACAATGTTTTCCACTTTTTGTCATAGGTTATCCATTCAATTAAGGAGATTTTCTATTTTTTGACAAAATACGTTCAAAGTCGTCTGCTGCAGAATTGTCGTATGAGGGAAAGGGTTAAGTGTCTCTCTGCATTACACACAGGCGACTCAACAACTGAAATCAACCAATTCCCTGCTACACTTTTTATCTTCTGCACCAAAAAAAGTTATTTCTCTTCAACTATTATCCTTCCTTTGATAGAAGAGTCTCAACTGATGAAACATTCACTGCAAACGTTTCTTATACCGTTTCTCACCTGTATAAACACCTGGTGCAGATGACTTTTGTGGTAAAAGGAAAAATTGCTCATAATGAGTAATTTTTACTTCTGTCACAATTGTTTCAATTCTATTCAATAGTTATTCTTTCATTTTTAGAAATTTTCCACATTTTTGCCAAGATGTTTTCAAAGTCATCTGCTGCAGATTTGTTGTATGTGGGTAACGTTTAAACATTGTGAGAGATGGAGAAATTGTTTATCGTGAACAATTTCTGCTTTCCCAATGATGGCATCAATTGTATGTGGATCACATATGCCCACTATAGTTTTTGTGCATTACTCCTCAAATTTTCCTGAAGGAATCTTTTTAACCTTTAAAACTATTTGCAGACGACTTTTGAAATCATTTTGGCAAAAGGAGAAATTGCTCATGATGAAAGAAAAACTAATAAAATATGGAAAATGTAACTAAATATTTCAACCAAAATCAAAACCATAGTTAAACAAAGAGTGCCAAACTGTCACAGAATACGCTAATCAAGGAAGCATTAAAATCTGGAATGACAAAATTGTCTTGGCCAGTTTATAATTGCAAACCAGGCATTATGCCCAGAATCTTTGACAGTAAGTTTGATGAAGATTAAGAACTGTTAAAATTATAGAGTGAAATTTTGGCCAAATGTTCGATAATTCAAGGTTTATTTATCGAAAAGTACTTGGGGGCGATATGGATAGTTATCAAGCTAGACAAAAACTGTTTGACTAAGAGAGCGGACAAGGCTAATTCAAGGACCATAATCAAAAAGTTCCTTGGGTGATTTGGCTGGTTATCAGACATTATGCCCATAAACATATTTGCCAAGTTTGGTGAAGATAAGATGGAAATGTTCAACTTGGAGAGAAGACATCAGTTATTCCTTGTGATAATGTTTTGTAAATCAATCTGTATCAAAGGAATCACTTTCAACTCTCTGCTACATACAAAAGTGTGATAGACCAAGGAATGGAAAGCCCCTGAAGCAGACAAATTGTGTAAATGTAAAGTGCTATTTCTCCTCTTACTACATGTTTTAAATAAATAAATAAAATTTCCAGATTTACCACTTATATAACCATTTACATAACATGATAGTTTAACCCTTACACATACAGCAAATCTACTGCAGACTTGGAAACTTTCTGTGCACAAATATGGAAAAACACTGGAAAGGAAACTATTATTATTGAAAACAGTTGAAAACATTGAGGCAAAGGGAGAAATTGCTCATTATGAGTTATAACTTCTTTTGCCACAATGTTCTCAAAAGTCGTCTGCTGCAGATGTGTCAAAAATGCTTCTAAAAGTAGGAAAGAGTAATTTTTTAATGAATACCTGCTTGTCAATCCATAACCCTTCCCCTCATACGATAATTCTGCAGCAGACGACTTTGAACATATTTTGTCAAATAATAGAAAATCTCTATAATTTAATGGATAACCTTTGACTAAAAGGGGAAAATATTGTGGCAAAATGAGAAATTGCTCGTTTTGAGCAATTTCTTCTTTTGTCACTATGTTTTCAAAAAGCTGTCTGCTGCAGAGGCGGCAGAAAGCGTCTATATGAGGGAAAGGGTTAATTAATATCTTTTACCCTTTCCTACATACAGCAAATCTGCAAACAAGGACTATCACTAAATATGATTAATACCCCAACAGGTCATTGAAGTTAAGTTGAATTAACCTCTTGATATAGAAGCTTACTACATGTACAACATTTCATTTAATTCCATCCAACGCTTGCCGAGAAATAGCAATTACTTGATGTTAGTATATAACACCATGTATAATGATAATCAAGGGGCCATAACTCTGTTAAAGATCTTCCGACTGGAATGCCATAGGAATATACACATCTCCTCTTATTATAGAAGCTTTTTATGAATATTTCATTGAATTACAAGTTGACGTTATTGAGAATTTACACTGCCACAAATGTTGGTATATTACACAATGTATATCATTAAGGGGCTATAATTCCTGTAAAGTAAAGTTCCAACTGATATAGCATTTCCTCTCAGTATACAAGTTTCCTATTACCCATTTCCACATATGACAAATCTGCAGCAGACGACTTTGAAAACATACCCAAACCAAATTAGAAACTCCCTTTAAAAGAAAGTACAATAATTGAATAGAGTTGAAAACATGGTGACGAAAGGAGAAATTTCTTGTTTTGAGCATTTTGGAACAGAACCTTTCCTGAACTTTTGTTTGTGAGGGTATAATTATTGAATAGAGTTCAAAACAATGGTACAAAAAGAGAAATTGTGCATTTATTCACCTGCTGCATTTTCATCAAAATATGACTTACTGTTTGTTTGTAAAGTTTTAACCCTTCCAACTTGCAGACTCATTTTGACACATCTTCAGCCATCAACTTTTGAAAGCATTGTGGCAAAATAGCTCATTATGAGCAATTTCTCCATTTGCCACAAAGTTAACAACCGTTTTTAAATAATTATACTTTCATTCATAGAGAGTTTCCATATTTGGTATAAATGTTCTGCTGCAGATTTGCTATATGTAGGAAAGAGTTAAGACTCACATAAGGTATCTCTAGAAATCAAATATCTCGCATGTAATGCATAAAAAATCTTAATTTAAACAAGAGGGCCATGATGGCCCTAGAATAGCTCACCTGAATTTTTTACCATCAACATATGGCGTGAAGGAATCTGTAGTACATTTCTACAAAATTATTTGAAAATCGGTCAGACACTTTCGGAGGAGAAGATTTTTAAAATGTCTACTATAACCATATAAGGCAAATCAGCCACGCACCCTGGCGGGCATTTTATTTGACCAATCAACATGGCTTGTAGGAATCTGGTAGAGGGTCACCCAATGAACATTTCTACAAACTTATTTCAAAATCGGCTAACCAGTTTTGGAGAAGAAGAATTTTAAAGTTTTTCTCGTTTAGTTGCCATGGTAACAAGAATACTGCATGGATCCCAAATATATGGTAAGGTCATTGAGAGGATGCTTTTTGTGAAGTTTCAACCCAATTGACCCACTGGTTACTGAGGAGAAGAGGTTGATGGACGCATGACACACGCCGGACATAGAGCGTTCACAATAACTCACCTTGAGCACTTCATGCTTAGGTGAGCTAAAAACAGAATAAAGCCATTTATAAAGTAAACTTTCTTATTAGATGTACCTAGCAAGGATAGTGATTATATGGGTTATAAGTGAAAACATTTTCCTCTCAATATAACCCTTTCCCACCAACAAAAAATCTGCAGCAGACGACTTTGAAAACATGAAGGTAAAAACATAGAAAATCTCTAAAATTGTAAGTATAATTATTGTTTATAGTTGAAAACATTGTAGCAAAAGGAGACTATGCTCATGATGACCAATTTCTCCTGTCGCCACAATGTTTTCAAAAGTCGTCTTCTACAGAAGCGCCTGCAAGTGGGAAAGGATGAATGAACTAAGATTATTGCATGACTGTATTACAATAATGAAGAATTTCTGTAACCATTTTGATCTCTTTGCAATATATATTTTTATTTTATCTTTAACAATACATGCATATTTTGTATGTATCATATTTGTGCCAAAGAAAAGATTTGTATGTTGTTGAATGTCACTTTCAACAATTTTTTGGCTATATTACAGTGTTTCCTGGGTAAGTTACCAGTACATGTACTACTGGTCCATCGATACTGACACCAGCGAGTCAGTTGTAATGCTAACCAAACAACCCTGAGTGCCAAGGAGGGAAAGCCATTAAAACCATTTTTGTCTTTGGTATGATCTGGCTGGGAATCAAGTCCACAACCTCCCACACCCTAGGAGGACCCTTTACCACTACACCGCCAGTGTAGTTGCCAAAAAATAAGATCAAATCTGACCATTTAGGGTACTAAATGAAAAAAAATGCAGTTGAAACCAAGAAAGGAAAATCTTTGCATCTATTTGGTGAAATATATAGAATATAATATTATATGGGATCACACTTTTACAGTCAACGTTTCATCACAATTACTCATTTTATGGCATGCCTTACAATCTTTTCTATATCTACATTCATACTCCAAACATAACAAGATATTATTTTTGTTCAACAGTAAACAATCATTATTAGTCGCCGGGCAGAAGCCCGCGACTTCTATTTTTAATAGCTTTTCGGAAATCACATGGGAGGGCGGCTTATTATTAGAAAGAAACAAATCTAGATGATTTGAACATATTACAATTGTGGCTGTTTACGAACACTAATAAATGACACATCTAAAATGAAATAAATATTCCGATTTTTTAATGTTTGCAGTTTTTTTTATTTCACTCGCATTTAAGTTTTTTGTCTTATTTACGAAGACAAAAGTGGTCCCTTCAAGACGTGAACCAACACCCCCTAATGCAGACTCATCATTGAGGTCAATTTCGGATTCTCCTTTTAATAGCAATTTTAACTTACTAAATGTTGTTTTCATGTTCAAAGAGATGTCTTGATTTGTGTAGAATTCATTTAATAATGTTAATCCATGAATATCTAAAGTAGGAACTGTTTCTAAGCTAAATATAGACCCTATTCTGTTGTGTAGGTTCGTGACCTTTAACATCGATTTTCGCGCATGCGCATTTCGATATGAAAAAGCGAGTGATATTATTTTATTTTAGACAAGTACAAGACGAATGTTTGACGCAAAGCGTCAAAGAGAAGCCGCAATATTTCGTTGTACATGTAGAAATAAGAAAAAAAGAACATTTTTAAATCCACAAACAATAGAACAATTTAAACTGTAGACGGTAATGCTGATATATTTCTCCTTTTGAAGACTTTTGTTTTCTTCAAATTACCTCCCTTTAAAGCAATACCAGGATATTTACCTTGTGATTCGAATAAGATTGACAAACATTGAAATTATATGAATGAATACTATTATTTAAATAAGTAACAACAGCAAAATTAAATTTAAGCCAAGATAAATGTGTACACATTTCGTTAATTTTTTATAGATACCCTAATGTATAGGTATGCATATAAAATTTATAAGCAAATGTTTTCATTTCAACGTTCCTAATGTTTGAATAGACTAAGGAAAGTCAAGAATACATAAATAAATCAATGCAGTCTTTTCCGGCGACATTGATGCCTTGCATCAACTTTCTCTTGTACTTTCACTTAGAGAGATTTGCAATTATTTTGTCTTGATATTTTTAAAGTTATCTGCTGCAGATTTGTCTTATGAGGGAAAAGTTAAAGCCAAGTCATTGTATTGAACAAAACTGATAAACAATTGAGATGAAAAGTTGACAGCATCATAAAATTTCTACCTGTTTTGATCTTGTACACATACTTACAATTATTATCAATTTGAAAATATATTTAACCCTTTCCACAGTCAACAAATCTGAAGCAGTCAACTTTGAAAACATTTGAGCAAAACTATGAAAAATCACTGTAAATGAAAGTATTTTAATTTAATACAGTTGAAAACATTGTGTCAAAAGGAGAAATTGCTCATTATGAGCAATTTCTCCTTCATTGTTTTAAAGTCGTCAGAAAATGTTTAAATCCGGGAAACGATTAAAACACACATACACACCCAATTCACTATAAACGATAATCAGAAAACTCCAAATCACAGTACAGTAATATGGGTTAAGACTACTACGCAGCTGTAAGGTTAGCCATATCCAGGAGTTGAGGTCAAAGGTCAGCAGGACACTGCAGGAGTCAAACAAGGACAAGAAAAGCTTACATTGATCCAAAATGGCGTTAGACTTGTAGTGCTGGGTCTTCTTGATCCTCGATCATCGCACCCATCTTCCATGCCCCAGCCTAGTGGTAAAATACCTAAACTGTGGGTGCTTGGCTTGCGTGGTCTTTCGGTACCCTCACCAAAAGAGGATATTGGGAGTATACCCACGCTATGGGTGCTTGGTCGCCGCATGCGATCAGACGAGCGCCGTGTATCTGTAGAAAACATAGAGCTCCGTCTGGAGTCGCCAAAGAAACTTACAGAAAAGCTGAAAGGTCCGAGGCTTTGTGCACTGGATCTACGCTTCTTGTCTGTTCCGTCCTCATCGGCAATATTTATTGCTGGAGGACCAGAATTGGGTGGAGCCAAACTGAGTCTGCGATGTATGTCACTGGGCTGCGGCGGGCTTAAACCCTCATCCTGCAATTAATATCAAGTATCACTAATATGCTTCGTATTCAAGATGAGATTCATTATATAAAGATAATTCAATATCACTGCAGAAAGCAGTTTTTGAAAACATTGTGGACAAAGGAAGAATTATTATAAATTATAAGTAACAAACTTCTTTTACAGATATTGCATTTTTATCCTTAAATGGTTTCCATTTAAAGCAGAAGACTCTTCAAATTGCATATAAGCAATACATTTCTCATTTTCCCACAATGCTTCCAAACATGTAACTGTATCCTTAATATACTTTCAAATCTTACGTTTTTTCTTTTGTGCTTGCAAAGCAATCAAGTCAAAAAAATATTATAAAGTCAATGGTTGCAATAGTTGATTGCTTGGGGTTTAACATAGTTTTCAACATTTTTCATATCACGGCAGCCATGTGTTTCCAGTACTCCACACAACAAGTCTTTCCAAGGAAATGGCTGCTTTTCCACATAGACTGTTAGCCCATTGGTGGAAGATGAAGGACCCTCACTGCAGTGATTCTATAGTCGAACATCAGAAAGAAATTTGGGTGAGCTGAGGTTCATATTCATAACCCCTGGCTACTGACTGAGCTATTAAAGGGCTCTGCTAAAAAGAAAACCAACTGACCAGTGATCCACCAGATGCATTATGGGTAAGAGATCTGCCTTTCTTTGAATTGGCTGTACTTCTTGGATGTGTCTCAGGGGTAGCAGGAACTGTTGAAAATATAAAAATAATCCTAGTCCTCACACAGATTACATTTCACACCTTCGAGAAGTTGACATTTGAAAACATTGTTGCAAACAAAAGAGAAATTTCTCAAAATGTGCAATTTTATCTTTATCTCACAATGATTTCAACTACTGAGAGGTGTTCAACTACGTTTAATTTAATTTAAACTTATTTATTTTACATTGATTGCGAAACAAGCTTTAAGCTTATATTAATCATGCTTCCTGGAGACTTAACCAGTACTCACGCCATTTGTGTGAAAAAATCCTACAGTCAGAACCCGCTCATCACCGCACTCAAATCCGGGACCTTTGTTATAAGAGGCCGACACTCTACCTCTGCACCACTGTCTACCACATGTTTTCAACTTATATTTGAACAGTACAAAACATTCAATTTCACCGTGGTAGCAAGACTTTTTTAAGTTTCGCTATATAACCGAATAGAGTGAAGTATCTTTTTATGATAAACATTCACTTAGTATTGTATATGCAATATTGTTTGAAGTAAAATGAATGATGTTGCCCAGGAGTTATAAGTCTAAACACTCCTATAGCCTACAGGAACATTAACCCTTTCCCTCATATAGACGCTTTCTGATGCCTCTGCAGCAGACAGCTTTTTGAAAACATAGTGACAAAAGAAGAAATTGCTCAAAACGAGCAATTTCTCCTTTTGACACAATGTTTTCCACTTTTCGTCATAGGTTATCCATTCAATAGAGATTTTCTATCTTTTGACAAAATATGTTCAAAGTCGTCTGCTGCAGAATTGTTGTATGAGGGAAAGGGTTAAGAATGTGACACATGGATATACACTTTCTGTGGGCACTTTCACTAATATTTGTCATAAAAATGGAGCCATGCATTCTTTCTCTGGTAACAGTGAATCCATCCGAATGTGTAATGTAAGTTGGTAATTTGAAAAATCATAAGCTAAACATTTTCTCATTTCACCAATTTATCACGTAAATATTTAGGAAAGTGTTTATACTCATTCCTATGTGATGAATACCGATCAGATTCAACTTTCAAATTGCGAGATGTATGTAATAGATTAACCCTTTCCCTCATACGACAATTCTGCAGCAGACGACTTTGAACATATTTTGTCAACAAATGGAAAATGTCTTTAATTGAATAGATAATGTATGACTAAAAGTGGCAAAAGGAGAAATTGCTCGTTTTGAGCAATTTCTTCTTCTGTCTCTATATTTTCAAAAAGCCGTCTGCTGAAGAGGCGTCAGAAAGCGTCTATATGAGGGAAAGGGTTAAAAAGTAAAACATTCAAATATTAGTCCTGGTCAAACATAGTTTTGAGTAAGTCATATGTTCTTAATGTACAGCTAATGTTTAAATTAGATGACCATCCTTGTGTGAATATACTAATTATCCTCTGATAAACAATTCCATGAAATATAATATGAAAACTGTTAGCTTTCCTGCTTGACTTGATAGAAACATGTTCAAGAGATTTCCCACATTCAACAACAAACAAAAGTGCTAACATGCGCCTCAAGCAATCACCCAAGTTATTATATAGTAGCAAATGTGTAACTGCTATTGTAAGGGAAAATTTATTCCAGATTTGGAAAGAGATTACAAGTAAAACAGCATATATCACTAAAGGACATTATTTGAAAAGGAAAAGTAAAAATAATTAAACAGGATATATAACAAGGGTAGCTAGTCCTATCCTCTGGCTGCCATGTTTTCAACCAATCAATATGGATTGAGCAATTTTAATAGAGGATCACCGTAGTAACATTTTTGCCAAATTATCTAGAAATCAGAGAAGTTAATTGAAAAGATTATTCTACCATATGCAAACTAGACTTGAACACAAAAAGTATACAAGAACAATTTAATCAAGGAATTTTCTGTGAAATAGGCTTTGTGATGAAAGAAGTATGCCGTGATTCAGTTCTAAAATTAAGCTCCCACTAAGCTTTTCTGGCAAATAGAAGTCCTAATGCATTCATGATTTTGTATCAAACTAGGGGACATAGAAATAAACCGAGCTACAGGTTGTTGTTCATCAGAAAATAAAGTAATGGCTCTAAAAGGTCACAATAATCCAAATAAACTCCTTCTTTGTTTCTATGTAAATCATCCAGTTTTAACCCTCAATTGTCACACTTTCTAAGAATTTCTCATGTAAAACACCCTATATCATTGAAAAGAGTAACCTTTAAGCTCATCTGGCTAAATGGTTACCATCATTTTGGACGAAATTAGTTTGTCACATTTTCTACTTCCACTTTCAAACAAGGTTAAAATACTAAAAATGATCAAATCAATCATTTCCAATGCAACCTATACACATTTACAATGAATTTAGGTTAAAGGTTGTATATTCAATGCATTCTGGTGATGGTATACACTAATATCAAAATCTTTTAAGAGACTATTTGGCTGTATATCAACATGACCGCAGATGTATTTGGCATAATTTGACCTAACTATCTAGATGGACAGTATAATCATGCTCTAGTAAGACTATGCATATAAAAAGGCCCCCAGAGTATTCTCTGCTGGTGTTGGAATAAGAACCCTTTTTACCAAAATGGCACAATTCTTTTGATGATTTATACATGCTGCATCATACAGTTATGCATTTCACAGAAACTTTTACCTATTAAATATTTTTAAAACAGAAAACAAGACGGTCATGATCGCCCTTGGATTGCTTACCTGAGTTATGGAATATGACGTATAATGCCAACCAAAGTAACTCATTTTGCGGTCAGGTAAGCTAATACAAGAGGCCCAATGCCTAGTATAGCTCCATTTGCTACAAGGTGAAAAAAACCAAACCAATGTTGTCTATCTTTTGTTAAATATGACTTGAGAAAACTGTGGATCTGTTTTAGACAGGAAGACTTTCAAAGTTTTTCCAAAATATCTCTATGTAAAAACACGTGACCCCAGAAGCAGAGCCAATTTTGACTGGGAATAATTTGAACAATCTTGGAAGAGGACCATCAGACAATGCTACATACCAAATATCAAAGCTATTGGCCTTTTGGTTTCAGACAAGAAGATTTTCAAAGTTTCCCTATAAATCTCTGTGTGAAAGGGTTTAATTTGTACTCTCTTTAGAGGACTACTAGACAATGCTACAAACCAAATATCTAAGCTCTAACCCTTTTGGTTTCAGACAAAATGATTTTCAAAGTTTTTCCCTATATATCTCTATGTTAAACAGGTGACCCCTAGGGCGGGGCCAATTTTGAACGCAGGGCATAATTTGTATACTCTTTGTAAGGGACTACTAGACAATGCTACACACCAAATACCTAAAGCTCAGGCCTTTTGGTTTCAGACAAGAAGATTTTTAAAGCTTATCCCTATATATATGTCTATGTTAAACAGGTGATCCCCAGGTTTGGCCATTTTGAACCCATGGGCATAATTTGAATAATCTTGGTAAAAGACCACTACACAATGCTACACACCAAATATCTCATCCTCATTACCAAGGCTATTCATAAAATATATGATTCCCTTGGCAAATTGACTGTAAAAATCTCGTACTCATAAATAATACATGAATAATTTATGAGGTGAAATGCAGCCGCTTGATTAGCTGCGATACAAAAATTACAGTGTAGTTATGGAGGAAATCGTGCTGCATGCTTTACAAAGTTTCGTTAGCCAATTTGACAAGGGTATCATATATATGTAGCCTGGGTACCGAGGATGCAAATATCTAAGCTTTAAGGCCTTTTGGTTTCAGACAAGATGTTTTTCAAAGTTTTCCCCTATATATATCTTTGTAAAACAGGTGACTCCTGGGTCAGGGCCCATTTTGACCCAAGGGTAATCATTTGAACACTCTTGGAAGAGGACTACTAGACAACGCTACGCAGCAAATATCTTAGCTCTAGGCTATATTTCCAAAGTTTTTTACCTATAAATCTCTATGTAAAACAAGTGATCCCAGGGTAGCGCCAATGTGGAACATACTTTGTAGAGTTCCACTAGACAATGCTACAAACCAAATATCAAAGCTCTAGGCCTTTTGGTTTCAGACAAGATTTTCAAAGATTGATCCTATATATCTCTATGTGAAACAGGTGACCCTCGGGTGGGGCCAATTTTGACCCCGGGGCAAAATTTTAACTATCTTGGTAGAGGACTATCAGACAATGCTACACACCAAATATCTAAGCTCTAGGTATTTTGGTTTCAGACAAGAAGATTTTGTTAAAAGAAACTGTTGACAAGGCCTGACAGACAACAGACGATCTAACAAGAGGGTCACTGATGACTCTCAGTTGATCATCTGAGAACTGCTGCTCTGCAAGACAAGTTGAACTCCAAACTCAATAACAATCCTTTTTAGACAATCATAACAGAAATAAAGAGCTATTTTTCCTTTTCTCCATAATAATTTCTATTTCGCCTCAAATTTGTTCTTTCATTTTGGGAGATTTAAAAATCATCAATTGAGTAAAGAGAATACATGGCAGACAAAGACTGATCACGGTAGCTTGCACACACAGAGCTTTCATGGCAAGGTGAGATATACAGTCTCTAGTGACATGCACATGCTTATTTGCTTGTATCCTGTGCATTATTCAAAGCCAGATGATCTTAACCCTTTACCCGTATGCAGAGGCATCTCCTGCAGATTACATTTGAAAACATGGTAGCCGAACATTAGCCCCTCCAGACAATATCCCCTTCGTCATTTTGTGCATAGCGGACATAAGCGCCTTCATTTGTAGGCATTATGCCCTTCATCATTTATTACATGGTGGACATTAGTCCCTTCATTGTAGTTAAATAAGTAGACATTTTACAGGGGATATATTTACGGGTGGACGGACGTTTTGGTCAATGCACGTTTCGGCCAAGGACATTTTCATCTGGATGTTTCAGTTATGGAAATATATACTGTTTTACAAAATCAATTATGTAAACAATTCTTATTTAAGATAAAGCAACACATTTATAATAAAATATAATAATAAAATATTATAATAAAATAATTGTTTGTCCTTTTATAACTGACTTTAAACCTATTTGGCCGAAAAACCCATTTATGAAAATAGTTGGCCAAAATGTCCTACGCTGAGAGGTCCTAGGCCAAAACATCCGGGCAGAAACGTCCGTTTACCAAAACATCCTACAACAGACGTTTCAGCCAACGACATTTTGGACTGGATGTTGCAGCCAGACATTTGTTTCAGATAGGATCTTTTGGCCAAATCACTATTTTCCCTGCTTTATTTTTAAGCTTTAGAAACTTATTAAGAATAATAACATTATATTTATATTATAAATGCATTTTCTCACATTTTTTATCCATTCTACATTGTTGTTATTATCTTACTTATTAACAGTTTAATGCAAACAAAACAATTACATGTACATGTAAGTAGATTTGGGGATCTTTGATAGATCTATATGCAGTTTATTAAAGTTATTATTTATTACTAATTACTGTGATTACCTTTAAACATTTTCATTGCAAACATAAATAAAGAAATGTCCTACAACAATATTATTTATGCATTCATTGTCAAAGATCACAAAATAATTGGCAAACTTCATTACTAAAGGCATTAAATTACCCAATAATAATCAAATTAGATAACTTCTTAATTGAAATTAAATGCAACAGTTGGCGGATTGTCATGACAAATTTTAAATCCAGTTTGTATGACCTGATTTATAGTGACTGTGTTATGAAACTTTACGGAAACTCTGTTTTGTTACATCAGAACTCTCACTTTAACATCTGGAACCATTACTGGACTAGGGTAACATGCTCCTTATCTGGTGACCATAACATGATCCGGTGTAAATCACAAATGTATTGATAACGATAGGCTTTTAGAATGGTTTGTGTATGAAGATCAAGGCAACAAAATATATAAACTACCGCTAGATATTAGACAAACCCTTACCAAACTTAAATAAGCCAAGCAAACTAGATCTATATTTGGTAGCCATTCACCCATTACCTGATATGGTACTATGATACTTTTTACAAAGTTAAAACATCTTCATATATTTGAAGAAAAAGAGATCTAGACAAATGAAAGCATAATTTTAAGACATAAAAACATGGCAAGTAAAGAAAAATTGCTCATGATGAGCAATCTTTCCTTTACTGGCAGTTTAAAAAAAATTCCCATGAATCAGGTAAAGGGTTGCCATTACCTTTTCTAATGGAGACTCTAGAGGGTAAAGGCTCTATGCTATTGGGCTGTCTGGTCTCCCACGTGGAAAGAGAGGTAAAGGAATACTCTAGCCACATAGAAGCATAAAATAAAACATTTCCAATTTAAGCATTGACATGACACAACAATGCTTCTAACTTGTTCAATATTTATGCTTTCATTTCAAGAGATTGTCCATATACATTCAAAGTTGTTGGCTGTAGATTTGTTTAAGTGAGGAAAGGTTAAGTCATTCTCGCTGCAAAGAGCAAATACTCTCCCTTTATAGAGCTGATAATTGCCTATTGCAGGTTGTCTTAGATTGACCTTCGCATCAGCCGATCAAATTGTAGCCAAAAACACTGTTCATTACTAACAGGGGAGATAAACAATATAAATAAACAAGTGAAGAGGTGATGCAGAATGTTCCGATTGTATAACTGAGTGCTGATTTAATTGTGCATTTTCATTGGACAGATATTTAGGGTCAATTCGAGATGACCTTTCGTGCAGTGTCGTCAGATCTGACATACACACAGCGAAGAATTTAGGTTTCATTTTCATGTGATCGGTGTTAAATCTAAATGTATGACAAAAGATTGACTGATACTATGATATGGCTCACAAATAAATGAATTGAAGTGTCACTCACCCGTAGCTAACACTATAACCTGCATTATATTATCATTTGCTTGGTCTTAAAGAGTCTTGTCTGTCTCAGTCATCAGTCTAAGTAACACACGTCTGTACTGCTTAGCTGCCTTGGTCCAAGTGGGCCATGTAATTATTGCTTGATTAATAAGAGAGAAATTGTGGGAAAAAGAGCTAAATGTTCCCCTCCTCATCTGGACCTCTGCTTTCAGGTGGGTACCACTTACCTCTGGGGTATAGGTTCTGTAACCGTCTCATGTTTCTTAGGTTTATGATATCTTTTTAAAATTGCTTTTCCACCTTAATACAAGTCTATGTAATCACTTTGACAGAGTTACACAAGTCAAGCACCTTATGATGATAAATATTCATTACCAGATTCAAAACAATTGCCTTCATTCTTTGGAGAAAAATGGGATAACACAGACAACTTAACCAACACTCCTAGGGTATGAAAGGCCATTATACATAAAAAAGGTTTGTTAGAGTTATGTTCCTTGAATTATACAGGCATCTCTCAAAAGCAATATATTTAATTATCTCTGTTTAAACAAGTTAGTAAGGTCGTAAAAAAGGTCATAGTGCATGGTAAACACACAGCACAGATAAGGTTCTTGCATCAGGAATTAAGTCATTTTATTAAGAAAAATCTGATATGAAAGAGAAACATTTTTATACTAGACAACTATTTTGCAAGAAGAGTTTTGTTGAATCTTTGTTTTGGAATCTTTGAGTCACATACATCAGAGAGGCTGTATATCTATTTAACCCTGTCCTACATACAACAATTTGGCAGTAGAAGACTTTCAAACTATTTAATATTGAATAATAATTTAATACTGAATACAAATGTAATCTGCTGCAGAAGCATCAGAAAGCATATGTATGTAGGAAAGGGATAATTGCTAGAAGATAAATATAGAATGTTCATACAAATAGGTCAACAGTGAAGGCACTGACAAAACTGTGTATGAATCAAGATTCAAGAACTTTTTTTGGCTTACAAATTCCATTTATAATAATTTATGACCTTGAGCACTATTACAAAATTGAGCATGAAATATATACCTGTTCTACTTTTCTGTAAATGTACAGCATCATCTACAGACAGGAAGTTACGCATTGAATCTTTACCTTGTCCATCTGCTTGCATGTTTATAAGGCCCCTTTTGGAACAAAAATATTTATTTTGCAGTGAGAATACAATCTTACATTAACTTCATAAAAGATATCATGAGTGCTATCCCTTATTCTGACAACTTTCGGCATAGAAGAATTCTGAACATTGTGAGAAATGGGGGAATCATTAGGAAATGTTTTCAACAGTTTCAATACCAGTCTATCATTTTCCACTAGTTTCCGACTCTTTTCTTAGGAAATTTAACCCTTTCCCAAATACAACAAATCTACAGCAGACGACTTTGAAAACATGGTGACAAAAACCTGAAAAATTTCCATAAAAGATAGCTTAATTTTTAAATAAAGTTGTAAACATTGTGGCCAAAGGGGAAATTGCTCCTTTGGCCACAATGTCTTCAAAAGTTGTCTGCTGATATTGCGTTAAAATGCGTCTGCAGGTTGGAAAGGGTTAATATTATGATGAATCTGTAAATGAAACATTACATAATAAATAAGAAAATTCAAAGTTATGAGAACTTCAAAACAGTTAGGTAATGTTTTTCTATTAGTAGACACATCGGAAGCAGACGACTTTGGAAAAAAGCATTGGTTGGTGCACAAGGAAAATCTGCTCATAATGAGCAAAATCTCTTTTTGTCCCAATGTCATAAACTCTACTCCATAATTATACTTTGGTTATAAAGACATTCCATATTTTTTCCTTCAGTCATCTGCTACAGTTTGTGTGGTAACATTGTTGAAGGTACTAATACATGCTTCAATGGTATAAAAAAGAACAAATGGTAGTGATAAATTTCCCTGAAAATGCTAATAAACATGCCAGTGGTACTGGTAATTTCCCCTGGAAATACAGTCAAACTTGCGATCAGCAGCCACCCAAGGGACATGATGAAACTGGCTGCTTAAGACAGGTGGCTGCTTATCACAAGTTTCATGACTTGGTCGGATTTGTTCAAGTCAGTTGACATAATATTACATATGTAACTGTTAGGAATAGTCATTACATTACAAATAGTAAATTGTCTTTATAAACTTGTATTTAAACATTGTTATGAAGATTTGTAGCTTTTTTCTATCAAATATGTCATTGTGCTATCTATTATTTAGTTTAAACCGACGTTTACAACTAAGGTGACTATCAAATATTTTTTTACTTCACTTTGAAATTCACCGAATAACATATCCGGAAAAAATAGCGTCCGAATCTACGTCTACTTCTTGCAGAAAGTTTTACTCGATAATCTTTAGATTTAAAATGGAAATGGCAATATAAATTGACTTGGGGCTTCAAGTGGACATTAACTTTCGTTTTAACATATAAATGTACTGTATTTCGGTCTAAATCGCTCATAAATGTCTTTTTCAATTTATCAATTTTGCCCGACATCGTAAACGGAAAATAAACCAAAATCGCAACTTCTTGTTGATGAATCATACAACTATCATTCGGCACACGTCGGCTGTTTTCGGTAACCTAGATCTAACATGTAAACAGATTACGCGTATGAAAAAACCGATAATGTGATTGTCACAGTATGCTTTATTACCTGTATGTATTACACACCGATCATTTAACACCTTGCAAATCATAGTCGTGTGTTGGTTGATTGACCGTTGAACACAATAAGATTACAGTTAATCTCGACCAATTAGTGTGGCCGCTGGCCGCGTTTCAAAGGGGACCGCTGATCAAGGCAGTTTATAGAGTATAATTGGTTGGGAGGGATTTAAAGTGACCGTTTAACGCCGGTGACCGCTGATCGCATGTGACCGCTCACACAAGTTTGACTGTACTAATAAACATGCCAGTGCTACTGGTACATTTCCCTGGAAATGAAAATAAACATGCCAGTAGTACTGGTAATTTTCCCTGGAAATACTAATAAGTGTGCCAGTCATACCGATAAATTTCCCTTGAAATGCTTATAAACGTGCCAGTACCACTAGTAAATTTCCCTGGAAATGCTAATCAACATGCCAGTGGTACTGGTAAATTTCCCTGGAAATGCTAATAACAATGCCAGTGGTACTGATAAATTTCCCTGGAAATGCTTATAACAATGCCAGTGGTATTGATAAATTTCCCTGAAAATGCTAATCAACGTGCCAGTGGTACTAGTAAATGTCCCTGAAAATGCTAATCAAAGTGCCAGTGGTACTGGTAAATTGCCCTGGAAATGAAAATAAACATGAAAGTGCTACTGGTACATTTCCCTGGAAATGCTAATAACAATGCCAGTGGTACTGATAAATTTCCCTGGAAATACTTATAACAATGCCAGTGGTATTGATAAATTTCCCTGAAAATGCTAATCAACGTGCCAGTGGTACTAGTAAATGTCCCTGAAAATGCTAATCAAAGTGCCAGTGGTACTGGTAAATTGCCCTGGAAATGAAAATAAACATGAAAGTGCTACTGGTACATTTCCCTGGAAATGCTAATAACAATGCCAGTGGTACTGATAAATTTCCCTGGAAATACTTATAACAATGCCAGTGGTATTGATAAATTTCCCTGAAAATGCTAATCAACGTGCCAGTGGTACTAGTAAATGTCCCTGAAAATGCTAATCAAAGTGCCAGTGGTACTGGTAAATTGCCCCGGAAATGAAAATAAACATGACAGTGCTACTGGTACATTTCCCTGGAAATGCTTATAACAATGCCAGTGGTACTGATAAATTTCCCTGGAAATGCTTATAACAATGCCAGTGGTATTGATAAATTTCCCTGAAAATGCTAATCAATGTGCCAGTGGTACTGGTAAATTTCCCTGGAAATGAAAATAAATATGCCAGTAGTACTGGTAACTTTCCCCGGAAACACTAATAAATGTGCCAGTTGTACTGATAAATTTCCCTTGAAATGCTTATAAACATGCCAGTGGTACTAGTAAATGTCCCTGAAAATGCTAATCAACATGCCAGTGGTACTGGTAAATTTCCTTGGAAATAAAAATAAACATGCCAGTGCTACTGGTATATTTCCCTGGAAATGCTAATAACAATGCCAGTTGTACTGATAAATTTCTCTTATCCTTATTTGACCCTGGAAACCTATGTTACGGGTACTCAAAAGAATCGTCTCAGTGAGAGAATTTTTTAGAGTACCCACGACACAACATAGGGTTTGCTTGATTAATAAGAGAGAAATTGTGGGAAAAAGAGCTAAATGTTCCCCTCCTCATCTGGACCTCTGCTTTCAGGTGGGTACCACTTACCTCTGGGGTATAGGTTCTGTAACCGTCTCCTGTTTCATCTTGTTCCGTCTCTGTCTGTCTACATGCTCTAACATGTCCCGCAATACTTCCATTAAGGCACTGAACTGGTCACAGAAAATACAAAATATTTGATCAAATCTATGGAAAATAACAATTTTAATCTGCTGCAGAGCGGTAAATTTCCTACTTTGTAAACAAAGAATCCTAATAAGTGTGCTGAGGAAACAGTGGGTGTTCCAAGCATTGATGGGTAAACAAAAGACATCAGTCAACTAAATTTAATAACTTGATAGAGATTAACTAAATAAGAGCTATGTTGAAAGCACCTGTACAATGTCCAAACTGAATTGAAGTATATTACTTTAATATAGAGTTGAAAACATTGTTGGAAAAGGAGAAATTGCACATTTTGAGTAATTTCTCGTTTACCCACAATGTTTTCAAAAGTTATCTGCTGCATAATGTGTCAACAGTTGCCAGTATCAGTGTTAAGGTTTCCTGTAGGGAAAACCAAAGCTTCATTGACTCATCACATTTCATGGAAAAGCCTAATGGAAGCCCAGTGTTCCAGGTTGAGTAAACCCTTTCAAAGATGCACCAATTCTTCAGAAGACTACTTTGACAACGTCATAGCAACAATATGGAAAAAAGTATTATCTTATAAAAGTACAATATTGAGTAATTGAGTTGAAAACATTCCGGCAGAAGTATCACAACGTCTCGATGTGGGAAAGAGTTACAAGGATTTAACCATAACCTGTTATATTTTTAGTGTGCAACATCTCAGGAAACAATGTTAATATATGGAAGAGTTTTGTAAACATTTATTTCATATGGTGTTACAGACATAATAATAATAATAATAAGCAAATTCATGAAATTTATATCCCCGCTTGCAGGAAATATTGTAGGAAAATGTTGAGGTTAGGTTTAAACATGTCAGTAGACTTTTTATTGAACATGTATTACAGGTTAAATTAAACTGATTGAAGAAAGCATAGTGTAAATATTGCATACATGTAATGATCCAACTTGGCCAAGCCCTTAAGGCATTGAGCCTTGTTACGAAGTTTGAAGAAAATTCTGTTTTTATTTGTGGCAGTTATTGCACGGAAACCGCAACAAACAACATTGTTTTGTTAATTAAGGGGCCATAACTCCACCGAATAAAGTCCGCCGAAAATGACGATCGAACTTGGCCTAGCTGTTAAGGCATTTAACGTTGTTACAAAGTTTGAAAAAAAACAGATGACATTTGTGGCAGTAATTGCACGGAAACAGCAACAAACGACATTTTTTGTTTATCAAGGGGCCATAACTCCACCGAATAAAGTCCGCCGAAAGTGCCAATCGAACTTGGCCTAGCCCTTAAGGCATTTTACGTTGTTACCAAGTTTGAAAAAAAAAACGGTTCCCATTTGTGGCAGTTATTGCACGGAAACAGCAATTAACTCCACTGAATAAAGTGACGATCGAACTTGGCCTAGCCCTTAAAGCGACTGAACTCCAGATACCCAACTGTCGAAAAAATTTAAAAAATAAGTGTTATTTTTGTATTTGGGGCATTAACATATGATAACTGACATATTACATACCCCTATAATCGGTGAGATTTTCTTGTTTTCGATACTTTTTCCATCGCAAATTCTACCCTGTCAGTAACGGGGTAAGTATTTTTAAATAGGAAACCCCTTCATCGGGACAATTGAAAACGACTCAAGTTCACTTTATTGATAAAAAACGATACATTTTCTACCCTGGTTTTACTTGGATAACATAAAGAATAACATTAAGGGCGAATTTGAGTTTTTATCAGTCACTTTAAGGCATTTAACGTTGTTACCAAGTTGGAAAAAAACTGTTCACATTTGTGGCAGTTATTGATCGGAAACAGCAACAAACGACATTATTTGTTAATTAAGGGGCCATAACTCCACCAAATAAAGTCCGCCAAAAGTGACGATCGAACTTGGCCTAGCCCTTAAGGCATTGAACCTTGTTACCAAGTTTGAAAAAAAACGGTTCACATTTGTGGTAGTTATTGCACGGAAACAGCAACAAACGACATTTTTTGTTAATTAAGGGGCCATTACTCCACCGAATAAAGTCCGCCAAAAGTGACGATTAAACTTGGCCTAGCCCTTAAGGCATTTAACCTTGTTACCAAGTTTGAAAAAAAAATGTTCACATTTGTGGCAGTTATTGCACGGAAACGGCAACAAACAACATTTTTGTTAAATAAGGAGCCATAACTCCACCAAATAAAGACTGCCGAAAGTGACGATCGAACTTGACCTAGCCCTTAAGGCATTTAACCTTGTTACCAAGTTTGAAAAAAAACGGTTCACATTTGTGGCAGTTATTGCACAGAAACAGCAACAAACGACATTTTTTGTTAAATAAGGGGCCATAACTCCAATGAATAAAGTCCACCAAAAGTGACGATCGAACTTGGCCTAGCCCTTAAGGCATTGAACCTTGTTACCAAGTTTGAAAAAAAACGGTTCACATTTGTGGTAGTTATTGCACGGAAACAGCAACAAACGACATTTTTTGTTAATTAAGGGGCCATTACTCCACCGAATAAAGTCCGCCAAAAGTGACGATTAAACTTGGCCTAGCCCTTAAGGCATTTAACCTTGTTACCAAGTTTGAAAAAAAAATGTTCACATTTGTGGCAGTTATTGCACGGAAACGGCAACAAACAACATTTTTGTTAAATAAGGAGCCATAACTCCACCAAATAAAGACTGCCGAAAGTGACGATCGAACTTGACCTAGCCCTTAAGGCATTTAACCTTGTTACCAAGTTTGAAAAAAAACGGTTCACATTTGTGGCAGTTATTGCACAGAAACAGCAACAAACGACATTTTTTGTTAAATAAGGGGCCATAACTCCAATGAATAAAGTCCGCCAAAAGTGACGATCGAACTTGGCCTAGCCCTTAAGGCTATAACCTTGTTACCAAGTTTGAAAAAAAAAAGGTTAATATTTGTCGCAGTTATTGTACGGAAACGAAGTGTGACAGACAGACGGACGGACAGACAGACAGACAAATTAATAACCCGCCTTTTTTCTTCGAAAAAGCGGGGGATAAAAATAATAAAGACTCTATTTATAGAGGCTGCACTGTAAGTTGGGTATGCCCAGTCTTCCCTGTGGGTCTCTGTTAAAACATTTACAAATATTTACATATCATCATATAGTATCATGCACATATTTATATAAACAACTGCTGCATTCAAGAAACCAGCACTGTTATGGGAGAGAGTTTAATCAAGTAAAAGATGTCAACCACTATGCCACCAGGAAAGATATGTTGATTTAAATTTCTTTAAAAGTTCACAGTTCCTGAAATGTAGTGTAAACTGGTTCCATATTTTTGGTCCTGAGTAGGTCAAAGATTTTCTATAACATTCTATTCTAGGTTTAAGAATGCTAAGTGTATGCTGGGCGGCAGATCTTAAATTCGTATTGGTTGATGATGTAAATAGATTAGTCATATATTCCGGGAATTCTTTTTTAAGGGATATGTACACAAGTAATATTATGTGAAAGAAAAAAAAACATTTTAAGAAAAATCTCCTTTTAATTCAATGTTTTAAAAAGTGATCTGCTGTATAAGCATCAAAAAGTGATCTTCATATAGAAGAAGTTAGTTAAACCCAACCTACCTGTTCCATCCCCAGCCCTGGGTTCACCGTCTGTGGTATCAATGTAGGCATCACCTTGGTTGCAATAAGATTGTGGGTGAGACCAAACTTCCTGTCACTCAACAGATGTTTGTATATACCTGTAAAACAGTAACTCTTTTAACCATTTCCCTCATATAGACGCTTTCTGACGCCTCTGCAGCAAACGGCTTTTTGAAAACATAGTGACAAAAGAAGGAATTGCTCAAAACGAGCAATTTCTCCTTTTGAAACAATGTTTTCCACTTTTATTCATAGGTTATCCATTCAATTATAGAGATTTTTCATTTTTAAACAAAATATGACATTATGGCAAAAGGAAAAAGTGCTCATAATCATATTTTCACCAATAGAGAAATTCCACTTTTTTGCCTTTATCTTTTCAAAGTCATCTGCTGCAGGTTTGTAATATGTGGGAAAGGGTTTATATTGGTATCCCAAGAAAGGTCTTGTCACAAGGAATACAAATGAGCTTGTCTAAAACGAAAGCATTTTCACCAACAGGTAAATATTATTGCAATGTGAAAACAAATGAGCTTGCCTTATACAAAAGCATTTTCACCAACAGGTAAATATTATTTCAATGTGAATACAAATTAGCTTGCCTTATATGAAAGCATTTTCACCAACAGGTAATTATTATTGCAATGGGAATACAAATGAGCTTGCCTTATACGAAAGCATTTTCACCAACAGGTAAATATTATTGCAATGTGAATACAAATGAGCTTGCCTTATACAAAAGCATTTTCACCAACAGGTAAATATTATTTCAATGTGAATACAAATTAGCTTGCCTAATATGAAAGCATTTTCACCAACAGGTAATTATTATTGCAATGGGAATACAAATGAGCTTGCCTTATACGAAAGCATTTTCACAACTGGTAAATATTATTGCAATGTGAATACAAATGAGCTTGCCGAATACAAAAGCATTTTCATCAACAGGTATATATTATTGCCATTGGAATAAATATGAGCTTGCCTAATATGAAAGCATTTTCACCAATTGGTAAATATTATTACCATGTCAAATATGTTGCCACAGACAAACAGACCGTACGTATGCTACTGAATCTTGATCCAAGGGGCATAACTCACCAACAACAGCCATGACAAGTTTAGGATCCTGTCCAAGCGTAATGTCCATCAGGAACGGAAGGACATCATCCAGTATCATCATCTTATCGAGACTGTCCAGCACATGATCAATACAGGTCAGGGCATTGATTCGCATCTGTTTACAAATACACAAACATAATCTCAATTTCAACAGATCTTCCATAAAAGTCAAATGTTTCTATGTAGAAATATTTTGCTGTAGCAATGCATATATATTAACCAGAATCAAATTGGACTGCTTTGGTGTATCCAGATTGTCCTTACATATGAAATGTTCACTGAGTGATAGTCAAAACCTGTAATTTGATTGGTTGATTTGGTTGGCACTTGGCACATGTCTTGAGTGTTTGGTGTGGACAAAATGAAAACTAACATGGTTGGACTCGGGTTTGTACCGATAAGCTTTAGCTTTGAGCAGCTTCTAATGTTTTTAATAGCCTTCTGAAAGTATCAAATGGTTTGATATTTAAGGACTCCGAATCATTGAAAAAATCTACATTAGTATTAGAAGCACTTCGGTACTGATTTGAAATTAGTTTTCTTGTCTTTGTCTCACTATGTTTTCAACAATATACATCTACAGTATAATATTATATTCGTTGGTGTTACAATATTTGTCTCAGATGTTTTAAGAGGAAACAACAATATTAGGTAAACCATTAACCATTTCCCACATACATCAAATCAGTAGCAGACAGCTTTGAAAACATCTAGACAAAATTATAATTCATTTCTACAAACAAAAGTGTAATTATTAATGAAGAACATTTGGACAGAAGGGGGAAATAACTAGTTTTGAGCAATTTTGCCTTTTGTCCCAATAATTTCAAAAGTTGTCTGATGCAGAGGCATCAAAAAGTGTCTGTGCTTGGGAAAGGGTTTATATTTCTATACCAGGGATTGAAATAACATAAAATACAAGTAATTTCTACAAAGGAGTACATGTGCACGCACCTTTATATTGTCTGACTTATTGAACAAGGACTTGGCACGAGGCAGTACAGTATTCTTCATGATGTTGTCATCCAAGTAATCCTTTATTAATCGTATACTACCAAGAGCAACTTCCTGCAAACACAAAATAAAGATAACCTGGACATTGAACTTCCTGCAAACACAAAATAAAGATAACCTTTACATTGAACTTCCTGCAAACACAAAATAAAGATAACCTTTACATTGAAAAAGTGAGAGGTAAAGGGATAACATTTCACAATGCAAACAGCACTGTCTGTCTATCTATTATTTCTGTAGAACCCATGGTGTTCTTCAATGAAATCATATTTCAAGCAATGTTTCTTTTCCAATTGTGTACCATTTATACAATATATAAACAAGAGACAGCATAGATCGGCGGCTTGATTGTGTAAGTTACAACTAAGACATTTTGTTAGCACTGCCTGCAAATGCTAACATCAGGGTGAAAACAGAAGCTATCTTTGGAGACAATTTTCTTGTCTCAAAATATTCATGATCTCAAAATAAAACTATCTAAACAAAACCTATCAGGTAATGGGTACTTTTTCTCTGATATATACAAATGTTGATGCTTCATCAGACATTTCGAAAAGATTGCGTGAAAAGGAAAATTGCTCACTACAAGCAATTTCTTCTTTTCTGACAAATGTTTCTTTAACTCTGAATAAAAGAATATCAATTTCACAGGTGGTGCATTATCCCTTTCCCACATACAGAAGCTTTCTGATGTCTCTGCAGAAGATAACTTAAAACAAGAGCACCACGTATGGCACAGACGCTCAACTGATAGAAAACAGAAAAAAAGCTGAGCTGAACAAAAATCCTTAACCGGACGACCATGCCGCCGCCGCCGCCTCCGACGACGCCAGGGTCATGACAATAGCTCTCGTTTTTTCAAAAGTCGAGCTAAAAACCACTGCAGCAAAAGGAAAAATTGCTTGTAATGAACAATTCCCCTGTTTGCCACAATGTTTTTAGCACTATTCAACACTTATACTGTTATTTATAGAAATTTTCATAGTTTTACCTAAATATATTCAAAGTTGTCTGCTGATGATTTGTTGTATGAGGGAAAGGGTTATTTTTCCTCAATCATTTGAAAGCAGAAAACATATAAACTAGGGTAAAGAGTCATGGGTTTTTAAAAATGGATGGTACCTGAGCTTGTATAGAGTTAGAGTCCAGTGTGTTGAAAACATGCGGTATAATCTCAGTCTTAATCTCCATCTCGGGAGTTTTAGCCAGAATGATGTCTAGCTTGTCTAGCAAATACACTGTAGCCTGAAACACATGAAAAACATACTTTACCCTTTCCCACTTGTAGACGTATTTTGGCGTGTCTGTTGCATACAACTTATGAAAAACATCAAGTTTCCTCTTATCACTATGTTTTCAACCCTATTCAATTATTAGAATTTTTTCTTTTTTTAGAGACTTTCCATAATTCAATTTTTTCCTAAATTAACCCTTTCCCTCATATTGACGCTTTCTGACGCCTCTGCAGCAGTCAGCTTTTTGAAAACATAGTGACAAAAGAAGAAATTGCACAGAACGTGCAATTTCTCCTTTTGCCACAATGTTTTCCACTTTTTGTCATAGGTTATCCATTCAATTATGGAGATTTTCTATGTTTTGACAAAATACGTTCAAAGTCGTCTGCTGCAGAATTGTCGTATGAGGGAAAGGGTTAAGAAAAAACAATTGAAATGATGCTTTCATGTCTCTATTGTCAGAGCTTCATCTACAGCATGGTGCTTCTCGGTTAACCCTTACCATGGTCAGAACCAACATAAATATACCATGCTGAACTGTTTTCAAAAGCAATGAAGTATATCTAAAATGGAAAATTGTCAAAATCAAAATATTCGTTTTTCTTTGAACACATCTTTCCCCTATGCAGATGCATTTTGAAACCTCTAAAACAGATGACATTTGAAGACATTGTGACAAAAGCGAATATTGCTGATACCAGTTGGAAGATTATAGCAGGTTCAGGTTTAAAATCTTGCACACTCTTTACAGATCATACATTTGTTTTCAACTATATCAAGATGCCTTTTTGGTTAATCCTTTGCCACATTTTGACACATCTGCAACAGACGACTGTTGAAAACAAGCAATTTCTCCTTTTGCCACAAGGTTTTCAATTTCTTTCAGTAATAATACCTACAATTAAAGAGATCTTCCATATTTTTAGTAGACATTTTCAAAGTCGTCTGCTGCAGATTTGTCATATGTTAGAAAGGGTTAAGCACCAGTGTCACTTTTTTTGATGGCTAAATGCAAAGAAGAAAAGCTGCTTCTACCACTTTTGAAGTAGTTTAACCCTTTCCCTCATATGGACGCTTTCTGACGCCTCTGCAGCAGACAGCTTTTTGAAAACATAGTGACAAAAGAAGAAATTGCACAAAACGTGCAATTTCTCCTTTTGCCACAATGTTTTCCACTTTTTGTCATAGGTTATCCATTCAATTATGGGGATTTTCTATATTTTGACAAAATATGTTCAAAGTCGTCTGCTGCAGAATTGTTGTATGAGGGAAAGGGTTATATGACAAGACTAGAGATTGATTCCTGTTCTACCCAACTTAGCTCTAGAAGTTATATTCAGAGGTCCAGATAAGGAGGGGTTGGTTTACAGCTCTTTTCCCCACAATATCTCTCTTATTATACAACCAAGCCATATGTTGTGGGTACTCAAAATAATTGTCTCATCCAGACAATTATTTTGAGTAACCACAGCATGGGTTAGCAGATAAAATAAGGATTTTGGAACAAGCAAAATGCTCCTTGTCTAGAGCTCTGGATATTTCTTTGGTAACATTAACCATTTCCTAAATGCATACACATTTTGACACAACTGCAGCAGGACTTATGAAATTGTTATGGCAAAAGGAGAAATTGCTCATAATAAGCACTTTCTACTTTTTACAAAATGCTTTCAACTCTACTTTCATGTATAGTAGTTTTCCAAATATTTTCCTATATATTTTAAAAGTCCTTTGCTGCAAATGTGTTGCATGTTGGATAGGGTTAAATAAGATATATGCATGTACCTGCATTGGTTTAGCTGATTTAAGAATCATTCTGAACTGTGGCATCACTATATTTGCATAGTCATTCGCAGATATAGCATCAATAAGAGCTATAAATGCTGGCATGGCCATAAACATAGTGTCCACACAAAAACACGATTCCACAAGACTAGGTAGTACATGGCCATAGAGCACTTTCTGAAAAAGAAAAAAAAACATAAATACAGGGTGAAAACAGAGGCTATCTTTGGAAATACAATTTCATAAGACTAAGAAATACATGGCCATAGAGCACTTTCTGATTATTTTTTAATTAGGACTGGAGTGAGAAATGGAGACGAGCAAAAAATTATAATAATAAGGATAATATTTAATGATTGAAAGGATTATTATATTCTTGCATCCTACTCTAGTCAAAACGCACTAGTGAGTTTTTAGCTTTCATTTGGGGACTCTGAACTTCTGCTTTTAATTTATTTTTTTAAGAATACGATGAAAACAAACCCTTTATGGTAATTTGTTTTTTTTTTACCAACTGACAAAATTTTAACAAGTTTTCCCCTAGATATCTAACTGAAACAGGTAACCCCTGCGACGGGGCCAATTTTGAACACAGAGGTATAATATGAACAATCTTTGTAGAGGACCACGAGACAATGCAACACACCAAATATCTAAGCTCTTTGCCTTTTTGTTTCAGACAAAAATGTTTCTTTCTATATATCTATTTGTAAAATAAGTGACCCCCTTCCCCAGGAATATTATTTGAACAAACTTGGTAGAGGACCAAGAGACAATGCTACATACCAACTATCTAAGCTCTAGGCAATTTTGGTTTCCAAAAAGAAAATTTTCAAAGTTTTTCCCTCTTTATAAAACAGGTGACCCTAGGGTAAGGCCAATTTTGAACCAAGAGGCGAAATGTGAAAAACATTTGTAAAGGACCACCAGACAAAGCTACACACCAAATATCTAAGTTCTACGCCTTATGGTTTTAAACAAGTAGATTTTCGAAGTTTTTCCATATATATTGTAAAATAGGTGCCAATTTTGAATGCAGAGTAAACATTTGAACAATCTTAGTCAAGGATCACAAGACAATTGATTGATTGGGGTTCAACGCCGTTTCAAACAATTTTTCAGTCATATCACGGCGACCAGTTCACCTACTCATGCATTTCCTGGTTTTCCCACACCAGTACACTACACAACATACTTTCCAAGCAACTGGCTACTTTTCCACATAGACTGTAAAACAGCCCATTGGTGAAAGACGAATGACGCAGGTCACAGGTCAAACGTTGGAAAGAATGTTGGCCGAGCTGGGATTCAAACTCACAACCACTAAATTGACAGCCCGCGTCGCTACGACTGAGCTACCGGGGCTCGGCCGATCACGAGAAAATGCTTAGAAGATTTTCCAAGATTTTGAAAGTTTTACCTTAAAGTTTCCATAGCAACCAGAGTTCTGCATGGATTTTCTTTGAACATCTTTGAAAGAGGATCACCCTAGGATCATTTTTATCGAGTTTAGTCAAAATCCAAACAGCAGTTTAGGAGGAGATGTCATTTAAAGAAAAAGTTGAAAACGAACAGACAACAGACATCAGGCCATCACAAAAGCTCACCATGAACACTTTGTGCTCAGGTGAGCTAACAAAAAACTAGTTTGAATGAAATTAAACCTGTTAAGGGAAACAATCTGTGATTTAATCAATTGCATCAAAACAATTGCAGTTATCTTTCTTTATACATAAGAGACATAATTTGTTTGGAATTATTTGTCTCTCAACAGTTTTTCAGTTCAGCAAATATCTATTACCATTTTATCTGCCATTCCCAGTGAGCAATTTATCCTTTTGCTACAATGTTTTCAACTCTATAAAATAATTATAATTTCATTCATAAAAGGTCTCCATATTACTGACTGAATTAATTCAAAGTCCTCTGAAGCAGAATTGTTGCATTGTGGGAAAGGGTAAGTCTTACTTTTGGGATATCAGGAATGACCTGTATGAGGTTGGTGTAGACCTCGGCTCTCTGCTGGGTGGTCTCCAACTGCTCTAGTCCGTCCAATCTTTGTAGACACGATACAACAGGGTCATGGAAATACTTCAGCTGTAAATCAGAAAGATGGAAAATGAAATATAATTGTTTCAACAATTTGTACAAAACGATTTGTAGTGTGTTCCAAGACATTTTTAAATTGAAATTAAACTGAAATCTACAATTCGATGTATAATCATGCTGTATACATCTGAACACAAAATTCGCAAATGATATTTTAACCCCCCTGTCCAATTGAAGACGCATTTTGATGCATCTGCAGCAGAGGAATTGAAACATTGGGGCAAAATGAACTAGAAATACTGTGAGCAAAGCTCACTAAAGAATACCCCCCGCTCCCCTCCCAAAGCATCGGATACATTGGTAAAGTTTCTACTTTGCTTATCTTCCCTTGGAAGAATCTGAGGAGAAAAATCTTCCTTCATGCATATCTACATATAATGTGTAGCCTTCATATACAGTTTGACTCAGTAGTGCTTACAAGAAATGTAGAGGTATGTGCACAGGAGTCCCTCGCAGGCAACCTCTAAGTTGAATTATCTGCCCTTGGAAGAATCCGAGGCGTATGATCTTCCTTCATGCATATCTACATATGATGTGTAACCTTCATGTAAAGTTTGAACCAAATCCATTGAGCCGTTTAGGAGGAGTAGTGCTTACAAGAAATGTGGAGGTATGTGCACAGGAGTCCCTCGCAGGTAACCTTTAAGTTGAATTATCTGCCCTTGGAAGAATCCGATACATATGATCTTCCTTCATGCATATCTACATATGATGTGTAACCTTCATGTAAAGTTTGACCCAAATCCATTGAGCCATTTAGGAGGAGTAGTGCTTACAAGAGATGTGGAGGTATGTGCACAGGAGTCCCTCGCAGGTAACCTCTAAGTTGAATTATCTGCCCTTGGAAGAATCCGAGGCGTATGATCTTCCTTCATGCATATCTACATATGATGTGTAACCTTCATGTAAAGTTTGAACCAAATCCATTGAGCCGTTTAGGAGGAGTAGTGCTTACAAGAAATGTGGAGGTATGTGCACAGGAGTCCCTCGCAGGTAACCTCTAAGTTAAATTATCTGCCCTTGGAAGAATCCGAGGCGTATGATCTTCCTTCATGCATATCTACATATGATGTGTAACCTTCATGTAAAGTTTGAACCAAATCCATTGAGACGTTTAGGAGGAGTAGTGCTTACAAGAAATGTGGAGGTATGTGCACAGGAGTCCCTCGCAGGTAACCTCTAAGTTGAATTATCTGCCCTTGGAAGAATCCGAGGCATATGATCTTCCTTAATGCATATCTACATATGATGTGTAACCTTCATGTAAAGTTTGACCCAAATCCATTGAGCCGTTTAGGAGGAGTAGTGCTTACAAGAAATGTGGAGGTATGTGCACAGGAGTCCCTCGCAGGTAACCTCTAAGTTAAATTATCTGCCCTTGGAAGAATCCGAGGCATATGATCTTCCTTCATGCATATCTACATATGATGTGTAACCTTCATGTAAAGTTTGAACCAAATCCATTGAGCCGTTTAGGAGGAGTAGTGCTTACAAGAAATGTGGAGGTATGTGCACAGGAGTCCCTCGCAGATAACCTCTAAGTTAAATTATCTCCCCTTGGAAGAGTCCGAGGCGTGTGATCTTCCTTCATGCATATCTACATATGATGTGTAACCTTCATGTAAAGTTTGAACCAAATCCATTGAGCCGTTTAGGAGGAGTAGTGCTTACAAGAAATGTGGAGGTATGTGCACAGGAGTCCCTCGCAGGTAACCTCTAAGTTAAATTATCTGCCCTTGGAAGAATCCGAGGCGTATGATCTTCCTTCATGCATATCTACATATGATGTGTAACCTTCATGTAAAGTTTGAACCAAATCCATTGAGCCGTTTAGGAGGAGTAGTGCTTACAAGAAATGTGGACATACGGACAGACAGACGGACAGACAGACGGACAGACAGACGGACAGACGGACAGACAGGGTGATTCCTATATACCCCCCCAAACTTTGTTTGCCGGGGGGTATAAAAATAAGTCATGATTGACAATTTCGTCTTTTCCAACAATAGTTTCAATTCTATTTAATAATAATACTCTTATATAATAATATTATACAAAAATCTTTTTCTTAATTTTAAGGTTTTCCTAAATATCTGCTGTAGATTTGTTGTGTGTGGGAAAGGGTTAAATATGTTTTAAAACTTTCCCACATGTAGACGCTCTCTGACGCCTCTGCAGCAGATGACTTTTGAAAACATGTTGTCCTCAAAACGAGCAATTTCTCCATTTGCCAAAGAAACTACTTTTTTCAGTTATTGTACCTTCATTTATAGAGATTTTCTGGTTGTTTCTGAATATGCTTTCAAAGTCATCTGCTGCATGTTGGCTGTATGTGGGAAAGGTTTATCAGATCAACAAACAACTTACAAACATTCCAAATCAAGTTATAGATAATGGACACATTAAATTTTCCTTATTAAAAACACTTAACCCTTTCCAACTTGCTAACACATTCAGATGCATTTGCTGCAGAAATATTTGAAAAACAATAAATAATAAAATTTGTTTTCTATATTTTTTAACAAGATGATTTCAAGGTCAGTTGATGCCAATGTGTTGCATGCGAGAAAGGGTTAACTAGATGTGTGGCCTCACCAGAGAAAAGAGTTGTGCCGTTGGTCTATATCGGGTGTCCTTATTGATCATCTTTTCCACAGGCTCTACTAAAGGTAAAGGCATTTTATGTGCAACTTCCCCAAACTGTTGAGTGAGCTGAAAGTAAAAAAAATAGGGAATAATTTATGTTATTGTTGTAATAGGTTGTTTTGTAGCTTACAACAAGGTATGTGCAAAAATTTACACCTCACAAGGCGTCTATTTACCCATGCTCCGAGTAGACAATACAAAGCTGTGTATTGCTATTGCAACATAATTTTCCTTTTATCATGTACTTAATTAAACTTTTAAGACAGATAAAGAGCATAATATACAAATTCAAATGTTTTTAGTAGTAACACATTTCACACATGAAACAAAATTATGACTGGACTGTCAATGACGTCACACTACTGCATTTTAAATTACATGACATCATATTTTATTGACGTACCATTACCATATTTGGTACTGTGTTTATCCTAGTCAAACACGGAATTTTAATTGTTCATGCTGTTTTTACACATGGAATCTTTCATTGTATTTGCGCATGAAAATGTGCAGGTATAATACATGATTTATAGTGTGATCTGCTTTGAAACTATTTCAGAAAGAAATTGCAAGTCCTGGATCGAAGAGTTCAAAACAATGGGAATAAGGAAGACAGGAAATATATATTTCCCTCATATAGACGCTTTCTGATGCTTCTGCAACAGACAGATTTTTGAAAACATGTCAACAAAAGAAGAAATTGCTCAAAATGAGTAATTTCTCCTTTTTCTCTCCATGTTTTCAACTCTATTCAATTATTGTACTTTCATTTAAAGGAAATTTCCAAGTTTTTTCAGGTATGTTTTCAAAGTCGTCTGCTCCAGATTTGTTGTATGTTGGAAAGGATTAACTGTGTTTTCCAAAAAAAAAAGTCAAAACTTGTCTGTATGTATTTTGAGAAATGGTATTCAGGGTATCATTGTGTTGAAACAACAAACAAACGTCAATGTCCTATAGACCAAACTATCTTAATATTAATATAAGTTTAATTTTAAATTACAAATTAACATAATTTCTGATTGGCTATTTTCAACTATTTCGTTTAGCAATTCAGAAGTTATGTTATTTTGAAATTAAGAATATTGATTGAATTAAGAAAGAGAATTAATTTACAATACTTCTTGGTTCATACGGACCCACCAGGTTTTTTTCATTTTAGAATGAACTTTGTCTACTTATTTTTTTTTAAGTAATTCAGGAAACAAGAGGGCCAAGATGGCCCTAAATCGATCACCTGAATATTTTTAAAGTCTTTACCTAAACGAGTCTATGTAAAACAAGTGATCCCCAGGGTGGGGCCATTTTTGACCAATCTTGGAAGAGGTCCACTAGATGATGTTAGATTTCAAATATCAACTTAAAGACAAGAATTTTTAAAATTTTCCCTATACAAGTATAATATTATGTAAAACAAGTGACCCTGGATGGGGCTATTTTTAACCCCAGGGCTATAGTTTGAACGATCTTGGTAGAGGTCAACTGGATGAAGCTACATACCAAATATCAAAAGCCTGGTTATTCTACCTTCAGTCAAGAAGATTTTTAAAGTTTCTCCCTATATGAGTCTTCGTAAAACAAGTGACCCCTGGGGTGGAGCTATTTTTTAATCCCAGGACTATAATTTAATCAAGATTGGTAGAGGTTCAATAGATGAAGCTACATACCAAATATCAAAGGCCTGGGCCTTCTCCTTTTAGACAAGATTTTTAAAGTTTTTTCCCTATAGATACAAGTATATGTAAAAAAAGTGACCCCCAGGGGAGAGGTCATTTTTGACCCCAGGGCTATAATTTGAACAATCTTGGAAGAGGTCCACTAGATGAAGCTACATAACAAATATTAAAGGCATGTGCCTTCTACTTTTAGACAAGATATTTAAAGTTTTTTCCCTATACAAGTCTATGTAAACCAGTGACCCTAAGGGAGGGGCCAAATTTTACCCCAGGGCTATAATTTAAATAATCTTGGTAGAGGTCCACTTGATGAAGCTACATACCAAATATCAAAGGCCTTGGCCTTCTACTTTTAGACAAGAAGATTTTTAATGTTTTTTCCCTATACAAGTCTATGTAAAACAAGTGACCACCGGGAGGGGTCATTTTTGACCCCAGGGTTATAATTTGAACAATCTTGGTAGAGGTCCACTAGATGATGCTACATACCAAATATCAAAGGCCTTGTCCTTCTATTTTTAGACAAGAAGATTTTTAAAGTTTTTTCCCTATACGAGTCTATGTAAAACAAGTGACCCCCGGGAGGTGTCATTTTTGACCACAAGGCTATAATTTGAACAATCTTGGTAGAGGTCCACTATATGATGCTACATACCAAATATCAAAGGCATGGGCCTTCCACTTTCAGAAAAGAAGATTTTTTAAGTTTTGGTTAATTTCCCCTTTTTGTTGCCCTGGCAACCAGAGTTCTCAATGGAATTTTAATCTTTGAACAACTTTGAAAGAGGGCCACCAAAGGAACATTCCTGTGAAGTTTGGTTGAAATTAGTCCTGTGGTTAAGGAGATGATGTTTAAAGCTTAAAGTTAACGACGGGTCCTGTGGTTAAGGAGGAGATGATGTTTAAAGCTTAAAGTTAACGACGGACGACGGACAAAAAATGATCAGAATCTAAAAAAGACCCTTTACACTTTCCCTCATATAGACGCTTTCTGACGCCTCTGCACTTCAAGCTCTGGTGAGCTAAAAATATTGAGGCAAAAGAAACATTGTTCAGTTGCGTGTCTTTTTCTGCAGAAAGTTCAAAAGTAGTGCATGTTAAAACTAGAGGGCCATAATAGCCCTGGATCACTCGCCTAATACAAGAGGTCAAATGTCAAGTATAGCTTCACTTGTCACAAGGCAAAATAACCCATCCAATATTGTCCTTGTTTTGTCAAATTAATACGAAAAAAACCCATAAATGGGTTTTTTCGCTTATAGGTAACAGGTGTGAGATTTTTTTTTTTTTTTTTTTCAATAACCCATGAAGCTTTCTGAAATGAAACTGGAAAAAATCCATGGGAGCCGCCATTTTGGATATGTATAAAAAGCAGACGTTAAACACAGATTGAAAATTATTGTCGGCTTTTTAATCATTTTTATAAAATTGTTTTTTTGGGTATGTATAAAATGAGCAGAAAAACACGGATTGAAAATTATTGTCGTCTTTTTAATATTTTTTTTTTTAAATCAATATTTAAGATCATTAAAGTGCTGTGTTATGTGGGAATTAACATTTGTAGGAAAAGTTAAAAATAAATAGAGGATATTTGTGCGTATCGAGTGGATAAGGATTATATTTCATCGATAAGTGATAAAATTCTATATTTTCACGAGCGCGTAGCGCGAGTGAAAATATTTAAATTTTATCACTTATCGATGAAATATAATCCTTATCCACTCGATACGCACAAATTTTCTTTTTATTTTATGATAAAAGATGACTAAAGTCAGGGACTAGTTTGTGTCTTCGTGCCTGTTTACACGCGGATGGAGGTCGCGGATGACGCTGTCAAATTTTATCATTGACCGCCATATTGAAATTTTCTAGCGAGGTCAAAACAGGACAACACAATTATTGGATTTATTTGTTTAATACACAATGTCAGCTAATGACAATAGTTAGATAGCTTTTACTTTTGGAATATTTATTTTGCCAAGGTAAGTTTATAAGGAAAAACACATGAAATAATTAATATCTACAAAAAAGTGAAACGGTCGAACGGAATGTTTTGCCTTGTCGAGACTCCTTCAGTTAAGACAAATAGGTGGCCTTACATTTAACAACGATTCAAGAGGATTAAGCATTTATTCACTGTCTGAATCTGAAAAGTACTTAATCCTCTTGAATCGTCTCGGTGATGACGATTCGTTACAAACCGCTGTCTGTGAATGAGTTACAGACTGCGATTTACTTTCAAAATGAAAGCTTACAGGTCCATTGAAAGTTGCACCCATGAACATTGGATAAGAATTCGGAAAAAGGCCGGGAGCATTATTTTGTGCAGATTGTTGTGGGACGGGCAGGGTTGGTATTGTTAAAGTCTGACTCTCGTCTTTTTTTGACAACATGTCGGATATTGCCTTGCTTTGATGTGGGTTCAGTTTACTATAACTGTTCAAAGAATTTATGTTTTTGTGTCCTGATATCTGTACGATTTGATGAGGTGGAACTCCTTCATCATTTAACTTCTGTATTAGGTGTTTACGTGCACTGAAAAGACAAAATCATGATTAGAATTAACCGTTTCCCTCACATGACAACTTGGAGCATATTTTTTCAATACATTTAAAATCTCCATAATTGGATGTATAACCTATGACAAAAAGTTGCAAGCATAGTGTTAAAAGGAGAAATTGCATGTTTTGTGCAATTTGTCATTTTATCACTATTTTTTCATAAAGCCATCTGCTGCAGAGGCGTCAGAAAGCGTCTATATGAGGAAAAGGGTTAAATATTGCAAGTATACATCAGGGATATTTGGAATTATACCAATACAAACGCCTTTTCATGTTTTGCAAGTAAACATTTTGGATTTAGACGTTTATAACTGTTTGCTGTCAGATTAGTCCAGGTTTCTGTACTCTGAATGTGATGTAATTTTTTTAATTGTAGCATGCGATGAAATATGTAGATCTAAAGGTCATTATTTGAGACTTATCCATCTGATAATAAACGAACATACTCTACCACAAGCAACTGAAAAGGAATAGATCTACAACAATAATCTGGATGAAAGATTGAAACATTTTTGAAAGGAGATCAGTACATTGAATTTGAAACAGACTATTTCCAGTTAGCTTTCATTCATTTTTGTAGTGGTGTTGTCATTATTTCACTCTACAAATTTGATGAATTAGCCGGATTAGTTTTAAAACATCACTCAAACTGAACATAGAAAACAGAAGAAGTGAAATCTCGGTGGAAGTCAGTTTGATGGCGTGAGTACATATTTTTCTCTTGTTTTATGTTCTATTAACCTTTTGTTAGTCTTGTAGCAGACACATTTAAAAAAATATTGTGTCAAAACAAGTAATAACAGGTCATTTATTTTACCATAATACTTTTAACTCTTTCATATTAAAAAAAACATTTATTTATAGACAATTTCATATAAATATTATTAGTTATATACCTGTAAGGCGTAATTCTTTTTTCACATTCAATCCCAGCATCAGCTTTCATTTCCTTCATTATTCCATACAACTTATTAATACCCATTGACTGTTTTTTGTACCATGGCTGTCCAGGCTTTGGTGTTTTGTTGGCAACAGACAAAAAAAAAGGGCTTTCAGGGTCCAACATTTCAACTGGTCGCATTGCAGCAAATATTTTGTAAATATGCACTGGGTCCTTATCATTTGTACCAGGAACAGCATATGCCCTTGGTTTTGTTAATCTGAAGGAGAAAAATATTTATTAAATTATGCCAAGTGATGAAATACCATGTTCATCAGAATTTCAGTGAAATAAAATCCATATTCCACACTATATGAAAAATGATGTCGCGCTTTGTTATGACATAACACACGTAACAGGAACAAAGACACAAACAGTTCCCTACTTTAGTCATTGTTAAGCATAAAATTAAAAGAAAATTTGTTTGTATCAAGTGGATAAAGATTATATTTCATCAAGAAGTGATACAATTTTAATATTTTACTACATGCTTTTTAAAATATAAAATTTTATCACTTATCCTTATCCATTCGATATGCACAAATATCCTCCATATTTATAGTTCAACTATAAATTCAAAACAACACTCCTTTTTTTGTGTCTACATGATGTAGCAACTAAGATCAGCATGCAGACTTGGTAGTCTATTTAGGATAGTCACTATTTTGTTGATACATTTATTTCACATTTACTGTATTGATATTTGATAACAAAAATTCAAGTGGCAAATTTACTGTAGTGGATGGTTTACCAGGGAATCACAAATAACATACTAAACTGTCTCTGTAATGATATTGAAATAATGCTCAGCTTAACATACCAATGACACAATGAATTATGAGATTACAAGTTTAAAACTTATCAAAAATGAAGCAGAAATTACCTTGTGTCTCTGACATTAGCACCAGTCCTTGTTTTTGTCTGTCTCTCTGTGTCATATATCAGATATTCCCCAATTTCATCTTCCTTACACTGTACATCCCCCCATCTCAGACTGTGGACTTCCTGACCAGTTCTCATCCCAAAGTTGGTTGTGCAAAGTAGCCAAAGGGAATGGATTAGTGAACTTGGTCGACTGTCGCCTAGGGTTCCGCTGTCAAACATTTTCTGGATGTGTGTATCTTCAAGTGGGTCTGCAGCCTTAGGTTTATTACCTTTTCCCAAACTTTTTAACTGTTTTGTTTTCATTTTTAATACCTCCATAGTTCTTGAAAACTCTATACTGCCCCTTAAAGAGGTTTTATAACCATTTGTTTTTAAATATCTATCAATTGAGGAAATGAAACTCTGCAGAGTACATGGTTCATACTCGCCTCCATCTTTCTTCCTCACTGCCAGGAGAAATGCAGACAAATAGTCATTAAGCTGACTGGGGGGTATAAACTCAAGTTTACGGCTCTCATTTTTTGTTTCCAAAAACGACATGAGCAAATCAATATCACCTTTTGTCTTTTTTTTAGTGTTAATGTTAACATTGTTCTCTAAAAAGGAAAGCACATCCAATGACGAAACCTCCCCAAACCTGCCCTGAGTTGTTGGTTCTTTGTGTTTTCTTTTGCTCAAATTATCAGTGAGGGCAAACTCCCCAAAAAGTGACTCCTCGTCAATTTCATCAAATTCATTTGCGTTTTTATCCATTTCACCCTTTGTCATCAATTTTGCAGACGAACTTTTAATGAAACAAAGGGAGACAACTCATAATGGATAAATGCTGTTTATTGACACAGTAGCCTCCCTTGATAAGTCAAAAAGTAGTTCCGGTTTTTGTGACGTCATTTTTTCATATTCCACAGTGTGGAATATGGCTTTTATTTCACTGATAGAACACGGTATTTCATCACTAATCATAAAATAAATGGAAATCTGTAAGAAATATGTTTTCCCGTTATTCAAAAAAGACGACAGCATTAGCCTTCTACGCCCGAAACTAAATTTTGACTGTGTCGTAGCCAAAGAAGGACGTGATGTCATTTCCGTTACACTTCATCTTGGCGTAACGTCAATGGAATGGAGCGACGTCGTTTCCCGCAAAAAAGTGGTATCAACATGAAAGACCCCAAATTCCTATACATGAGCTATTGACTCACACACCGTCTCTAATAGGGAAAGGGTTTAGCAGAAATGTGACTCCTTATATAATTTGTTCCAGTCATATTGACTGGTTGAAAAAGGCAGTCGCCAGGTGGCATCAGAAAAGGGCTGATCTATTTGCTTCTTTACCATAATGCAGGTGATCGATTAAGGATCATCTTGGCCCTCATGTTTTAACCTCGTTCATTATAAATGTATACCTTGATTTTCTGAAAGTCTTTACTTTATTATTTTCTGTTCAAATACTAGACAACAGCAATACAAACTCCAAATATGTTTTGATAATGCAAGAAACATGACATTAACATTATTATTGTCTAGTCAATTACTTATAAATCCTTTTTTATGGCCAAAGTATGCTCTTTAATTTTTGTTTATAATTATCTTGCGTTTTTTTCGTAAATAGGTAGCACCTATAGATATATTATCACATAAGGAAACGGATAGGTCTGTTTCAGATAAGTAGATTTCAAAGCTTTTCCTATATCTCTCTATGTAAACAGATGACTCCCAGGGCTCTGCCAATTTTGACCAGGGCATAGTTTAAACAATCTTGAAAGAGGACCAGTACTAAGTTTTAAGCTTTTTGGTTTCAGACAAGAAGATTTTCCATTTGTTTTTTAAAAATCCTTGTGGTTGCCATGGCACCCATAGTTCTGCATGTAATTTATTTCTATGAACAGTTTGAAAAGGCACCACCCAAGGAAGATCCCTGTGAAGTTTCATCAAAATTGGCAAAGTGGTTTAGGAGAAGAAGTTATTTGTAGGAAATGTGAACAGACGGACAGACAGACCACAACAATGCCGGACGCTGAGTGATTACAAAGCTCACCCGCACTTTATGTTTAGGTAAGCTGAAAAAAGGAGTTCAAACAAAAGAGTAGCATTTCAATTGCTAAATTCCACTGAATTATCTGCTTTTAATCAGATATATTAATTTCTTTTCTCAATTGAAAACAAGTTAACCCTTTCCCTCATACGGCAATTCTGCAGCAGACGACTTTGAGCATAGAAAATCTCCATAATTGAATGGATAACCTATGACAAAAAGTGGAAAACATTGTGGCAAAAGGAGAAATTGCACGTTTTGTGCAATTTCTTCTTTTGTCACTATGTTTTCAAAAGGCCGTCTGCTGCAGAGGCGGCAGAAAGCGTCTATATGAGGGAAAGGGTTAAGCTTGAACTAATCAACACTATTTCACCAATATAAAAGCTAAAACAAGAAGAAATTACAAAACGTAATCAATTACGAAAAATAATGATCTGACATTTTAGTTAATTCATTAACCCTTTCCTACATGCAACAAATATATATCAGATGACATAGGTAATTATCAACATCAAGGTAGAAATACGGAAAATATGAATATTGAAAACAGTTAAAAACATTGTGGCAGAGGGAGAAATGACTTATTATGAGTTGTGGAGATAACTTTATCAACAAGGTATATAATCTCTGTGACAAAGAAAACTGTATAACATGTATAACATGTACATCAGGGATTGTATTAACCCTATCCCTCATTAAGACATGTGGTGCTTCTGCATCAGATGACTTTTGAAACATGAGAAAAGGAGACTTGTTCAAACAAGCAAGTTTTCATTTTTTCCCAAAATCTTCTTCCTTCTGAATAAAAATTATTTCAATTTATTCAGATGCTACAGATGCTTCTGGTATTTAAAAAGTGACGTTTTATAGAACATCTATTCAGTCTACCTCAGAGCCAATGTTACTCATTGTTAGGAGTTGCTCTGATACAGTTGTCGCATATTTCGTGAAAGAAATCCCCGTCCTAATTCAAACAGTTACTTTCTTGAACTGTTCTACAAATTTTAAAGAGCAATTAAAAACTACTGCTTTGTTCAAATAATTTCCAGAAGGGACGAGTCTTAATTCAATAACATTTCAAGAACAGGTTCTTTTTTTTAAATGTACCAGAAACATTTTTAGAATTTAAAAAAAAACCAGATCCAAAACTCTAGGAAGACATCTGGAGTTACCCACCTCTACCATTGATCATCGGGTCAGGTATACAATTATATTTTCACCCCTGTTTGAACATGCTGTAGCAAGCAAAGGACTATATAGAGAGATATGTTTTGGTGGGCCAAACCGGTTTTACCTTTCAAACTCTGAAAGAATGTTGCTTCATTATTCATGTATTGATTCCAAACATCAAGTTATATTGGTCCACTGTAGAGTTAACAAAATTGAATTGTTAACATACAAATTTACTATAATATGTGGTAGCAATACATTAAGGTTAGGTGACCAATCTAGTTAATGTTGTTGCTTCAAGCAAGAAATATTTATTTACTATAGTATGAAGGGTACCAGACTTTGAAAGACAGTCCGTGATCGAAAAATTATGAGTGATTTCCCATGACTGTATTTCTTCTCAAATTGTTATCTAAACAGTAAGTATGTTTCATGTAAACCAGGTGACTGCTGGGACTAATTTAATTGACTGTATTTCTTCTCAAATTTGTATCTTAACCCTTTCCCTCATACGACAATTCTGAAGCAGACAACTTTGAACATATTTTGTCAAAAAAAAGAAAATCTCTATAATAGAATGGATAACCTATGACTAAAAGTGGAAAAACATTGTGGCAAAAGGAGAAATTGCTCGTTTTGAGCAATTTCTTCTTTTGTCACTATGTTTTTAAAAAGCCATCTGCTGCAGAGGCATCAGAAAGGGTCTATATGAGGGAAAGGGTTAACAGTAAGCATGTTTCATGTTAACCCTGTGACTGCTGGGGCTAATGAAGTCTGTGCCACCAATATTCTAGAGTCAGACTAGCTGGTGCATCGCACAGTCTGACCAGGCTCTATACTGTTGGCTACTCAACCGAACAGGCTTGATATTCCTAAAATAGGCAGTGGATTCTTTCAAATGGAAATCTAGAGCAGTATAAATTTTTATAAACAAGAGCGCTGCAATGTGACTTGGTATAGACATGCACACATTGTTTCTTAAAACCAAGTGTACCAAGTTTCATTTGAAAATGTTGAACGTTTTTTGAGTCATAAGGTAGTTTAACCCTTTCCCTCATATAGACGCTTTCTGACGCCTCTGCAGCAGACGGCTTTTTGAAAACATAGTGACAAAAGAAGAAATTGCACAAAACGTGCAATTTCTTCTTTTGCCACAATGTTTTCCACTTGTTGTCATAGGTTATAATGGATAACCTATGTTTTGACAAAATACGTTCAAAGTTGTCTGCTGCAGAATTGTCGTATGAGGGAAAGGGTTAAATGTTTGAGACAACGCAGAGGATTCAGATGCTGACGGCAATGGTATCACAATAGCTCGACTCTTTTTCTTAACAAGAGGGCCATGATGGCCCTGGATCGCTCACCTTAATTATACAATGTACTGCAATGCAAAACACATCAAGACAATTATTCTGAATGCAACCTCCACAGTGTTAACAATACTTTCCTTCATTTGGCCTAGTGATCTATATTTTTTACCTGATATGACCCATATTCCAACATAGACTAGATATCATCAAGACAACATTCTGACTAAGTTTCAACTTGCTCAAAGTAAAAATGCGGCCTCCGGAGTTTGAACAATATTTTCCTTTATTGACCTAGTTTCTGATCCAATATGACCCATATTTGAACTTGACCTAGATATAATTCAGACAAACATTCTGACCAAATTTCAAGCTGCTGAAGCAAACAATGCGGCATCCAAAGTGTTCACAAGATTTTCCTTCAATTTGATCTAGTGACCTAGTTTTTGATCCAGCATGACCCATATTCAAACTTGGCCTACATATCATCAAGAAAAACATTCTGATAAAGTTTGATCATGCTGAAATTAAAAATGCAGTATCCAGAGTGTTAACATGATTACCCTTCAATTTGGTCTAGTGACCTAGTTTTTAACCCGGCATGACCCATATCCGAACTTGGCCTAGATATCATTTATACAAACATTCTGACCAAATTTCAAATTGCTGAAGCAAAAAATGCAGCTTTTACAGAGTTAACAAGATTTTCCCTCAATTTGGCCTAGTGACCTAGTTTCTGATCCAATATGACCCATATTTGAACTTGAACTATATATCTTTAAGACAAACATTCTGACAAAATTTCAAGCTGCTGAAGCAAAAAATGCGGCATCCAAAGTGTAAAAAAGATTTTCTTTCAATTTGGGCTAGTGACCTAGTTTTTGACCCGACATGACCCATATTCGAACTTGGCCTAGATATCATTCAGCTCAATATTCTGAACAAATTTCAAGCCGCTGAAGCAAAACATGCGGCTTCTACAGAGTTAACAAGAGTTTCCCTCAATTTGGCCTGGTGACCTAGTTTCTGACCCAATATGACCCATATTTGAACTTGACCTAGATATATTTAAGACAAACATTCTGACCAAATTTCAAGCTGCTGCAGCAAAAAATGCGGCATCAAAAGTGTTAACAAGATTTTCTTTCAATTTGACCTAGTGACCTAGTTTTTGACCCGGCATAACCCATATTCGAACTTGACCTAGATATTTTTAAGACAAACATTTTGACAAAATTTCAAACTGCTGAAGCGAAAAATTGCGGCCTCTGGAGTGTTAACAAGATTTTCCTTCAATTTGACCTAGTGACCTACTTTTTGACCCAACGTGACCCATGTTCGAACTTGACCTACATATCATCAAGACAAACATTCTGAAAAAGTTTCAATATGCTCAAGTTGAAAATGTGGCCTCCAGAGTGTTAACAAGATTTTCCTTCAATTCGACCTAGTGACCTAGTTTTTGACCTCATATCGCCCAGTTTCGAACTTGTCCAAGATTTTATGGAGATGAACGTTCTGATAAACTTTCATGAAGATTGGATGCAAAATGTAGCTTGTAGAGTGTTAACAAGCTCAAATGTTGACGATGGACGATGGACGACGCACGACGGACGGACGCCGGACAAAATGTGATCACAATAGCTCACCTTGCACTTCGTGCATAGGTGAGCTAAAAAAACAGACGAGCTAAAAAGCTTACAACTGGTATGCCATTAGGGAATGAAAATCTCTTCTTGGTATAGAAGTTTCCTACAAATTTTCATTTTATTCAACCAAGCTGAAAAATAGCCTGGACATGGATGTTGGAATATAACAATGTATAAACAAGAGAGCCATGATGGCCCTGGATTGCTCACCTGAGTCATGAAATGTCATTTGTCATGCCAACCACAATAACTCATTTTTCAGTCAGGTAAGCCAATACAAGAGACCCAAGAGGACCAAGAGCGAAAAACCCACACCCTATGTTGCCTGTCTTTTGTCAAGTTAATATAACTAAGAAGGTCACCCAAGAAATGTTTATATGTACCAGTTAGTATTTAACAAGAATATTTCTAAGTTGTTCCCTATATACACTGTATCTCTATGTTAAACAGGTGACCCCCACATGGCAGGGCCAATTTTGACCCCAGGAGTATAATTTGAACAATCTTGGTAGAAGACCACTAGGCTATTGTACTCACCATATATCTAAGCTTTAGGCCTTTTCATTTCAGACAAGAAAATGTTATAAGTTTTTCCCTATATATCTCTTTATAAAACAGGTGACCCCTGGAGTGGGGCCAGTTTTGACCCCAGAGGCATAATTTGAATTATCTTGGTAGAGGACAACTAGATAATGCTTCACACCAAATATCTAAGCTCTATAGGCCTGTCAGTTTCAGACAAGAAAATGTTCAAAGTTTCCCCCAAGGGGCATAATTTGAACAATCTTCGTACATAGAGGACTACTAGATTTTGCAACACACCAACTATCTAAGCTCTATGCCTTTCAGTTTCAGACAAGAATATTTTCAAAGTTTTTCCATATATATCTTATTGAAAAACAGGTGACCCCCGGGGCGGGGCCAATTTTGTTCCTAGGGGCATTATTTGAACAATCTTTGTAGAGGACCAGTAGACAATGCTTCACATTAAATATACAAGCTCTAGGAGTTTCAGACAAAAAGATTTTCAAAGTTTTCACTATATATCTCTATGTAAAACAAGTGACCCAAGAAGTGCCAAGTTTCAGACAAGAATATTTTCAAAGTTCTTCCCTATATATCTCATTGAAAACCAGGTGACCCCCAGGGCGGGGCCAATTTTGACCCCAGGGGCATAATTTGAACAATCTTTGTAGAGGATTACTAAATTTTGCTACACACCAAATTATGAAATATCTAGGTTCTAGCCCTTTCATTTTCAGACTAGAATATTTTCAAAGATTTTCCCTATATATCTCTATGTAAAACAGGTGACCCCTTAGGTGGGGCCAAGTTTGACCCCTAGGGCATAATTTGAAAAATCTTTGTAGAGGACTTCTAGACATTGCTACAAAACCAAATAGCGAAGCTCTAGGCCTTTCCCTTTCAGACAAGAAGATTTAAAGACAAGAACATTTTTGAAGTTTTCACTATATGTACTTATAAGAAAAACAAGCCCTGACAGCCATGCTTTTCAAAGAAACCATATAATTTCAACAATCTTGGAAGAGGGTCATCCAAGGATTATTTGTGCAAAATAATTTTCAAATCAGGCCAGTGCGTTTGGACAAGAAGATTTTTAAAGTTTTGTCAATTTTCCCCTTTTCTGATGCCGCAGCAACCAAAGTTCTACTTGGAATTAAATTCTTTGGACATATAAAGAAAACAAACTAAGCCCCCTGGTGGCCATGTTTTTCAACATACCAGAAATATTTGAACAATCTTGGAAGAGGTTGCCCCAAGGAACATTTGTGCAAAATAATTTTCAAATTAGGCCAGTGCGTTTGGACAAGAAGATTTTTAAAGTTTTGTCAATTTTCCCCTTTTCTGATGCCGCAGCAACCAAAGTTCTACTTGGAATTAAATTCTTTGGACATCTTTAAAAGAGAACCACCAAAGGAACATTCCTGTGAAGTTATTTTGAAATCAATCCATTGGTTTAGTAGAAGAAGTCATTTGTAGGAAATTGATAACAGACTTACGTATAGGCAACGACGACAGATGCCGGACAGTGAGTAATCACAAAAGCTCACCTCGCACTTTGTGCTCAGGTGAGCTAAAAATCAAGGGGCAATAACTTTTTAAAACAATGTCCAACAGGAATACCATTACTATATACATGTTTCCTTGTGCAATAGTAGCTTCCTACAAAAAATTTCATTGAATTGCACTTTTGCTGAGTCATCAGCTACAGATTTGTTGTTGTTGGTGGGAAATGATCCAGAGGGACAAAAATCTAAGTGAAGATTTATAACAGTTATACTGGCAGTGGAAAATAGAAACAAATCCTGAGTAAGTCTGACCCTTGGATATTGTGTTTTATTATGGATCAATATGGCTTGAATGAATCTAGAAAAGAGTCACGCAAGGACTATATTTGAGCCCCATCTAGCAATTTGGAGGCTTTAAGCATCTATGTCACAGTCTCACAACAGTATTCACTTCACTGTCTGTCTACATTTAATTTACTCCTAGATGCATCTTTTTGACTAAAAATAAACTGGATTTGTGACACATATGTTAGGCCAATATAACTTTAAATGATGTCAAAGCTGAGTGTCAGTCAAACTCCAAATCACTTGACATGGCTGATTTGTAATATTATTTCGAAATATGGTTAGTAAATTCTGTGGTATTCTGTCCATGTCAAATATTTCAGAGAAATCATTATGTAACCGGACAAACTGAGATATTTTCTCATTTTGCAATAATGTTTTCAAATCATTTTAATAATCATAGTTTCATTTCTTGAGATTTCCCATAAAAAAAATCCTACATCTTATGCAGATTTGTTACATAGTTAGAGCAGTCTTTTGACATTTCATATCTGGTTTCCGTTCCATGAAACCACTTAAGTATGTAGTTAGCTCAGCCTGTTACAATTCTCCTGCACTACAGTCTAGCATATCACTACTTTTCTACTCTGTTAGGGTTGAACAATAGAACCAATTTTTTAACTTCACAGAAATAACAAGATTGCCTTGCCTTAGATTCCCATAATGCATAGGGAATTATATTGAACACACTAATTAATGTGCTCAACTTTATTTCTTTGAAGAGCTATGGCAACAATATCAGTTAAACAATTTGAGTGAAAGCCAAACACTACACCTTACAATTCTGAATTTAAATATTGAGAAAATTCAAAAACCTGAATACTAGAAATCATTAACATGTTTTAAGCTAAACCCTGAATACTAGAAATTATTAACATGTTTATAGCTATGTTAATACATGAGTATTATAAGTTTCTTGAAACTGCGGCCACCCTTTCCCACTTGCAGACGCATTCTAATGCTTTAGAAGCAGAAATCTTTTGAAATCATTGTTGCAACAAGAGTGCCAGTGCCGCCACAATATATAGCTATGTTAATACATGAGTATTATAAGTTTCTTGAAACTGCGGCCACCCTTTCCCACTTGCAGACGCATTCTAATGCTTTAGAAGCAGAAAACTTTTGAAATCATTGTTGCAACAAGAGTGCCAGTGCCGCCACAATATACGCCGCAACAAAATATAAAGATCAAGATGGGTCATTTTAATTATTGCTTTTAACATGTCTGTATACATAAGCTCAAAATGAAGTCTGTGAGACCAGTTAGCTTAGCTGGAAGAGACAGGGACCTGAGATCATGGTTGCCTGGGTAGTAGGTTTGATCCCTGCAGGGGCAGCCGGGTGTTTCCTTGAGCAAAACAGTTTATCCACACTTGTTCAGAGTTGAAAGTCTTACTCTGCATACCAGCCTAGATGACTTTGGTATTAACTAAAGAAAATAGGATACATATAAACAGAGATAGAACCCTATAGAGGCTTCCGATATGAAAGTAGGTCAAATGGCAGTGTTGATATGTATTCTTTTTTCCTTCTGAGCATAACTCTTGCAAAAATCACTCTACCGGATAATCCCTGCTTTATGCACTTCTACCTGTTTGGAAACTTGAGTTGCGTTCTCAAGTGAATATGCTATAGAGACCACGTTTCGAAAGGCATACCTATTGCAAAAATTGCTGAACCGGAAAATCCCTGCTTCATGCACATCTACCCATTATAGTAATGATATTGACCAAGTTTTGAAAAGATTCAGTCAGTAACGTAGGAAAAGTTGTGTTCACAAACTGCAATATCAATCAGCTACAGAGACTAAGTTACAAGGGACATAAATCTTGCAAAAATCAATGAACCGGAAAATTGCTGCTTCATGCACATCTACCCATTATAGTCATGACATTGACCAAGTTTTGAAAAGATTCGGTCATAAACATAGGAAGAGTTGCGTTCACAAAGATGCAATATCAATCAGCTGCAGAGACTAAGTTTCAAGGGACAAAAATCTTGCAAAAATCAATGAACTGGAAAATCGCCACTTCATGCACATCTACCCATTATAGTAATGACATTAACCAAGTTTTGAAAAGATTCGGTCAGAAACATAGGAGGAGTTGCGTTCACAAGGCTGCAATATCAATCAGCTACAGAGACTAAGTTACAAGGGACATAAATCTTGCAAATATCAATGAACCGGAAAATTGCCGCTTCATGCACATCTACACATTATAGTTATGACATTGACCAAGTTTTGAAAAGATACGGTCAGAAACGTAGGAGGAGTTGCGTTCACAAGAAATGGACGTACAGACGGACGGACGGACGAAGATGACGCCAATATACGACTGCCTGTTGTTGTTGATTTAACTCGTATTTCCTGGTCATGTATAAATCAGACTAAAACGTTATTATCGGAACGTTTTCATTCGTGTCTCAACCAACTGTTTTTAATTGTGTTTTTAATTTTTTATCAAAAAAATATTCGTTTTTTTAACGAAGTGACCGTTATACGATTTATAAAATGTTGAATGAAAGACGTGCATAGCTGCATTTCTTTCAATACCAACTCAGGGGAAATGTTTTTAAAACTTAAAACTACTCTTTACATCTTCTAATCCCATTGGTAAATAATTTAAAAATACAATAATTTGAATTTATCAAATTCATTCCAATGACATTAATAAGTCATTATCATATAATTCTAGCCTTGTATAAGAGTCTAGCTTAGCAAATAGATGCATGGTCCTATCAGTGTCTCTTCTTTCTAACGACAAATAAAAGAGTCACAGTTTTGAAAATGACTCGGACCGATGCTCCGGTAAAACAAGCTTAATGTAATTATATCATGTTCGGAAGAAGTTTTGTCTGTGCTTCAAATGGAAGTTTCTTAAAACATTTTATGACTTTTATAACAATTCAGTGCCATATCAGCATGCATGGCTGCACTATTTCATCTGGATCTACACTGGTCGCAACATTCAACCATTTGAGTTTACAGAGCGTCAATCAATTAATAAAACCCTTACCTTTGACGAGGGTTATCAAACCAGGAATTGGAATTCAAACTCTGGTTTGGTTATTCCTTTTTCTTTATGATTCATAAAAGCCATTGTGACTGACGTAACTTACCTGTCTTCGCCAAGGGATTATTAGTCTATGCGTAAAGGTAGCCAGTTGTCCCGAGGAAATAATGTGAGGAGAACTGGTGCCGGAAAGTCAGGATAAAGACGTTAGCTCAACTGGCCGTCGTTCTATTGGTGACCTGGCCGACATATAGCTGAACGTTTTACTCCAATTTAATATTCCACTCTTTAAGTGATTAACATGATTGTGTTTTACCCGACTCAACTTAATAAGTTTCTTTCTAATTATTATATATGTAAAAATATTCGGTCGTCTAACAAACAGACAATTAGTGTTTTCTTTATTACAGTATTTATCAATTAATGGTAGAAAAACAACAAGATTACAACTAATGTGCCAAGTAAGACAGAAACCTACGCAGGAGATGTTTGCGACAAGAAAATAAGTAAAAAGTTAACAAACAGAAATTAGTTTTTTCTTTATTGCACTAATTATCAATTAATGGTAGAAAGAAATAATATAATGAGACTACAAATGAGTCACGTTACGTGAAAACCTACACATGGTGTGTTTGTGACAAGCAAATAAGTTCATAGTTAAAAAAACAGACAATTAGTGTTTTCTTTATTGTACTTATTACCAATAAATGGAAGGAAAACAACACCACAATGTGACCACAAATGAGTCAGGTTTCACAAATGAAGACCCAGATCAACATATGCTTCGTTCGGCACAGTCAGGTCAGGATCGTTCACGTTTACTCTTTCGTCGTGCAAACATTGCAAAAGCTTTTTGAGATTGGGTACGTAAGTGCTTAAAAGTGACTCTGGTTCAGTTATTTCTTTTTCTTGATGATTCATAAATGCCATTGTGACTGACATAACCTGTCTTCGCCAAGGGATTATTAGTCTATGCGTAAAGGTAGCCAGTTGTCAATACAATCGGGTGCGGCCATTTTCACAGTTATGGCAACACAGGTGTGAATAATTAACCTTTTGTCAGATACGTGTGACAATTTGAAAAGAACAAAAGGTGAAATACAACTGTGTATATAGTTTATCTATTTTTCCGAGTTCTCGGTTACTTGAATTTCTAACCGTTTAATCGAATAACATACGGTTAACCGAGTAACCGATTAATCGCTGACATCCCTAATAACTATACTTTCACTAACAGAGATTTTCCGTATTTTTATGAACACATTTTCAAAGTCTTCTGCAGCAGATTGTTTATATGTGGGAAAGAGTCAACCCTTTCCCTCATACAACAATTCTGCAGCAGACGACTTTGAATATGTTTTGTCAAAAAGTAGAAAATCTCTTTAATTGAATGGATAACCTATAAAATAAAAGTGGAAAACATGGTGGCAAAAGGAGAAATTGCTCGTTTTGAGCAATTTCTTCTTTTGTCACTATGTTTTCAAAAAGCTGTCTGCTGCAGAGGCGTCAGAAAGCGTCTATATGTGAAAAAGGGTTAAACAGTTAAAAATTTACCAATATGGCAACCACAATGTAGCAGACCATCACATATTCATGAAGAGAAATGATTAAAATGATAAGAAAAGTCTAAATGAACTGGAAATAGGATGATAATTAACTTTCTCCCTGAGTAATGAATTTCTCTGTGACCAAGGCTAATGTGTGATCAGCAGCTTATCCTTTTCCCAATAATGTAAAAGTCAACCCTTTCCCTGATTCAGGTGACTGCTCACACCTTTACAGCAGGTGAATTATGAAAGCATTGAGGAAATAAAGACATTGGTCAAACAACCAATTTAAAATTAAACTTGAAAGATTTTGAGATTTTACAACATTTTCACTCGGACGTTTTCAAAGCAAATGATTTGCAGGGTTAAAGAAGTTTCCTCCACAAACAAAAAATCAGATCAGCAGCAGACGACTTTGAAAACATCAATGCAAAAGCTGTGTCAAATCTGTATAGTGCCACTGTGGAAATGATAATTAGTGAGAAGAATTGAAAACATTGTGGCAAAAAGAGAAATTGTTCATCAGAAGCAATTTCTCCTTTAGCCACAATGTTTTCAAAACTTGTCTGCTACTGAGGTTTTAGAAAGCATCTGTATGTGGGAAAGGGCTAACTTTTAAATCAAGCTAATCTGGGCATGTTATCAACTTTTTCCTATATGCAATTGCAATTTGAAACATCAGCATCAGACGACTTTTAAAACCATTGTGGCCATAAAAGTAATTTGAACATGATAAAATAAGCATTTCTTTTTTTTCTTTTGCCACAATCTTTTCAAGTCTATTGAATAATTTTACTTTCATTTATCGAGATTTTCCTGGTTTTTGCTAAATTGTTTTCAAAATTGTCAGCTGTAGATTTGTATATTGTATGAGGGAAAAGGGTTAAGTGATTTGTATCATGTTAGAGAAAATATTTTCCGATAGTGAAGCAAGGTCATTACAGTTAGATAAAGTATAGTTCTGATTATGGTGAACTATATTTGATGGGAAAAACTAAAGAGCATAATTATTATAATCTTTCCCACCTACAACAAATCTCCATAAATATAACCCATATTGTTCACATGGTTGTCCAATAAGTTGATCTCATGACCTAGTTTTTAACCCAAAATGACCTAGTTTAAAACTTGACATCATTTTGATGGAGACAGGTGATCTGATGAATTAAAGTTTCATGAACATTTGACAGGGGCGTAGCTCCCTTTAGGCACTGTAGGCATGTGCCTACACATTTTTTCTCAAAATGCCCCAAAATGCAGCTGGGGCGATAGACATCTGTGTAATGTATCGACCAGATCAACCTGCGCTGTCCGCGCAGACTGATCCGGCCGACAAATTCCGTCTTAGGGGGATAGATGTATAGAGTAGTGATTCCTGAAACAGAAAATCAACAGGAGGCGAGAAGTGGATATCCGGGTAGGCCTGTGTGGCATGCTTAGGCTGATCCGGATCGATACTTTTTCTCACGAGATGGCCTACACATTGATTATTGCAAAGCTACGCCCCTGTTTGATAGTTCTAACATGATTGAGTATTGATGGAGATGAATACTATGATGAACTTTCATGAAGATTGGATTACACATGAGTCTTCACAAGATTCCTCAATGCTTTGAATATTTTGGGAAAGGTAGTAACTACTCAACAATTAGAATATATTTGATAATGGAATATTGACTCAGATTTCAGAACAGTATAGGAAAAGGAAGATTACCAAGGTCTCAGAATATAATAGGAGTAATCTTATAAGAAAATCAGTAATTATTACTCAGAACATTATGGGAAAATGAGTTATTACCCAGAATATTTTAAGAACATGAATTGTTACTCTGAACCTTATAAGAAAATCAGTAATTATTACTCTGAACATTATGGGAAAATGAGTTATTACCCAGAACATTTTCAGAACATGAATTGTTACTCTGAACCTTATAAGAAAATCAGTAATTATTACTCAGAACAATATAGGAAAAGTGAAAATGACTTATAACTCAGAACATTATAGGAAAATGAGTAATTATTACTCAGAACGTAATAGGAAAATGAGTAATTATTACTCAGAACATTATAGGAAAATGAGTAATTATTACTCAGAACATTATAGGAAAATGAGTAATTATTACTCAGAACATTATAGGAAAATGAATGATTACTCATAATATCGAGTTATTACTCATAATATCAAGTTATTACTCAGAACATTATAGGAAAATTAATGATTACTCATAATATCGAGTTATTACTCATAATATCAGGTTATTACTCAGAACATTATAAAGCAAGAGCTATCGGAAGAATTTAGCGTGCTTGACTATACACCGCTTATTCACTTAAGCACTATTTCAGTATATTGCCTTTAAGTACTAACAAATCATATATGCTCTATATGTAAAAGCAAATGAATAGATATATATATTTATATATATATTATTAAAAAATAAATTGTATAAAAATGTATGAACATTGATATCAGTACTCGCCTCCAAAATTGTCTTCTTCGTTACTAAATGCTCACAAATTTTAGATAACTGTTCAAAGCATCAAGTGGAAAAAACAAACATTATTCAAATGTTAGTGAAGATCACAACAAATTTCCTGAGTCAATCAAGGTCCATAACTCCATATTTAGGATACAATGGAGTTATCTAACCTAGTTGTTTGATGGTCCTGAACAAATGTGTGAAGTATGAAGGGATTTGAATGAAGGGTATTGGAGTTATAAATGAAAATGACAGCTTGCCCTTAAACATTAACCGGACAACAAAACAGGGGCGAGTAGTAAAGCCCTCAATATTCTTTATAAAATCTAGCTAAAAACAAAACTTTAAACTTGAGCTAAATGCAAATGTTAAATCCGACTAAGTCCAAAAATAGCAAATCCTTATAAAATGGTTTTCCAAATGTTTGACCAAAACCCGTTTGACATGTTGAAAGGTATTAGATGTAACTATATTCCAAATATGAAAGCCCTAGCCCAAGTACTTGTGAAACAAAAATGCCAACTTGCCCTAAAACTTTAACCGGACGCCAACGCCGGGGCGAGTTGTAAAGCTCTCATTATTTTTCGAATAATCGAGCTAAAAATGATTAATTACTCAGAAAATTATAGGAAAATTAGTAATTATTACTCAGAATATTAGAGGAAAATTAATAATTACTAAGAACATTTTAGGTTTTTTGAACTTTATAGGAAAGTGCTTAGAACAATATTGGAACAAGACCTTGGGCTGACGGTGTCTCGTCCTTCTAGGAAACCAGATATTTCATGAAGATTGAATATCAAAAATGAATTCTAGTGACCTTGTTTTTGACTTCTTATTACCTATATGTTTTGAACTTAACAGAGAGATTTGTTTGAGACAATTTAATTGTTCTGATAAACTTTCATGAAGAATGAATGAAAAATGTGGCCTCTATAGTCAAAGTTAACCAAGGTCAACTTCTGCCAAACTATGACCTTGACATTGAATGATAGAAACAAATGTTTTGATAAACTTTCATGACTTTTAGAGTGTTCACAAGGTTATTTAAACATTTGACCTAGTGACCTAGTGTTTCTTAAAGTAAGCTCAAACATTATAGCTAGACCCTTGACACATATTTTTAATTTAGGTATTAGACAAACAAAATTTCCAAACATTTTTAAAGTAGCTAAAGTAACACCAATATTCAAAAAAGGTGTCAAAAATGATAAGAATAATTATAGACCAATTTCTATTCTACCAGTACTATCAAAAGTCTATGAGCGACATATCTCAAATAGCCTTAAATTATTCTTGGAAAAACATAAACTACTCAATAATCAACAATCCGGCTTTCGTAAATTTCACTCCTGTGAAACTGCCTTAACACAAATTGTTGATAATTGGATCGAAGCTATCAATAACAACAATCTAGTAGGTACCATATTTTTGGATCTCACAAAGGCATTCGATCTTATTAATCATAGTCTTCTCATTGAAAAACTTAAATGTTATAGATTTTGCTTAAAATCAATAAAATGGTTTACTTCCTACTTAACAGGTCGCTACCAAAAAGTAAGTATTTCAGGAAAACTATCATGTTCAAGAGAAATATCTGCTGGCGTCCCTCAAGGCTCTGTTCTAGGGCCATTACTGTTTATAATTTACATAAATGATCTTCCGTTGTTTGTTAAAGATTCAATCATTGATATGTTTGCTGATGACACCACAATAACTGCTGTGGGTAAATCAAAGCCAGATATAACTCAAACTCTGCAAAATGAAATTTGTATTATTGAAAACTGGTGTCAACAGAACTCAATGTTACCAAACGTACAAAAAACAAAAGCTATGTTCCTTGCTGCTTCATACCCAATAAATCATCAATCCGATGAGATCAAAATACTATTACAAAATCATGAGATACAACAAACATACAAAGAAAAAATTCTTGGTGTTCATATAGACCCTCAACTTAACTGGAAACATCATGTTGAGCACACGCTAAAGAAATGTAATTCATTACTATACCTACTTCTGAGAATTAAAAAGTTTCTTAATATACATTCAAGGAATCTTTTCTTTAATGCAAACATACTTCCTCACATTGATTATTGTTGCACAATATGGGGCTCCTGCAGTCAAAATCTGCTTGACAAAATGTTAAAATTTCAGAAACGTGCTGCACGTGTTATACTTGACAAGCCATTTGATGCACCATCAGAAGAACTTTTCCAACAATTATCCTGGATGAAATTTCATGCAAGAATAGACTATAAAAAAGCAATTATCATTTACAAATCATTAAATGAACAATGTCCTGAATACCTAAGAGACAAATTTAAATACTCCCAAAATAAAGGTCTAAGATCCTTTGATAACAAGCTGTTACAATTACCAAAACCAAAACTAGAATTCTTCAGAAAATCCCTGACCTATTCAGGACCAAAAATTTGGAATGATATTCCCTTTCAAATTAGAACAGCAGATTCATTAAATTCTTTTAAGAAATTATATTTAGCGTGGATGTTTACCAGTAGTTCTTGAAATTAAGTGATCTTTTATTTTATTACCAATTTGCTTTTTTTATTTTTTGAATTGTTTATATGTATAACATTGTGTATATAATGTATTGCTAACTCTGAGGCCCACATGGAAGATTGGGACAACCCAAATGTGTAGCCTCATAAAATAAAGTCGTTATTATTATTATTATTAGTGTTTGATCTACCCCATTACCCAGTTTTGAACTTGACAAAGATTTGATCTAATAACTTTACATGAAATTAAATGAAAAATAGAATTTCTAGAGTGTTCACAAAGTTATTCTAACATTTGACCTAGTGACCTTGTTTTTAACCCATCATGACCTATTTTTGAACTTGACGTAGATTTGATGAAGAAAAATCTAGTGGTTAAATTTCATGGAGATTGAATGAAGAAAGAGACTTCTAGTGTTCAGAAGATTATTCCAACATTTGACCTAGTGACCTAGTTCTTGAAACCCCATATCCCAGTTTAAAATTTGCGCTAGATTTGATGGAGACAATTGTTGTGATAAAATTTCATGAATATTGAATATCAAAAGTGAATTCTAGAGTATTCACAAGGCTATATATATATTCTAACAATTGATCTCATGACCTAGTTTTGAACTTGACTGAACTTGACCGAGATTAATGGAGATAAATGTTCTGATAAACTTTTATGAACAATGAATGAAAAATGTGGCTTCTACAGTCAAACTTAACTAAGGTTTAGTTTTGGCAAACTATGACCTTGACCTTGGTAATTTTGATGTTGAATGATGGAAGCAAATGTTTTGATAAACTTTCATGAAGATTAAATGAAAAATATAGGCTCTACAGTCAAAGTTAACCAAGGTTAAGTTTTGAGGTTAAGATACCTCACCAAGGTCAAGTTCTGCCAAATTATTACCTTGACCAACAATACATCTGATAGAGTTTCAGAATATTTCAAGGAGGGGTTGCTGAGATTTAACCAAGATTAAGTTGCCTAACCAAGGTCAACTTCTGCCAAATTATGACCTTAAAAAATTCCAGAGATATAACCAAGGTTAAGTTTTGAGGTTAAGTTACCTAACCAAGGTCAAGTTCTAGCAAATTATGACATTGACCTTGACAATTTTAACTTTGAATGATGTCCCATGATCAAACAATACATCTTACAAAGTTTCAGAAAAATTCAAGCAGGGGTTGCTGAGATATAGTTATTTGTAAAAGTGGCTGCCGCTGTCGCCACCGTCGTCCCCGGAAAAAGTGACTGCTATGTCTCACTCCGCTATTGTGGGCGAGACAAAAAGCAGTAATTCCTCAGCACTAACCTGATCCAGTTGTTTCACATAGTTATGACTGCTATGTTCTGCTAAGATCAAGGATTGACCGCTGTTGAAGATACTACAGATGGTCATCCCGAGTGAGAAAATGTCGCTAGTGGGGCTACACTTCTTCTCATTTTGTACTTCCGGAGCAATGTAGTTCAGGTTTGGTTGAGCAAGTTTTGGCACTTTAGATGACCATGGTTGACAGGCAAACTTCTCCTGAAACACACATACACACAATAAGAATATTCTGTTAATTAATTAACCCCTCTTTCCCACTTGTAGACGCATTTTGATGCCTATTGCAGTAGAAGACTGTTGTAAATATCATGGCAAAAGAAGAAGTTGCTCATCATGAGTATTTTCAACATTTGCCACAATGTTTTACAACAATGTTTTTCAATAATATGCTGTAACTATTTTTTCATTTTTAATAGTTTTACCTAGATGATTTCAAAGTTGTCAGCTGCAGAATTAGGGCTAATTCTTCGTTCTCTGATCCAAAACACTGATGACACCTTGATATGAATTAGACAACTTTTGAAATCATTTTGGAAAAAGGAACAAGTTTTCAGCAATATTCTTGTTTCCACAATATTTTCAACTCTCACTCAAACCCAAATTTTAATTTCCACACATTCTACTTTTTTTCCAATAAATACTTTCAAACCATGACTCCTAGTCCAGAACTCCAGATAAGGAGCGTGTTTGGTGTATTAATATCCTTATATGGCCCTCGAACCCTATGCTGTGTGTGCTCAAAAGAATCGTCTTATCGAGACAATTCTTTTCAGTACCCACAACATAGAGTTTAGTGGGGTAATAAAAGAGAGATATTGAGGGAAAAGAGCTGTGTATCCCTTTCCCTCATATAGACACTTTCTGACGCAGCAAACATGTCAACAAAAGAAGAAATTGCTCAAAACCACCAATTTCTCCTTTTGTCAACATGTTTTCAACTCTATTGAATTATTGTTCTTTCATTTAAAGGGATTTTCTGTTCTTTGCCTAGACGATATTAAAGTCATCTGCTGCAGATTTGTTGTATGTGGGAAAGAGTTAACAGGTAATTCTAAGCACAGTCTCTGATTAATTGATGTTTTATGTTTGTTTATATCCTTAGTGACACATATATTACCTTTATTTCATTATTAGACCTTCCAGGGTTCTTAGGCAAGACATAAGGTTAAAACTTTCTGTTCCAAAATTCTTATTTCACCTTCAATCAATATGTTATGGGTAGGTATTCAAATGAATTAACAACCCAAAACAGTTTTCTAGTGAAAAATGCTACTAGGGATATATGCGATAATCAGAGTAGACTCCAAATTCCGAAAGAGTTTTCTAGTGAAAAGTTTTGTCGAAATTCTACCAGGGATACATGTGATAATGAGTCGACTCCAAATCCTTTAGTGTGACTTTTGACCTTTCAGTTTTACCTTGACCTTGAGTGACTTGACTGAATTCTTTGCTTAGTTGCACATTGCCTCATTACAATTGACATTTATACAGAAAACACAGAATAGGCGATAAATTCCTCAATTTGAAATTCCACCTTTCAGTATGACCTTGACCTTCAGATAGCAAATTTTAAATTATTATCTTTGCACATCCCTTGATAGTGGTTGACATCTATGCAACATTTTTGAGAAAAATTCGACCAGAAGTTTAAAAGCAGATACAATGCCATCATAACAAGTTAATGAATGTTGCAAGCAATATAAAAGTCCCCTAGCAGACACAAATTTATAAGTTGTAAAGGCACATTAGTCTATCAAACCCAACTTTAGAGTTATGCCCCTTGACATACATGGTCTTCAAATAGTTCTGAATAAATGTGTGAAGTTCTAGAAAATCCATTCAAGCATGTGGAAGATTCAGCCCGGACAAGAAATTTCGGAGGGAAAATGTTTGAGCCCAAACAACTTTGACCTTGACTTTGGGAGTGGGTGCCTGGGTGATATGCATGACACATCATCTTGTTATGGAGAGTTATTGTGTGAAATAGTATCAAAATCCATTGAAGCATGTGGAAGATACAGCCCGGACACGAAATTGTAGACGGACAATGTATGAGCCTAAACTGTGACCTTGACCTTGGGAGTAGGTGGCTGGGTGATGTGCATGACTCATCATTTTGTTACGGAGAATAATTGTGTGAAGTAATATCAAAGTCCATTCAAGCATGTGGAAGATACAGCCCGGACAAGAATTTCGGACGGACTGATGGACACAAGCATACCTATAGTCCCCAAACGAAATTGCAGACAGACATTGTTTGATCCCAAACTGTTACCTTGACCTTGGGAGTAGGTGGCTGGGTGATGTGCATGACACATCATCTTGTTATGGAGAATAATTGTGTGAAGTAATATCAAAGTCCATTCAAGCGTGTGGAAGATACAGCCTGGACAAGAATTTCAGACAGACAGATGGACACAAGCAAACCTATAGTCCCAAAACAAAATTGTGGACAGACATTGTTTGACCCCCAAACTGTGACCTTGACCTAAGGAGTAGGTGGTTGGGTGATGTGCATGACACATCATCTTGTTATGGAGATTAGTTGTGCTAAATAATGTCAAAATACATTAAGGCATGTGGAAGATACAGCCCAGACTCAAAATTTCAGACTGACAGATGAACAAACTGTGACCTTGACATTGGGAGTAGGTGGCTGGGTGATGTGCATGACACATCATCTTGTTATGGAGAATTATTGTGTGAAGTAGTATCAAAATCCATTGAAGCATGTGGAAGATACAGCCCGGACACGAAATTGTAGACGGACAATGTTTGAGCCCAAACTGTGACCTTGACCTTGGAAGTAGATGGCTGGTTGTTGTGCATGACACATCATCTTGTTATGCAGAATAATTGTGTGAAGTAATATCAAAATCCATTCAAGCCAAGAATTTCGGACGGATGGATGGACACAAGAAAACCTATAGTCCCCAAACAGTCTCCGAGCATTAGAGGACTAATAATTATGTACACAAAACTTCTCTATTTGACCACAAATTTGATTGATTGATTGGGGTTAAACGGCATTTTCAACAATTTTTCAGTCATATCACGGCGGACAGTTCACCTACTCATATGTTTCCTGGTTTGCTCACACCAGTACTCGACACAACATACTTTCCAAACAACTGGCTGCTTTTCCACATAGACTGTTAGCCCATTGGTGAAATATGAATGGCGCTTGTCACAGTGACTTTTGTCAAAAGTCGGAAAGAATGTTGGCCGAGCTGGGGTTCAAACTCACAACCCCTGGATTGACAGCCTGCGTCACTACCGGGGCTTGGCTATTTGACCATGAAGTAAAGGGACTGGAATTGATATCACTTTCCTTTAACCCTTTCCATCATACAACAATTCTGCAGCAGACGACTTTGAACATATTTTGTCATAAAATAGATAATCTCTATAATTGAATGGATAACCTATGACAAAAAGTGGAAAACAATGTGGCAAAAGGAGAAATTGCTGGTTTTGAGCAATTTCTAATTTTGTCACTATGTTTTCAAAAAGCCGTCTGCTGCAGAGGTGTCAGAAAGCATCTATATGAGGGAAAGGGTTAAAAAGATTTTCCATACGTTCACCTAAATCTTTTCAAATTCATCTACAGCAGATTTGCTGTATGTGGGAAAGGGTTAAAACAGAATTGATACAAATTGTGAAGAATGGACAGAGGAATAAAAATTCCTCTTTATCTAGTAAAGAGCTTACAAGGTTAACAAGGACAAGATCTATGGTGACAGAAAATAGATTTCATGACCATTAATTAGGAAACTGATATGTCTGATCAAATAAACTTACAGCTTTCTGCTTTATTTTTCACAGCATAATTTGTAGGTACTTCATTTTATTGGTGGAATAATAGGGACAACTTCTTTTCTTTGGGGACATAATAGGGAAAACTTCATTTCTTTGGGGACATAATAGGGAAAATATCACTTCTTTGGTGGAATAATAGGGAAAACTTCATTTCAATGGTGGAATAATAGGGAAGATATCATTTCTTTGGCAAAAGAATAGGAAAGATATCACTTCATTAGTTGAATAATAGGAAAATATAATTTCTTTGGTAAAATAATAGGAATAAAATTAATTTCTTTAGTGGAAAATAATAAAGAATTTTTTTTGGGGGGTGAAATAATGGAATGACAGGTAAATAACAAGATGTGTTTGTGAAACACTGATGCCCCCCAATGGCAACATCTAGGTCAAAGGTCAAGGTCGCCAGGTCAAAAATGTTGGTACTGACAGAAAGGTCATGTCACAAGGAATACACATGTGAAATATGGTAGCCGTACCTGTTATGGTTCAAAAGTAGTGGTCAAGGATAAAGTTTTTTTCGAGAATGGCAACATCTAGGTCAAAGGTCAAGGTCGCAAGGTGAAAAATGTTGGTACTGACAGAAAGGTCATGTCACAAGGTATACACATGTGAAATATGGTAGCCTTACCTGTTATGGTTCAAAAGTAGTGGGGAAGGTTAAAAAAAAAATTGAGAATGGCAACATCTAGGCAAAGGTCAAGGTCGCAAGGTCAAAAATGTTGGTACTGACAGAAAGGTCATGTCACAAGGAATACACATGTGAAATATGGTAGCCGTATCTGTTATGGTTCAAAAGGAATGGCCAAGGTTAAAGTTTTTTTCGAGAATGGCAACATCTAGGTCAAAGGTCAAGGTCGCAAGGTCAAACATTTTGGTACTGACAGAAAGGTAATGTCACAAGGAATACACATGTGAAATATGGTAGCCGTACCTGTTATGGTTCAAAAGAAGTGGTCAAGGTTAAACAAAAATTCGTGCAGACAGGCCAAAAACTACATCTAGGTCAAAGGTCAAGGTCGCAAGGTCAAAAATGTTGGTACTGACAGAAAGGTCATGTCACAAGGAATACACATGTGAAATATGGTAGCCGTACCTGTTATGGTTCAAAAGTAGTGGTCAAGGTTAAAGTTTTTTTTGTGCAGACAGACAGACTGCAGACGTGCAGACCAACAGACAGACAGGCCAAAAACTATATGCCCCCCGAATCGGAGATTCCGCGGGGGCATAAAAAGAACTCATAGTGGTCGATATAGAAAAAAGTTTAATAAATGTTTTATCTATTATATTGCTATATTAAACTTCAAATCCCTGAGATGGGGTAAATTCTGACACCATGGTCAGTACTCATACAACTTATTTAGAGGACCACCAGGCATTTCTAATTACCAAATATTGTATTTCCAGTTTCAGATATTAAAAAATTCTTTTCCCATATACAGCAAATCTACAGCAGACGACTTTGAAAATGTCAACTCAAAAATATGGAAAATCTCTTGTATAATGACTGAAAAAAGTTGTAAACATTGTGGCAAAAGGAGAAATTGCTTATTTTGAGCATTTCTCCTTTTGTCACAATGTTTTCAAAAATCGTCTGCTGCATATTTGTCAAAATGCGTCTATAGGTGGGAAAGGGTTTAAACAACAAGTCTCAAGGGTTGGGCCAATTCTGACCCCAGTATCTTCATGTGTACCACTTTGGAAGGGGAGCACTAGGTTAATACACTTAAATACCAAATATTGAAGCTACAGATCTTGTTGCTTATATCAGAATTCATTGTCATTGGAGATATAAATGCATGTAATATATTTACTTGTACAAACAACTAAAAACTTATGCTTATCAGTGCAACTATACTGAAAAAGACACAAACATGAGTAGAACAGACGTCTATCCTTGAATAATCAAACTTTAACCCTTTCCCACTTGCAGGCACATTTTAATAGATCTGCAGACAACTATGAGCAATATTGGCTTTTGCCACATTGTTATTTTCAAATATATACAGAATATTACATGAGTGGTCATTCAATACGACATTTTATAAAACGAGTTTAATGAGATTTTGTATTGAATGACCACGAATGTTATGTTCTATTTATATCATAAATTCCAATTCGACGATTATTAGCGCAAAATATATATAACGTCGCTGTATAGCGCGGTCATTTTCAATGCTTTTCATTATGACGTTACGTAGCATTGTTATTACACTAGTTATATACTGAAAAATATAGAATGACGTTATTTCACGCTGGCGACGTCATTAATGATATAAATTCAATTATGATACTTTCTGTTTTAGGACATTTTCTATGGTTTAGTGTAAATGTTTTCAAAGTTTTCATCTGCAGATCTGTTGTATGTTGGAAAGGGGATAGATTAAGATAAAACTGATAAAATGATCTGATCGTCCACATACAGAAAATTTCATTTTGACCATCATCTCATGGGCATTTTAAGATTGGCTCTACATATTGTTATGCCCGGCCGGGTAGCTCAATTGGTAGCGTATCTGACTCGTGATCTGGAGGTCACGGGTTCGATACCCGGTTGCGGCGACATTCTTTCGGGCGATGTTTTCCATTGCCTCTCACCTCTGATCTATGTGAGAAAGTAGTCAGTGGCTTCGAAAGAATGTTGTGTAAGTACTGGTGTGGGAAAGCCAGGAAAACATGGGTAGGTGCACTGACCGCCGTGATATGACCAAAGCTGTTGAAAGCGGCGTTAAACTCCAAACAAACAAACAAACAAACATATTGTTATGAGATATTGTTACAGCAGTATTGCACTAAACCAGTAGCTAACCATGGATCCATGCAGGCTTACAAATTATAGGTTTTCAACCAATCATAATGAAAAGGAAATTATAGTCTGTCCCTCTGATTGCAACAAACAAGCTGATTGCATCAAGCTAAAACATAAGTCTGGCATTCAAGATACTGTACAATTTACCGCATTTGTGATATCTCGAGCCAAGTTATTTGCTTTCAAAGAAAATTTTAACCCTTTCCCTCATACGACAATTTTGCAGCAGACGACTTTAAACATATTTTGTCAAAAATTGAAAATCTCTATAATTGAATGGATAACCTATGACTAGAAGTGGAAAACATTGTGTCAAAAGGAGAAATTACTCGTTTTGAGTAATTTCTTCTTATGTCACTATGTTTTCAAAAAGCCGTTTGCTGCAGAGGCGTCAGAAAGCGTCTATATGAGAGAAAGGGTTAAGGAAACTGTAATATCTCAGAAGTTGGAAGTAGTTTAAATCTTTTACCGCATACATATGCATTCTGACGCCTCGGCACAGACAACTTTTTAAAATACTGTGACAAAAGGAGAAATTACGCATACTGTTTTCAACTCTTTTCAATATGAATACTTTTCACTGTAGCCAAAAAAGGCAAAATAGCCCCTCCCCCTAGCAACAATGTTTTTTGACCGATCAACATGGCTTGAAGGAATCTGAAAGAGAATCATGCAATATGTTTACAAAATTATTTGAAAATCTGCCAGAATTTTGCATGGATCCCAAAGATTTGGAGGAATTTAGGAGAGGACATTGAGAGATCATGCTTCCTATAAAGTTTCATCCCGATTGGCCAAGTGGTTAGGGAGGAGAAGTCGTTTGAAGGAAAAAGTTGATGCATGCACGCAAATAGGTACGCACACATGCGCGCACAATTCGCCATGACATAAGCTCGACCAGCTTTCAGCCAATGGAGCTAAAAGTGACGTAAAGCACCAAACAAAAACATTCATTAGCTAGGTTGTCTCTCATAATTGTCCTGCCTCAACTTCATTATTACTCTATTAAATAATAAGTTTTTTCTATATTCAAAGTCGTCTACTGCAGATTTTTTTTATGCAGAAAGGTGATAAGCTTTATTTAAGAGATATGTTAGGAATGATTATTCATTTGCATTCAATTTGTTTGAATTCCAGTTTTTGGGAATATGGATTTCCAAGGAATAAGCTGACAGCCCAACCCAGCTATGAATTTTATAAACATTTTGACAAACCAAGAGGGCCATAATGACTCAGGATCACTCACCTCAGTTATTTCAATCACAATGATGCTGTTGGCGTTGTTTACCCTCACACTCGGCAATATTGCCATTTGGCGAGCATATGATTGATTCACAAAGAATCATTATGCGGTCAGGTAAAAAAGTTTTAACAAGATTTCCCTTCAATCTAGCCTAGTGACCTTGCTTTGGACTGGTCAAACTTAACCTAGATATCATTCAAACTCACATTATGACAAAGTTTCAACATGCTCAAGTTAAAATTCGGCTTCCAGATTGTTAACAAGATAATGCTTCAAATTGGCCTAGTGACCTAGTTTTTAACCCAACATGGCCCATTTTCATACTTGGACTATATATCATCAAAACAAACATTCTGATAAAGTTTCGAGCAGCTGAAGCAAACAAGAGGGCCAAGATGCCCCTACATCGATCACCTGATCATTTGTCTGCGAATGTAAACTGCAGGGAATGGACAGTCATATTTGAACAATCTTGGTCGAGGGTGCCCCAAGGAACAGTATTTTGGACAAGAAGATTTTTAAAGTTTTAACAATGCATATATAAGGAAAACAAGCTCCGCCCCCTGGCGGCCATGTTTTTCAACAGAGGGGAAATATTTGAACAATCTTGGTAAAGGGTGCCCCATTAGGAACATTTGTGAAAAATAATTTTCAAATCGGGCCAGTACTTTTGGTCAAGAAGATTTTTAACGTTTTAACAATGCACATATAAGGAAAACAAGCTCCGCCCCCTGGCGGCCATGTTTTTCAACGGATTGGAAATATTTGAACAATCTTGGTAAAGGGTGCCCCAGGGAACATTTGTGCAAAATAATTTTCAAATTGGGCCAGTACTTTTGGACAAGAATATTTTTAAAGTTTTAACAATGCACATATAAGGAAAAAAAGCTCCGCCCCCTGGCGGCCATGTTTTTCAACGGATCAGAAATATTTGAACAATCTTGGTAGAGGGTACCCCAAGGAACATTTGTGCAACATAATCTTCAAATCGGGCCAGTACTTTTGGACAAGAAGATTTTTTAAGATTCTTGATGGAATTTAAATATTTGAACAATTTTGAAAGAGTTCCACCAAAGGAACATTCCTGTGAAGATTGGTTGAAATTGGTCATGTGGTTAAGGAGGGGATGATCTAAATGCTAAATGTTAACGACGGACGACAGACGAATGACAAAAAGTGATCAGAATAGCTCACCTTGAGCCTTTGGCTCTAGGTGATCTAAAATTACTGTACCTAAAGAGTTAACAAGATTTTTTCTCAAATTTGGCTTATTGACCTAGTTTTTTACCTATAGTGACCGAAATTCAGAAAAAGCCTAGATATCATCAAGACAATTATTCTGACAAAGTTTTCACAGGCTTAAGTCAAAAATGAAACTTCCAGAGTTTTAACAAGATTTTCCTTCAATGAGCAATTTTTCCATTTGCCACAATGTTTTCAACTCAATTCAATATGAAGGCATTTAAATAGATTTTCTATTTTTCTACCCAGATGTTTTACTCAGTTGTCTGCCGGAGATTTGTTGTTTGTGGGAAATATTTAACTAAAGGAGGTGCTGAATATGAGCGTTTACCCTTTCCCTCATACGACAATTCTGCAGCAGACGATTTGAACATATTTTGTCAAAGAATGGAAAATCTCTATAATTGAATGGATAACCTGTGACTAAAAGTGGAAAACATTGTGGCAAAAGGAGAAATTGCTTGTTTTGAGCAATTTCTACTTTTTTCACTATGTTTTCAAAAAGCTGTCTTCTGCAGAGGCGTCAGAAAGCGTCTATATGAGGGAAAGATTTAAAAACAAAATACACATTTTACCTTTCCATCGACAACTTTCTCCACAAAGCCAAGGCCAGCCAGTTTCCAGTTCCCTCTTTTGGTGATGAGAACGGACTGTGGACAGACATTTCTGTGTACCAAATGCCCTGTGCTATGTAGGTAGGACAAAGCCTCTGTTATCTGAAAATAATAATGCTAACCTTTACATGATGACAAACATGGCCAGCAGATTGAATCAGAAAAGGTGACAAAACCTGAAAATTTCTACTGCGCTGAAACTCAACTGCTATGATCAAGATTATTCGGCAGAAAGATTCCTTATGTGACCCTCTATAAAACTTGTTTATATCATATTGATTTGTTGAAAAACATGGCTATCAGACAATATGACATTTGCTTGTCACAAACGCACCATGCGTAGGTTTTCACGTAATGTGGCTCATTTGTAGTCTCATTATATTATTTCTTTCTACCATTAATTGATAATTAGTGCAATAAAGAAAAGAATAATTGTCTGTTTGTTAACTTTTAACTCATTTTCCTATCGCAAACATCTCATGCCTAGGTTTCTGTGTTACTCGGCACATTAGTTGTAACCTTATATTGTTGTTTTTTTACCATTAATTGATAAATACTGTAATAAAAACAAGATGTTTTTGTGAAACACTGATGCCCCCGAATGGCGACATCTAGGTCGAAGGTAATGGTCAAGGTCAAAACTATTGGTACTGACAGAAAGGTCATGTCACAAGGAATACACATGTGAAATATGGAAGCCGTACCTGTTAATATTCAAAAGTAGTGGTCAAGGTTAAAGTTTTCAAAATGTAGGTCAAAGGTCAAGGTGAAGGTCGCAATGTCAAAAATGTTGGTACTGACAGAAAGGTCATGTCACAAGGAATACACATGTGAAATATGGAAGCCGTACCTGTTACGGTTCAAAAGTAGTGGTCAAGGTTAAAGTTTTCAAAATGTAGTTCAAAGGTCAAGGTCGCAAGGTAAACAATTTTGGTACTGACAGAAAGGTCATGTCACAAGGAATACACATGTGAAATATGGAAGCCGTACCTGTTACGGTTCAAAAGTAGTGGTGAAGGTTAAAGTTTTCTTTGCCACAGGCAAGTTTTCAAAATGTAGGTCAAAGGTCAAGGTCACAAGGTGAAAAGTGTTGGTACTGACAGAAAGGTCATGTCACAAGGAATACACATGTGAAATATGGAAGCCGTACCTGTTATGGTTCAAAAGTAGTGGTCAAGGTTAAAGTTTTCAAAATGTAGGTCAAAGGTCAAGGTCGCAAGGTAAAAAATGTTGGTACTGACAGAAAGGTCATGTCACAAGGAATACACATGTGAAATATGGAAGCTGTACCTGTTACGGTTCAAAAGTCATGGTGAAGGTTAGTTTTCTTTGCCACAGACAAGTTTTCAAAATGTAGGTCAAAGGTCAAGGTCACAAGGTGAAAAATGTTGGTACTGACAGAAAGGTCATGTCACAAGGAATACACATGTGAAATATGGAAGCCGTATTTGTTACGGTTCAAAAGTAGTGGTCAAGGTTAAAGTTTTCAAAATGTAGGTCAAAGGTCAAGGTCGCAATGTAAAAAATGTTGGTACTGACAGAAAGGTCATGTCACAAGGAATACACATGTGAAATATGGAAGCCGTACCTGTTACGGTTCAAAAGTAGTGGTCAAGGTTAAAGTTTTCAAAATGTAGGTCAAAGGTCAAGGTCGCAAGGTAAAAAATGTTGGTACTGACAGAAAGGTCATGTCACAAGGAATACACATGTGAAATATGGAAGCCGTACCTGTTACGGTTCAAAAGTCGTGGTGAAGGTTAAAGTTTTCTTTGCCACAGACAAGTTTTCAAAATGTAGGTCAAAGGTCAAGGTCACAAGGTGAAAAATGTTGGTACTGCCAGAAAGGTCATGTCACAAGGGATACACATGTGAAATATGGAAGCCGTACTTGTTACGGTTCAAAAGTAGTGGTCAAGGTTAAAGTTTTCAAAATGTAGGTCAAAGGTCAAGGTCGCAAGGTAAAAAATGTTGGTACTGACAGAAAGGTCATGTCACAAGGAATACACATGTGAAATATGGAAGCCGTACCTGTTACGGTTCAAAAGTAGTGGTCAAGGTTAAAGTTTTCTTTGCCACAGACAAAGAAGTCTCAAAATGTAGGTCAAAGGTCAAGGTCGCAAGGTCAAACAATTTGGTACTGACAGAAAGGTCATGTCACAAGAAATACACATGTGAAATATGGTAGCCGTACCTGTTATGGTTCAAAAGTAGTGGTGAAGGTTAAAGTTTTTTTCGACAGACAGACAGCCAAAAACTAGATGCCCACCGAATCGGTGATTCCGGGGGCATAAAAACACTAATTGTCTGTTTGTTAGGCGACCGAATATTTTTACATATATAATATTTAGAAAGAAACTTATTAAGGTGAGTCTGGTCAAACAAAATCATGTTAATCACTTTGAGAGGTTTAACAGTGGAATAATTAATAGAAGTAAAACGTTCAGCTATATGTCGACCAGGTCACGAATAGGACGACGGCCAGTTCACCTAACATCTTTATCCTGACTTTCCCGCACAAGTTCTCCTCACATTATTTCCCCGGGACAACTGGCTACCTTTATGCATAGACTAATACTCCCTTGGCGAAGACAGGTTACATCTTTATACTGACTTTCCCGCACCAGTTCTCCTCACATTATTCCCCGGGACAACTGGCTACCTTTAAGCATAGACTAATAATCCCTTGGCAAAGACAGGTAAGTTAGGTCAGTCACAATGGCATTTATGAATCATAAAGAAAAAGGAATAACCGAACCAGAGTTCGAATTCCAATTCCTGGTTTGATAACCCTCGTCGAAGGTAAGGGTTTTATTAATTGATTGACGCTCTGTGAAATCAAACGTTTGAATGTTGCGACCAGTGTAGAACCAGATGAAAAAGTGCAGCCACCCAGTCTGATATGGCACTGAATTGTTCGCCAATAAGTCATAAAATGTTTTAAGAAACTTCCATTTAAAGCACAGACAAAACTTCTTCCGAACATGACATAATTACGTTAAGTTTGTTTTCCCGGAGCACCGGTCTAAGTCATTTTCAAAACTGTGACTCTTTTATTTGTTGTTGGAAAGAAGAGACACTGATAGGACCATGCATCTATTTGCTAAATTAAACATTGATGTCTTATACAAGGCTAGAATTATATGATAATGACTTATTAATGTTATTGGAATGAACTTGATAAATTCAAATTATTGTATTTTTTGACTAAAAATTAAAAACATACAATTAAAACAGTTGGTTGACACGAATGAAAACGTTCCGATAACACAGTTTTAGTCTGATTTATACATGACCAAGAAATACGAGTTAAATCAACAACAACAATAACAAAACCAGGAAGCAAGTGAATATTTTATTTCTATAAATCTATACGGTTAAAATTATATGAGTGACCGGTTAGTAATATCTGCAACCGTTGCCATCCCTAGTATTTATTGAACTGAATCTGACAAAAGCGGGACGGACAGACAAACAAACAGACAGACATTTTTCCTAAAAAAAAATCTGTGTTTTTTTTTTTAATAAACCAGAATGTAACAAGTTTTTCCTTTGATGTTTTTCTTAGCAGATTTATAATTATATAGGTCAAATTACGCTAAATACATCCGCGGGCCCCTTTGATCTACAGCCAAGTAGTGCGTAAACAAAACTTTGTTTGCCTAGAAATGGTTGTACATCTGGCCCAGACTGCATTGGATATGTGACAATGGGTGTAAATTCTTTGTAAATATGTAGAGGATGAACTGGAACTGTTTGATTTGATCATTTTAGGTATGTTGACCTTGTGTGAAAGTGAAAGTAGAGTATGGGTAAACCCATTTTCAGCCTAGCTGGATTGTGGTAAAAAGGACGGTCCCCATCTTCACAGAGTGAGTTCTTTCTTGCATAATACATGACCCCACATTTTCTATGGATTATTTAAAGGTAAGAAGTATCTCTTTTCAATGATATATGGTGTTCTACATGGGAAATGCTTAAAAAATGTGACAAACGAGGGTTGAAGCTGGTTGATTTACATGTAAACAAAGAAGGAATTTATTTGGTGTATTGTGACCTATATGATTATTGGTCATTCATGTACATCAATGGCAGAAAGTTAATCACAGAAAAAAATCTTTCTCTTATCACTCTTTACAGTTTACCCGTTATGCTATTTGTGGAGTGGTCTGCACTGTAAACAATTTAATTACAGTATTTAATTTCTTTATCTCTGCAGCCATTATACTAAGTTGCATAGTTTAGGGTAAAGGTAAATGTTAACTTATATACTTTTTACAGTCAACAGCTTTGAAAATGTCTTAATAAAGTATTGTTAACATCTGCAAAATTAAAAGTTCACTTTTGATATGATAAAAAGAAATTGAAAATGTCTGTAAAACATAAATGCTTCCATCCCATAAATATAGCTATTTACATGGTAGGTGTTTATAATAACTCTGTGACCTTTACATTTGAACTAGGACAGTGAAACCCAAATTCCTCCAAGGACGCTTCGGACACCAGGTTGAAGCCTTTGTATAAATATATTTTATAAAGAAAAACTGCATAAAATCATAAGTGCTAGAGTTTTGATGTGGTATTGTACACACAATAGGCTTTTCATTGCAAGTAAGTAAGTAAGTCTTTTATTTAAGTGATATGTGTGTAACATAATTATGATAAATGGCAATTGAGACCTTTACCCTAATGTGAAATGAGAACTTTTCCACACTACATCTGCATGAAGTATGATGAAATTATGCTGACAATTGAAAGTCTCTATGACATTGCATCATACAAATTGTAACCATATTTGTTAACTTGTGACCTTGATGCTTGACCCAGGTCTATGACACATGAACTTGTCCAAGCTCAATTGACAATGATCCTTTGTATGAAGTATGAAGGAACTTTAACTTGAAAAGTGAGAGCTTGAGTGATGAACCTCATTCTCACTTCCTAATGAATTATAGTACGGATGTACAAATTATTTTCAGTTGTCGTCAGCTGATTCAGAAGTGTCAAAAGGCTTCTGTTTAAGTAAGATCGTTAAATGTAAAGGGTAAAATTTCTCAATTATATTTACAGCCCTAGCCCTAAAGGAAGAGGTTTAAGAAGTGATTTTCCAGAGAGAAGAAAGAAATAACCAATAATCTCCTGGAACCATATGATTTTGTCACGGCCATATCGTCAATGGTATAATGGTTCTCAAACTGTAATGCTCATTGCTGTTTTCCCCACTTCACATCAACTACAGTGTACCTGATAGAGGATTTTATGAGTTGTCTGCTTTGATGTTTAAGGGTATTTTATAAGTCGTCTGCTTTGATGTTTTAGAGTATTTTATGAGTTGTCTGCTTTGATGTTTAAGGATATTTTATAAGTCGTCTGCTTTGATGTTTAAGAGTATTTTATAAGTTGTCTGCTTTGATGTTTAAGAGTATTTTATGAGTTTTCTGCCTTGATGTTTTAGGGCATTTTATAAGTCTTCTGCTTTCATGTTTTAGGGTATTTTATAAGTCTTCTGCTTTGATGTTTTAGGGTATTTTACGAATCGTCTGCTTTGATGTTTTATGGTATTTTATGAATCGTCTGCTTTGATGTTTTAGGGTATTTTATGAATTGTCTACTTTCATGTTTTAGGGTATTTTATGAATCATCTACTTTGATGTTTAAGGGTATTTTATGAATCGTCTACTTTGATGTTTTAGCATATTTTATGAGTCGTCTGCTTTGATGATTAAGGGTATTTTATAAGTCATCTGCTTTGTTGCTTATTTTATAAGTCTTCTGCTTTGATGCTTTCAGGTATTTTATAAGTCATCTGTGTTGATGTTTAAGGGTATTTTATGAGTCATCTGCTTTGATGTTTTAGAGTATTTTATAAGTCGACTGCTTTGATGTTTAAGGGTATTTTACAAGTCATCTACTTTGATGTTTAAGGGTATTTTATTAGTCATCTACTTTGATGTTTTAGCGTATTTTATGAATCGTCTACTTTTATGTTTTAGGGTATTTTATGAGTTGTCTTCTTTGATGATTAAGGGTATTTTATAAGTCATCTACTTTGATGTTTATTTTATAAGTCTTCTGCTATGATGTGTTAAGGTATTTTATAAGTTGTCTGTGTTGATGTTTAAGGGTATTTTATGAGTCATCTTCTTTGATGTTTTAGAGTATTTTGAAAGTCGTCTGCTTTGATGTTTTAGGGTTTTTTATAAATCGTCTACTTTGATGTTTAAGGGTATTTTATGAGTCTTCTGCTTTGATGTTTTAGGGTATTTTATGAATTGTCTACTTTGATGTTTTAGTTTATTTTATGAATCGTCTACTTTGATGTTTTAGGGTATTTTATGAGTCGTCTGCTTTGATGATTAAGGGTATTTTATGAGTCGTCTGCTTTGATGATTAAGGGTATTTTATGAGTCGTCTGCTTTGATGATTAACCCTTTCCCTCATATAGACGCTTTCTGACGCCTCTGCAGCAGACAGCTTTTGAAAACATAGTGACAAAAGAAGAAATTGCTCAAAACGAGCAATTTCTCCTTTTGACACAATGTTTTCCACTTTTAGTCATAGGTTATCCATTCAATTATAGAGATTTACCATTTCTTGACAAAATAATTTAAAGTCGTCTGCTGCAGAATTGTCGTATGAGAGAAAGGGTTAAGGGTATTTTATGAATCATCTGCTTTGATGTTTAAGAGTATTTTATGAGTTGTCTGCTTTGATGTTTTAGGGTATTTTATAAGTTGTCTGCTTTGATGTTTTAGGGTATTTTATAAGTTGTCTGCTTTGATGTTTTAGAGTATTTTATGAATCGTCTGCTTTGATGTTTAAGAGTATTTTATGAGTTGTCTGCCTTGACGTTTTAGGGTAGTTTATAAGTCGTCTGCTTTCATGTTTTAGGGTATTTTATAAGTCGTCTGCTTTCATGTTTTAGGGTATTTTAAAAGTCGTCTGCTTTGATGTTTTAGAGTATTTTATAAGTCCTCTGCTTTGAAAATATCAAAGGTACAACATTGAATATATGGGAAAATTGGGACTTCAGTTTAAAGGCAAACTAGAAACCATTGTGGAACAAAAGAGCTCAACTGTCGTAATATATGAGCCATACCACGAGAAAACCTACATTATGGACTCTGCATAATGTATGGACCAAGATCAGCCTGCACAGTCCGCAAATGCTAATACAGGCCAAGACATTCCCTCCCAGGGGGATAGAGGTATAGAGTAATGATTCCTGAAACAGAAAATCCACAGGAGGCGAAACATGTCTGTCCTGGTTAGTCTATTATTAAATAAACTTGAAACGTAAACATTACGGCAAAATGAGAAACTGCTTATGATGTTTCCAAATGTGTCTGCAAGTGGGAAATCGTTCAACTCCCTTTAAGTGAAAGTACAATAATTGAATAGAGTTTAAAACATGGTGACAAAAGAAGAAATTGCTAGTTTTGAGCAATTTCTTCTTTAAATGAAAGTACAATAATTGAATAGAGTTTAGAACATGGTGACAAAAGAAGAAATTGCTAGTTTTGAGCAATTTCTTCTTTTGTAGCCATGTTTTCAAAAAGCTGTCTGCTGCAGAGGCAAAAAGGCGGCTATATGAGGGAAAGTGTTAACATGGATTAGATAGAATGGCTAAACAGTTTTGCATCTAGGTAATATGACCTACTTTGTAATATAATGTAGTAATGCATTAACATGGGAATATACTTTAATTCATCTGCAGCAGCTGACTTTTAAAAACCCTCTTAACTCATTACTTCAGGTGACTTGTCAAAGGTCGTTTGCTTTACAAACATCAGACAAACAATTTCAACAATCTAAATATTGCAATAAAAGGTAAAATTTATAATTTTAAGCTATTTCACCTTTTATTGCAATGTTTTCAAATGTCATGTTCAATGGCAGGTGTCAAATGTCGTCTGTGTGAAATTATGTTTTCAAAAAGGCGTCTGCTGCAGAAAATTCAGATAGAGTCTCTATGAGGGAAAGGGTTAAAAACCTTTCCAACAATAAGCATTATCTACAGCAAAAAGTCTTTATATATATGAAATTAATGTTGTTTATAGAGTTGAATAGATGATGGCTGATTTAGAAATTGCTGAATTTCATAAATGTTTATAGATGTAATCTGCTGCATATGCATCAAAATGTCTGGGAGAAGCATTTTATCCCCCAGAGCACTAAAGAAGCACTGTAGGTAAATCTAAATGCTAAAAATCAGCAATCTTTGATATTCATCTGCTTTTCAAAATTGGACTCCTTCATTTCCAGTTTTTAAATCTCTTTTCCTAGATGAATTTAAAACAGACAGCTTTAACCCTTTCCCTCATACAACATTTTTTGTCAAAAGTAAGAAAATCTCTTTAATTGAATGGATAACCTATGACTAAAAGTGGAAAACATTGTGGCAAAAGGAGAAATTGCTCGTTTTGAGCAATTTCTTCTTTTGTCACTATGTTTTCAAAAAGCCGTCTGCTACAAAGGCGTCATATGAGGGAAAGGGTTAAACATTGCAAATCAGGTAATCAGTTAACCCTTTCCCACTTGCAGATGCAATTTGACGCATCTGCAGCAGATCACTTTTGAAAACATTGTTGAAAAGGAAATGAGCAATTTTTCAACTTATTTGAACAACTGTACTATCATTAGAGAATTTTCACATTTCCAAATTCGTCTTCAGTAGATGTTTTATATGGATCTCTGAAGTTCTATTTGTGCACAGCTTAGTTCTTTTGATTCTGATTACTGTATCACACACTGATGATTTTCTGAACAAGCATGTGAACAATTGTTATAATTAAAATTCACAGTTGAAATTGATTACTGGAAAAGGAGCAATCACCTGTCTTGAACAATTTCTCATTATTTATTCTCAATACTTGAAATTCTGTTCAAAAATGGTCTGCTGTAGAGCTGGAGAAATTAACTTTCAACTTTATAAGGGAAAGGATAAATTACACTGGATGACAAACATAGCAGAAAGATTTTGAACGGGATTAAATTGCTTTCTGCACATTATTCCACAAATGCTTAATGTCAAATGACAATTTCCCGCAAGAATGACGTCTTAATTATTGCCACGCATGCATACAAGCTCTAGAGATTTTGACACTCTGACTATTGACTCTTTCCCTCATAGGAATCCGCTGTGGTCGAGTGGTTAGCGTCGGGGATTTCGAAACCGGGTGTCCCGGGTTCGATCCCCAGTCGCGGCACTACGGTCATGGTGGAGTGCCCTTGGGCAAGGCACATTTTCTAGCCTAGTACTGGTTTGTTTACCCAGGTATCATGAATAATTAAATTTAATTGCGCGCTAAATGACCTTAGCTGTCGATGCGTCATAAAACAATATACATTCATTCCCTCATGAATATAAACGCTTTCGGACGCCTCTGCAGCAGACGGCTTTTTGAAAACATAGTAACAAAAGAAGAAATTGTACAAAACGTGCAATTTCTCCTTTTGTCACAATGTTTTCCACTTTTAGTCATAGGTTATCCATTCAATTATGGAGATTTTCTATGATTTGACAAAATACGTTCAAAGTCGTCTGCTGCAGAATTGTCGTATAAGGGAAAGGGTTAAAACAAGAGGGCCAAGATGGCCCTAAATCGATCACCTGATTGATAGTAAATTAGTAGCAAATATTTTACTGCAAATATCTGGATAAATTTGATCAAGGAGTGCAAATGAAACTGCAAGGAGTGGACACTGTTAAAGAAATTGCTTATCAGTAAAGGCCATTTATATCTTGAAATCTAACAAGAACTTTAATAAGAATGTAATTATAAAGTTTTTGTCATTTTGCACCTTTCCTGATGCCGCCTTGCTGCTCATCAATATGGCGTTAACAGCTTTTTTAGAGGATCACTAAAGGAACATTTCTACCAAATTATCTTGGAATCGGACAAGCAGATTATGGAGGAATAGGATTTTAAAGTTTGGGTTTTTTACTCACTTTCTGATGCCGCAGCAACCAAAGTTCTACACAGAATGTAAGTCTTTGAACTTTTGAAAGAGGACCAACAAAGGAATATTCCTGATAAGTTAAGTTGAAATTGCTCCATTGGAATGGTAGGAGTTGGTTGTCAATCGTAGCTAAAAGTTCAATTTACCCCTTTTGTGATGATGCCTGGTTGCTATATTTTCTTAAAATCAGACAAGCACTTTCATAAAAATGGAATTTTCAAATTGATTCATTTGGCCCCTTTTCTGAATCCTCCTGACTGCCATGTTTTTCCAACCAATCTGTATGGCTTGAACACTTTTTGTAGAGGGTCACCCAAGGAACATTTCTACCAAACTATATACAAGAGAAAGTTGATAATGCATCAATGTCGCTGGAAATCCATACTGCAGTTATGCATAACACTAACATTATAGTAGTTGAATAAACAGTTATCAACTGAGGGGCATATTGGAACATCAGGGGTGGGGGTCAAGTGAAAATGTTTCATAACTTACATTGTTTTGTCAACGAAGTGAATGATAATTGAAGCCTTTCATTGTTTATGACCAATCTCCATTCCAAAGTAGGTTGGCCATATACACACAACCAACTAATTATTGATCATAAACAGTAATAGAAATGAGTAATCTTGCCAATCATTAGTCTTAGTATGTATACAGTGCTTTTTCATTAAGGAATAATTATAAGATTTGTGAATTACACATACACTTTTCAAGATGTTTGTCAGAATATTTGAATTTTATTATATTTTAATAAGACCACAAAACAGACAATTTAGGATTTGCATGCTATATATTAGCACGTCATTTTACCTTACACCTTTGCAGCAATCTACTTTTAAAAGAATGAGATAAGGGTTTAATCGCTGAAGACATGAGTTTTCTCTTTTTATCAAAATGATATTAGCTTGGCATCCTAATTATATCATACTTTAACAAATGTTGAAATGTAGTCCAATATTTATAAATTAGACTACCTTCGAAATATTATATCAACTAAACAGTTAAATCTCATTGAAATTGTTGTATAATTTAAACTTAATTTCGAACATAAACTGAGCCCTACAACATGTTAATTTATTTTAATTCTTTCCTTCCTTTTTTATAATGAAAATAACAAACTACTCATGTTTTAAAGTTATATTATGATGAGCGCCCTTGTGTCAATGATGCATAACAATATGCAGATCGAAAGCAATGTGCCTTTAGGGAATTAAATGACACATTTAAAATTGTCAAGGACGAAATATATTTGTACGTAAGACCCGATTCTTTCTTATTCGCAGAGATGTCGTTCTTGAAACTCTCTTTATAGGCAGAGAGTGTTCGTTCAAAGTAATTTTTCTATTAAAACCAGATTTATCTCGGTTTGTTCTTTTCTTCATTTGTTTCAAACCAAATAAAAAATTTAAATCACCTATGATTTACTATTTGTAAATGAGTGTAAAGAGCGGCTCTCTGCAAAGGAGATTGATCTACGCAGTTGGTATGTAAACAAATAATTAGACTGTGCGACGTAAAGGTTTGTAGTTATTGCCTTTTGATTACATGTAGTATATAGTGTAAAATAAAGTATTTCAGTCTAGCTAATAGGGACTGTTTTGTCTTCGTAAATAAAACAAAAAAACATAAATGCGAGTCAAAATAAAGAAACTGAAAATACTTAAAACATCGGAATATTTATTTCATTTTAGATGTGTCATTACTTTTCCGAAAACCTATTAAAAATAGAAGTCATGGGCTTCTGCCCGGCGACTAATAAATCTGACTGGCAGATTCGGAGGAGAAGATTTTTAAAGTTTGGACATTTTGCCCCCTTTCTGATACTGCAGCCACCAAAGTTCTCAATGGAATTTAAATCTTTAATCAATTTTGAGAGAGGGCCACCAAAGAAACATTTCTGTGAAGTTTGATTGAAATTGGTCCTGTGGTTTAAGGGAGGATATTGTTTAAAGGTAAAAGTTAACAACGAATGACGGACAAAAAGTGATCAGAATAGCTCACCTTGAGCCTTTGGCTCAAAGGTGATCTAAAAATACTCTCTCTAAAAGTATTTAGGCTTTTCCAATGTGTAGATCTGTTTTCAACGGTTAATTTTTCGATTATTACCAATTTACAGCAGAATTTCCTAAACCCTTTTCCACATACAGACGACACATTTGGACGCAGCTAAAGACTTTTGAAAACATTTTGGCAAAAGCCCATATTGTTCATAACAAGCAATTTCTCCTTTTGCTACAACTTTTTCAATAAGTGTTGTTACAGTTCAACATTTATTGACAATTTGGCCTCCTTGTTTTTAGTTGTCTGCTGCAGAATTGTTGTTTGTGTGAACGGTGTCTGCTACAGACTTCCCAACTCAGTTAGTATAAAGAGATTTGAGCCTTTCCACAAGAAAACCAACATTATGGACTCTGCGTAATGTATCCACCCTGATCAGCCTGCACAGTCTGTGCATGCTATTCCTGGATGACACATTTCGTCTCAGGGGGATATAGGTATAGAGTAATGATTCCTGAAAAAGAAAATCCACATTAGGTGAAAAGTGCCTGTTTGGATTAGCCTGTGCAGCATACTTTGGCTAATCCGGGTCGATACTTAACGTAGAGTCCACAATGTTGGCTTTCTTGTGGGATGACTCGTTGAATTTGAACCTTTTCTCTGATACAGACAACACTATGCACAAGATGTCATTCAAAGATATTATTTGAACAGAGGAGAAATTGCTCAATAGGAGAATTTTCTTCTTTGGCCACAATAATTTAAATTGTGTACCAATTATGCATTTCCCTATTTCTAGATGGTGTATGTTTTTGCGTCAGACATTGCTAGACTTACATACTTTAAAATGAAAATCCAGTCAAGATTTTTCAATTGCAATTTGTTTGTCATGTCTGAGTGTTGTGTGTTTGTCCATCTGTCCGTAAATATTGTATATCTATATACTGTTATATAACCCCTGATATCTCACAATCTGTCATTTGAAAATATTTGTTCTATATATATATATATATATATATATATATATATGAGTTTTTCAAATCATGTATATCTATAAAGGATAACCAACTTGTTATAGCACCTTCCAACACTATTCAATAAGTATACTTTCATTTGTAGATTTTTTTATATTTATATTTATTCCATTGTCTGTTGCAGATCTGTTGTATGTGGAAAAGGGTACTCCCCAAATCCTGTAGTTTTAGTGTAGCAGGAAACACAACAGGAACCTGTATAATAATAAAATAAATCTACACAATTTCTGTAAATTCACTTCACTTGGAAACAAAACAGTAAACCTTTTCACTTATGTAGACACATTTTGATGCATCTGCTCATGATATAAAATAAACCCTGCCCCCACCTACTGACAAATGTTGATGCATAATAGACTGCTCATGATATAAGATTAAGCCTGCCCCACCTACAGACAAATGTTGATGCATAATAGACTGCTCATGATATAAGATTAAGCCTGCCCCACCTACAGACACATTTTGTTGCGTTTGCAACAGATGATTTTCAATTGTATTCAATAATTATTCTTTCATTTTAAGAGATATTCCATATTTTATACCCAGATGTTTTTAAGTTATCTGCTGCTAATATGTTGTAAGTGTTAAATTTCAACGGATTGAAAAATGGGAGTATTGAAAACATAGTAGGGCTATGAGAAATTGGTTGTTTCGCACAATCTCCCTTTCTATAATGTTTTCAGAAGTCGTCTGCTGCAAAGGCTTCAACAATATCTGCACAAGGTAAAGGGCTTGAACTCATAAACAATCGTTTAAAGGACTTGTATGAAATATCTCCCTGTTAATCTGACAGAGTCACATGACTGACACAGGTCAGTTTACTATATATTTCTGTGTAAACTACCCTTGTTATATTGATTGATTGATTGATCATTTGGTGTTCTACGCTGCTTTCAGCGATTTTTCAGACATATCACAGTGTTTCCAGGGTAAGTAACTATAGTACTTCTGGTCCATTAATCCTGACACCAGCCTGTCAGTCATAATGCTAACCCCACAACCCTGAGTACCAAGGTGGTAAGTTACCAGTACTACTGGTCCATTAATCCTGACACCAGCCAGTCAGTCGTAATGCTTACCCCACAACCCTGAGCGCCAAGGTGGTAAGTTACTAGTTTTACTGGTCCATTAATCCTGACACCAGCCAGTCAGTCGTAATACTTACCCCACAACCTTGAGCGCCAAGATGGTAAGTTACTAGTACTACTGGTCCATTAATCCTGACACCAGCCAGTCAGTCGTAATGCTAACCCCACAACCCTGAGTACCAAGGTGGTAAGTTACTAGTATTACTGGTCCATTAATCCTGACACCAGCCAGTCAGGCGTAATGCTAACTCCACAACCCTGAGTACCAAGGTGGTAAGTTACTAGTACTACTGGTCCATTAATCCTGACACCAGCCAGTCAGTCGTAATGCTAACCCCACAACCCTGAGTACCAAGGTGGTAAGTTACTAGTATTACTGGTCCATTAATCCTGACACCAGCCAGTCAGTCGTAATGCTAACCCCACAACCCTGAGTACCAAGGTGGTAAGTTACTAGTACTACTGGTCCATCAATCCTGACACCAGCCAGTCAGTCGTAATGCTAACCCCACAACCCTGAATGCCAAGGTGGTAAGTTACTAGTAGTATTACTGGTCCATTAATCCTGACACCAGCCAGTCAGCAGGGATAAAGACTAACATTTTGAGCTTGGTGGCCAACTGGACCACTTACTATAGAATAATGGTGGCCCAGAGAAAAATTTGGTGGCCCAACCTTTTCAATAATACAATTACGCAAATTCATATATGATTTTTTTTTATTCATATTATATGTAGCCTATTACAAAAAGCAAACATGTATTTTAATACCCCCCTTCGAAGAAGAGGGGGTATATAGGAGTCACTGTGGTGGGCTGTCTGTCTGTCTGTCTGTTGGTCGGAAGCCATATTTTGTCCGGCCCATTTCTTACAAAATAGGAATTCAATAAAATTTTACTTGAAGCTTCTATCCCAAGAGGAGATGTGCATATCCTAAAGGGGTTACAATTGCATGTTATTTTACAGAGTAAGGGCCCTTTTACTTATTAAGTTTTGGTGTAGTCAAGGTGCTGTTTAGGGGGTATTTATCATCTTCAGTGATAGTTCTAGTTTTATTTAAATTTATTCAATGCAAAACCAAATGAAGAAAAGTCATTCATGAAAACTGATGAACTATTGTTTTTAAATTGGAAACAGAAATCTAGAGTATCAATCTCAATTCCTGCTTGAAATCATTTTAAATTATGTTCCTGCTAGGATCGGATGTAATGTTGACATATAAATCGTACACTGCCCTGTTTCAGTGAATGACCTAAATCGGTGACCTTGTTATTTTTCATTTTCTAGCCTAGTACTGGTTTGTTTACCCAGGGATCATGAATAAGTGAACTGTCGCCGTGATATAACTGAAATATTGTTGAAAGCAGCGTAAAACCCCAATAAATAAATAGATTAAGTGCAAGACATCCATTCCTTCTATCTCCGTTGTGAATACAACTTGGGAAACCCAAAATATACCATCGTATTTGCGATATATAAATTAAAACTAATTTTAGAATTCCGATGCCCAAATGTATACAGTAAACGTCATCAATATTGGGGCCGTTGAATATGCATGTACATGAGTCGATTGTAAACTTCCGCTAATATTGCAAAACTGAAAGTATATATATACTCCCAGCCACTCGGTAAATCTCGAAAAATCACTGCAATAACAGCGATTTGTCAAAGAAACAACCCTGTAAAAGATCGACAAATAGAAATGCGTATTATTCGGCCCAAAATTTTCACTCGCAAAAATATGCTGGTTCCTGAAATCTCACCTTGCAATTTGAAATTTGCACTCGCGAGTTTGCAAGCTTAAATTCGAACCCTGTAAAATAACCTTTTCTTTTTGGGTCCGCTAACCCAGTCGAGAAAACGCCGCATTGTAATTTTTGTTAAATTTGACTTTGCGCAGACATTTTGAAAAAGCTGACGTAATACTTATAAGTCTGTTTGGGATATTTTCCGTATCTATTTATAGATTACAGGTACCCAATTTTGTTTACGCGGTAGAATAAATCCAATAACCGTCGCTCATTTATCGCCTAGAGGGGTCCTAATATTTACAATTGTATTTGGAATCTCTCGATCTTCCATGTTTTGTTCGCCGATGAAACAAGTTAAACAAAAAAGGGGCTATTTTGGATCTGGTAATGAGAAAAAAGACAATTTCTCTAACAGTTGATAAACTTCATCAGTTTTTGATGATTCCATTGACAAAAAAAATAACATGGGGTCTGGAGTATAGAAAATGCAATATTTAAGGTCGCCGGCTGGACGACGATTTTGAAATCTTAGGTGGTCCAGCCGAAGATTTAGTCGCCATGGGCGACTGGGCGACCGCTAATTTTACTCCCTGCAGTCAGTCGTAATGCTTACCCCACAACCTTGAGCGCCAAGGTGGTAAGTTACTAGTACTACTGGTCCATTAATCCTGACACCAGCCAGTCAGTCGTAATGCTAACTCCACAACCCTGAGTACCAAGGTGGTAAGTTACTAGTACTACTGGTCCATTAATCCTGACACCAGCCAGTCAGTCGTAATGCTAACCCCACAACCCTGAGTACCAAGGTGGTAAGTTACTAGTATTACTGGTCCATTAATCCTGACACCAGCCAGTCAGTCGTAATGCTAACCCCACAACCCTGAGTACCAAGGTGGTAAGTTACTAGTACTACTGGTCCATCAATCCTGACACCAGCCAGTCAGTCGTAATGCTAACCCCACAACCCTGAATGCCAAGGTGGTAAGTTACTAGTAGTATTACTGGTCCATTAATCCTGACACCAGCCAGTCAGTCGTAATGCTTACCCCACAACCTTGAGCGCCAAGGTGGTAAGTTACTAGTACTACTGGTCCATTAATCCTGACACCAGCCAGTCAGTCGTAATGCTAACTCCACAACCCTGAGTACCAAGGTGGTAAGTTACTAGTACTACTGGTCCATTAATCCTGACACCAGCCAATCAGTCGTAATGCTAACCCCACAACCCTGAGTACCAAGGTGGTAAGTTACTAGTATTACTGGTCCATTAATCCTGACACCAGCCAGTCAGTTGTAATGCTTACCCCACAACCTTGAGCGCCAAGGTGGTAAGTTACTAGTACTACTGGTCCATTAATCCTGACACCAGCCAGTCAGGCCTAATGCTTGCCCCACAACCCTGAGTACCAAGGTGGTGGTAAGTTACTAGTACTACTGGTCCATTAATCCTGACACCAGCCAGTCAGTCGTAATGCTAACCCCACAACCCTGAGTACCAAGGTGGTAAGTTACTAGTATTACTGGTCCATTAATCCTGACACCAGCCAGTCAGTCGTAATGCTTACCCCACAACCTTGAGTGCCAAGGTGGTAAGTTACTAGTACTACTGGTCCATTAATCCTGACACCAGACAGTCAGGCGTAATGCTAACCCCACAACCCTGAGTACCAAGGTGGTAAGTTACTAGTATTACTGGTCCATTAATCCTGACACCAGCCAGTCAGTCGTAATGCTTACCCCACAACCTTGAGTGCCAAGGTGGTAAGTTACTAGTACTACTGGTCCATTAATCCTGACACCAGCCAGTCAGTCGTAATGCTTACCCCACAACCTTGAGTGCCAAGGTGGTAAGTTACTAGTACTACTGGTCCATTAATCCTGACACCAGACAGTCAGGTGTAATGCTTACCCCACAACCCTGAGTACCAAGGAGGTCCCTTCTTATGTTTCCATTATGCGAAATGATACAAATATTGTGCATTGATTCTTTCTCTGCAACAAACAACATTCTGAACAAGGGAATATGCACATTTGGAGCAATTTGCCACAGAGGCATCAAAAGCCACCTGTATTACAGAAAGAGTTAAAAGCTTTTTGGCCACTAATTGTATACAAAACATACGGAAGACATTTTTGTCAGAATTCCTGTGGAATATCTGACAGTGAAAAACCACCTCGTTTGTATAATGTGTGGTCCCCTGCAATCAGTCTTAACGCTCCTTTAATAGGAGTTCTAAAACTGATTCCTTTGATGATTTGGATTGTGGTTGTATTTTTAATATTCCCTTTAACACTTTCCCACATAGAGCAAATCGACAGCAGACGAATTTGAAATAAGATCAAAGAGTGGAAAATCTCTATAAATGAAAGTATGATCATTGAATGAAGTTGAAAACATTCTGACAAAAGGAGAAACAGTTCAATATGAACAAACTCTACTTTTTTACACCATGTTTTTCATAAGTTGTCTGCTTCAGATGCGTCTATATGTCAGAAAGGCTTAACCCATTTCCTCATATAGACGCTTTCTGAAGCCTCTGCAGCAGACAGGTTTTCCACTTGTAAGCAAAGGTTATCCAATTATAGAGATTTTCTATTTGTTGACAAAATATGTTCAAAGTCGTCTGCTGCAGAATTGTCGTATGAGGGTAAGGGTTAACCCTTACCCACATAATATGAAATATTGCATCTGCAGCAGACCACTGTGAAAAATGTCTGAGTAAAAATATGTTAAAAACGCTTTAATTAGGACTGTAACGATACATTCGAATATTCGATAGACTCGAATACAGGCCTGTCCGAATCGTATTCGTTATTCGCTTCACCCATATTCGAATATACACGAATATAATCCCGACCTCTATAATCTAAACTAAAATCAATTTAATTAAACTACAAACATAACAAACCTTTTGTAAGACTTGCACATAGCGCCTGCCTTCGGCGCTATATTTATATAGTAACCCTGCCACAAAAGCTGACCACTGATTTTACAACATACTTTGATTTCTTTTTTTTTTCAAAATATATTTGATGATGTGTTCGCTATGATGTATTTGACATACGTTTTGGCGTGTTTACAATCGGTACTGTTCTAGTTGGATTTTATTTGTCAGAAGAGTAACAAGACTTACTAGTCAATCATTATACTTTTTTAAATCTGAATTATGATTTCTTTTGTGTCATAAAATACCTGACAGTATTCGTGAATTAATATTCGTATTCGTTACCCTGTATTCGTGATACGTATCGTATTCGCCACCTAGTGTATTCGTTACAGCCCTAGCTTTAATCCTTTCCCTCATACAACAATTCTGCACCATATTCTGAACATATTTTGTCAAAAAAATAGAAAGTCTCTATAATTGAATGAATAACCTATGACTAAAAATGGAAAACATTGAGGCAAAAGGAGAAATTGCTTGTTTTGCGCAATTTCTTCTTTTGTCAATATGTTTTCAAAAAGCCTTTGCTTCAGAGGCGTCAAAAAGCGTCTATATGAGGGAAAGGGTTAAATGAAAGTTACATGTAACATTTAGTGAATAGAGATGTTAATATTGTAGTCATCTGCTGAGTTGGGCAGTGTCCAATTTGGATTATACTCTCTATAGGCTTGACAGTCATGCTGGGAACCATATTCCACACAAGAACCGAAATGGCTACTCATATTGCAGATATATTCCGAAACAACTCAATTGAATATACAAGTGTTGCAATGATTGGCTGATGGTTGTGTTTGTTTTGTTTCATTTGGGGTTAACACTGTTTTTAAGAATATTTGAGTAATACCAAATCAACTGAACATTTACTCGATATCCCTGGGTAAAAAAACATCACGAAGGCCAGGAAATATGCCTTGCCAAAGCAGTAGTGTATTCAATCAATTGTAATATTGCATGTGCCAAGTAATTGTCCCTTTCTGATTCCTGAAGGTTGTGTGTGAAATCAAAGATTATTATATCTTCTTGAATATTGAACAGGATTCAAAGCATTAGCAGTGCCATATAAATTGAATAATCTGGGGGTTTTAAACATGGTTGGTAACAATTTTTCAGAAAACAGTATCAAGTTCACCTATCCATTTGTTTTCTGGCTTTTTCAGACCAGTACTCACCACAAGTCTTTCAACCCAACTGGCTACTTTTCCACATGGACTGTTAACCCTTTCCCTCATACGACAATTCTGCAGCAGACGACTTTGAACATATTTTGTCAAAAAATAGAAAATCTCTGTAATTGAATGGATAACCTATGACTAAAAGTGGAAAACATTGTGTCAAAAGAAGAAATTGCTCGTTTTGTCAGAAAGCGTCTATATGAGGGAAAGGGTTAACCTATTGGTGGTAAACAAATGACAAGAGCAATATCTTCTTTTGCCACAATTATTTTAAAGTTGTCTGCTACAAAGGTGTCAGAAAGCATCTGCATGTGGAAATGGGTTAAATGTTGCATGCTAGCTGCAGATTTCACCAACCATTGAAGAGCAGTTCATACAATTTGGTTTTAGAAAATATGGGGCTTGATCTTAGTTCAGACACTTAAATGATAATAATCAATTTCTCCTTTTACCACAATCTATTCAAATTGATTCAATAAATATTACATTCATTACTTAACATTTCCATATTTTTGCATAGATGTTTTCAGCAGATTTGTAGAGTTATATTAAGGGTTAATTGCTGTCGATAAAGACAAGGGTGACAATGTTCCATCTGACAAGAATAAAGGGTCAATTTGTGAGGCTTCTAGCTTAATAATCCACTTCACTTCCTATCCTCAATATTGTCAACCTTCGCCCCCATCTTCCCTGATATTGCCTGATGGTTTTTGTTTTGTTTTTGATGGTGTTTACAACAGTATTTTAGTTATTAGTCGCCGGGCAGAAGCCCGCAACTTCTATTTTTATTAGGTTTTCAGAAATGACATGGGAGGGGGAATTATTATTATAAAGAAACACATTTAGATGTTTTGAACATATTACAATTGTGTTTGTTTAAAAACACTAAGTAATGACACATCTAAAATGAAATAAATATTCCGATGTTTTAGGTATTTTCAGTTTCTTTATTTTGATTCGCATTTATGTTTTTTTGTTTTATTTACGAAGACAAAACAGTCCCTATTTGCTAGAATGAAATACTGTACTTTACACTATATACTACATGTAATCAAAAGGCGATAACTACAAACCTTTACGTCGCACAGTCCAATTTGTTTACATACGCGCACCTGCTGATGAAAATGACGTTGAATATTCTCCTTTTAATGGCAATTTTAACTTACTGAATGTTATTTTCATGTTCAAAGAGATGTCTTGATTTGTGAAGAAGGCATTTTATAATGTTTATCCATGTATATCTAAAATATGAACTGTTTCTAAGCTAAAACTGTTGATCGCGTGACTCGCGAATACCAACTGCATAGATCAATCTCCTTTACAGAGAGCCGCTCTTTACACTCACTTACAAATAGTAAATTATATGCAATTTAAAATGTTTATTTGGTTCGAAACAAATGAAGAAAAGAACAAACCCAGATAAAACTGGTTTTAATAGAAAAATTACTTTGAACGAACACTCTCTGCATATAAAGAGAGTTTCAAGAACGATACCTCTGCGAATAAGAAAGAATCGGGTCTTTCGTAAAAAATTATTTCGTCCTTGACAATTTTAAATGTGTCATTTAATTCCCTAAAGGAATATTGCTTCCGATCTGCATATTGTTATGCATCATTGACACAAGGGCGCTCATCATAATATAATTTTAAAACATGAGTAGTTTGTTATTTTCATTATGAAAAAGGAAGGAAGTAATTAAAATAAATTAACATGTTCTAGGGCTCAGTTTATGTTCGAAATTAAGTTTAAATTATACTACAAATTCAATGAGATTTAACTGTTTAGTTGATATTATATTTCGAAGGTGGTCTAATTTATAAATATTGGACTATATTTCAACATTTGTTAAAGTATGATATAATTAGGATGCCAAGCTAATATCATCTTGAGAAAAAGAGAAAACTCATGTCTTCAGCGATTTAACCCTTATCTCATTGTTTTAAAGTAGATTGCTGCAAAGGTGTCCACTGTTGACTTTAATAGAGGAAAGGTAAAATGACGTGCTATTGCATGCAAATCCTAAATTGTCTGTTTTGTGGTTTTATTGAAAAATAATAAAATTACTCATTTCCATTACTGTTTATGATCAATAATTAGTTGGTTGTGTATATGGTCAACCTACTTTGGAATGGAGATTGATCATAAACAATGAAAGGCTTCAATTATCATTCACTTCGTTGACAAAACAATGCAAGTTATGATACATTTTCACTTGACCCCACCCCTGATGTTCCAATATGCCCCTCAGTTGATAACTGTTTATTCAACTACTATAATGTTAGTGTTATGCATAACTGCAGTATGAATTTCCGGCAACATTGATGCATTGTATCAACTTTCTCTTGTATTAATGTGACAGAACACTTATTCATTATCTTTAGGTGATTAACCAATACAAGACTAGGAACTGTGCCTTAACCTCTTCTATAAATAACACAAGTTTGGATCAAACCCCGGATGTCCAGTATCAAATCCCCCTTGCTAACTGGGTATCAAACCCTTGATGTCCAGTATCAAATCCCCTTTGCTAAAATCTCTGCCACAAGTGGGGGTGAAACCCCGGATGTCAAGTATCAAAACCCCCTTGCTCATATCTCTGACACAAGTTGGTATCAAACCCTGGGTGCCCAGTATCAATCCCCCTTGCTCACATCTCTGCCACAAGTTGTATCAAAACACTGATGCAAAGTATCAAATCCCCCTTGCTCACATCTCTGCCACAAGTGGGTATCAAACCCTGGATGTCCAGTATCAAATCCCACTTGCTCATCTCTGCCACAAGTGGGGATGAAACCCCGGATGTCAAGTATCAAAACACCCTTGCTCACATCTCTGACACAAGTTAGTATCAAACCCTGGGTGCCCAGTATCAAATTCCCCTTGCTCACATCTCTGCCACAAGTTTGGATCAAAACACTGAAGCAAAGTATCAAATCTTCCTTGCTCACATCGCTGCCACAAGTGGGTATCAAACCTTGGATGTCCAGTATCAAATTCCCCTTGCTCACATCTCTGCCAGAAGTGGGCATCAAACCCTGGATGTCCAGTATTAAATCCCCCTTGCTCACATCTCTGCCACAAGTGGGTATCAAACCCTGGATGTCCAGTATCAAATCCCCCTTGCTCACATCTCTGCCACAAGTGGGTATCAAACCCTGGGTGTCCAGTATCAAATTCCCCTTGCTCACATCTCTGCCACAAGTGGGTATCAAACCCTGGATGTCCAGTATTAAATCCCCCTTGCTCACATCTCTGCCACAAGTGGATATCAAACCCTGGATGTCCAGTATTAAATCCCCCTTGCTCACATCTCTGCCACAAGTGGGTATCAAACCCTGGATGTCCAGTATTAAATCCCCCTTGCTCACATCTCTGCCACAAGTGGGTATCAAACCCTGGATGTCCAGTATCAAATCCCCCTTGCTCACATCTCTGACACAAGTGGGTATCAAACCCTGGGTGTCCAGTATCAAATTCCCCTTGCTCATCTCTGCCACAAGTGGGTATCAAACCCCGGATGTCCAGTATCAAATTCCCCTTGCTCACATCTCTGCCACAAGTGGGTATCAAACCCTGGATGTCCAGTATCAAATCTCCCTTGCTCACATCTCTGCCACAAGACTTAAGGATCAAAACCTGGACGTCCAGTATCAAATTCCCCTTGCTCACATATCTGCCACAAGTGGGTATCAAACCCCGGATGTATGTTATGAAATCCCACTTGCTAACCACTCTGCTACAGAGCGTTTATCCTGGTGGGTCATTCCAAAGTCTGAATAAACCTGTTCCCATATACAACAATTTGTAGCCGAACACTTTGAAAACATCTAAGCATACTTTTGAAAATCTCTTTAAATGTAGGAACAATTATTGAATAAAGTTGAAAACATTGTGGCAAAATTTGTCTGCTACAGAGGTGCCAGAAAGCGCCAACATATGGGAAAGGGTGGTAGAAATGGTAGTATAATGGCTTTCCCATTTCTTAGTGCTCATAGTTGTGGGGATAGCATTATGACTGATGATTCAGTGTCACAATTCAAAATATCACTTTCAAAACATCGTCTACTGTTGAGACATTCAAAGTTGTCTAAATCAGGGTAAAACAAAAAACATACAGGCGCTATTTGACGCATCTGTAGCAGACGACTTTTGGAAACATTGTGAAAAAAGAAAAAAAAGGCCCAAGAGGGCCAGTACTAGGGCTGTAGCGATAGTTCAAACTATCGATATATTGCAATAGTGACAAGGGCAATAGTAATGCATCGATTGTAAAACTGAAGATAAATAACTATCGCAATAGTGGTTGGAACTATCGATAGTATTGGTTCATGAAGTACATTGAATCTAAATATGCAGATATGCTTTTATTTCTTAGAGAAAAGACCATGTTACTTGTCTGTGAACAAATTTTGTTGCCTGAAAAGTGATAAATGTTCTTATTTATGTGTAAGCTGGAAAATTAAGTTCTTTTTGAGAGCAAAGGGTTTCTTTTAAGGTTTTTAAATAAAAGATAAACAATAAAATGCTCTTTTTGATACTTTTATTCCTTGTAATTAGACTTCAGAATAGTTATTTTTTTAAAGTTCAATAAAAGCAATAGTATTGCAATGCATCACAATATCAGTTGTGCAATAGTTTAACTATTGCAATGGTACTTTCTGAAAATCAATACTATCGCAATAGTGATTTTTGGGCTCAATAGTCACCCCTAGCCAGTACCGCTCCACTGCCATTAAGTAAAAATGGCTTGAAGATTTTTAAAGTTTTTCACTAAAGCCAATATAAGGCTAACAGTCCAACCCCCTGGCAGCCATATTTTAAGACCAATCAACATGGTTTGGTGGAATCTGATAGAGAGTCCTTACCCAAGGAACATTTCTACAAAATTATTTGATAATCGGCCAAATAGTTTAGGAGGAGAAGATTTTTTAAGTTTTCACTATAACCATATAAGCCAAAAAAGCTCAACCTCCTGGTGGCCAAAGTTTTCAAGCAATCAACATGGCTTGAAGGAATCCACTAGAGGGTCACCCTAGGAACATTTCTACAAATTTCTTTGAAAAATCGGCCTGACACTTTTGGAGGTGAAGATTTTTTAAATTTTCACTATAGCCATATAAAACAAAATAGCCCCACCCTCTGGCGGCCATGTTTTTCAACCATTCATCATGTCTTGAAGGAATCTGATAGAGGGTCACCTCAGGAGCATTTCTACAAAATTATTTGAAAATCGGCTTGACAATTTAGGAGGAGAAGATTCCTTAAGTTTTCACTATAGCAATATAAGGCAAAATAGCACTGCCACCTGACTTGAAGGAATCTGATAGAGGGTCATCCAAAGAATATTTCTACAAAATTATTTGAAAATCGTCCAACCAGTTTTGGAGAAGAAGAACTAAAAGTTTCTTTCTTTCAGTTGCCATGGAAAATAGAATTTTGAAGGTATTTAGGATGCTTCCTATGAAGTTTCATCCCAATTGGCCAAGTGGTAAGGAAGGGGCGTTTGAAACACAAAGGTTGATGCACACAGTCACACACGGATGGACGCACGATGAACAATCCGCCATGACATAAGCTCAACTGAATAATTAAACTTTCATTTATAGAGATTTTCCGTATTTTTGCCTAGGTGATTTCAAAGTCGTTTGCTGAAGATTTACTGTATGTGTGAAAAGGGTTAAAAGTACCAGTGGCTAAATTGACAAGGCAAGTAATTTTTGGAAGGTGATTATTATAATAATCTTCTTCCTATGGGATTGCACACCGTAATGGAATACATCCTCTCTATAAACTATATGATCTCTTCATACATACGCTAGTCAATATAGTTCGCAAAAAATCAATGTAAATTCATACTTTAAGTGTTTTCATGTACAATCAGTTTGATGTAGAAACTGGTTTGGACAATTAAATTTTCAAACAATTCATGTTTTTGTGGCTTTGAAAATTAAAATTGATTTTGACTTTCCAAATACACATCTTTCTGCGGTAAATATTGTTACCTGTATATTCTTACGCGCCACGCTTTTGTGAACAACACCGATACACCGGATCAGATATACATTACACGAACTAGGTCAATTCGAGGACATACCGTGTCGTAAGGTAGTTTCCCCAAAATATGCTAATCTATCCTTAATTACGACTTTCAGTTTTGTTCTTTATATTTCCTCTAGCATATTCATTTATAGGTGTTTACATCAGTTATATATATATTATATGTATATATATATTTACTAATTGAAACGTTGTGGGAAAAAAGGAAAAAAATCCCTCTCAGATATTTTCAAAATCGTCTGCTGCATTTGGAGTCCTGGGATAAATTTCTTATGTTTTGTTACAATGTTGTCAATAGTTGTGTGCTAGGGAGAAATATTAGTTATCTGGTAATTCACGAATGGTGTGTTCTCCCGAACGACTACTCGACTAAATATGTATAAGGGGATTAGTGGGGCATTCTAAATGGTAAATTACAGAATGATTATATAAAAAGGATTGATTGATTAGGCTTTAACGCCGTTTTCAACAATGGTTCAGACATATCACGGCGGCCAGTTCACCTATTCATGTGTTGTCTGGCTTTTTCACACAAGTAATCCACACAACATTCTTTCCAAGCAACTGGCTTCTTTTCCAAATAGACTGTTAGCCCATTGGTGAAAGATGAATGACGCTTGTCACAATGACAGAAAGAATGATGGCCGAGCTTCGATTCGAACTTACAAATGCTTGATTGACAGCCCGCGTCGCTACCGACTGATTTACTGGAGGAAAGTTGAAAGATGTGGAAATCACTTTTCCTGAATTGGTATGGTAAAATCGAACTCATGCATACTGGATAAGCACCCTAACATGTTGCCTCTTTAGATATTGTAGCTCTTGAAACAAAATGTTGTGGGAAAAGAAGCCTTTGGTTTTAATATGCATTGGGTGTTGTTTTTTTAACAATTCGTTTCATTCAATCAGATTTTATCCGAATATCTAATTGTTTTAAATTGTAAAATATTTGGAAGTGTTTGAATCCACGCTTGACGCGTAATACACATCAAATAAAATTATTTCTATAAAAATCTGATCATCGTGAGTTGTCATGATATTATTTAGATTTTACAACACTTTCTTAATGTTTTTGTTATGTGAGAATTTATTTAAATTGAGGGCACACCTATACTTAATTAAGCTTTCATGCAAGGAGAAAACATTACGTTCTACGTTGTATCCTCATTCAGACACAGTTTATCGAACATTGTTGCAAATGTAAAATTAATTCATGTTTTCATATTTTCATTCATAGCACTTGTATACGTTCATGCATAGCATTCGTTCACTTGTGAAAAGCAAATTTGAAAGACAGTGGCTGTCATAGATTTTTTTTATGACGAGCAAGTTCTCCTATTGTTACAATGTTTTAACTATATATTTATGTTCTCACTTTTGTAATGTTTAATATTAAATGTACTTGCTCTTCAAATTTGGAAGAAATAAAGAATATCTATCTATATATCTTTGTCCTTATACAGACGCATAGAAAGATAGTATTAGCTATTGACGGATATGACTGAATGTTATTCTTTCCTGTACTTTTCTGTCTAAATATGAAAAAATGCTTTCTATATTTTTTACAAATATTTCTCTCTATATTTTTTACCAAAAATATATTTTGTTTCAATGCAATTTCTAAATGAATTGTATGTATGCAATACTCCTCACTTCTTGACAGTGTTTGCTAACTATTGTGAATATAATATAATGTCCAGCTGTCAACAATTTTGAAGTTTTATTCTTTCCTTCTTATTGTATTCTACTGATGAAGGCGTTCTTCCATTTGTTTGATTTATTCTTTTTATACAATTTTACCTATTCCGAAACTGCAGCAAAATAAAGAAGTTTTAAAGACTTAAATTCTTTCATTCATTTATTTTCCAACATATTTGCTCTCGTTTGTTCCTATCCATATATCCTAGCCATGATCTGTTCATACCTTGCATACAATGCATTATCCCATCTGCACCTGGCTGACATCACTCTAAAATCACCTTCCAGCAGTACTTTCAGTACTTTGATTTGTTATTACTGTTACAAAATAGACCATTGTGGTCACAAAAATGTCTGGCTTTTCTCATCCCTTTACAATCAGTAATCTTTTGAGACTCAAAGATCTACTGTTGATGCTATTTTTAAAGCTGTCTGGTATACAAACTGGTATATAACCCTTTCCCACATACAACAACTCTTCTGCAAACAACTTTGAAAACATACCCGAAATTGTTTAGAAACTCCCTTTAACCCTTTCCCTCATACAACAATTCTGCAGCAGACGACTTTGAACATATTTTGTAAAAAAATGGAAAATCTCTATAATTGAATGGATAACCTATGACTAAAAGTGGAAAACATAGTGGCAAAAGGAGAAATTGCTCGTTTTGGGCTATTTCTTCTTTTGTCACTATGTTTTCAAAAAGCCATCTGCTTCAGAGGCATCGGAAAGTGTCTATATGAGGGAAGGGGTTAAATGAAGGTACAACAAGCAAATTCATGAAATTTATATCCCCCGCTTGCAGGAAATATTGTAGGAATAAAGTCCGCCGAAAGTGACGATTGAACTTGGCCTAGCTGTTAAGGCATTTAACCTTGTTACCAAGCTTGAAAAAAAACGGTTCACATTTGTGGCAGTAATTGCATGGAAACGGCAACAAACGACATTTTTTGTTAATCAAGGGGCCATAACTCCACCAAATAAAGTCTGCCGAAAGTGACGATTGAACTTGGCCTAGCCATTAAGGCATTTTACGTTGTTACCAAGTTTAAAAAAAAAAAGGTTCACATTTGTGTCATTTATTGCACGGAAACAGCAACAAACGACATTTTTTGTTAATTAAAGGGCCATAACTGCAACGAATAAAGTGTGACGATCGAACTTGGCCTAGCCCTTAAAGCATTTAACCTAGTTAGCAAGTTTGAAAAAAAATGGTTCACATTTGTGGTAGTTATTGCACGGAAACAGCAACAAACGACATTTTTTGTTAATTAAGGGGCCATAACTCCACCGAATAAAGTCCGCCGAAAGTGACGATCGAAATTGGCCTAGCCCTTAAAGCATTTAATCTTGTTACCAAGTTTTAAAAAAACCTGTTCACATTTGTGGCAGTTATTGCACGGAAACAGCAACAAACGACATTTTTTGTTAATTAAGGGGCCATAACTCCACCGAAATTGACGATCGAACTTGGCCTAGCCCTTATGGCATTTAACCTTGTTACCAAGTTTTAAAAAAACGGTTCACATTTGTGGCAGTTATTGCACTGAAACAGCAACAAACGACATTTTTTGTTAAAAATTAACAATAAATATATTAAATATATTAATAATAATAATAATAATTAATAAATATATTAATATTTTGTTAAAATTAAATAAGGGGCCATAACTCCACCAAATAAAGTCCGCCGAAAGTGACGATCGAACTTGGCCTAGCCCTTAAGGCATTTTACCTTGTTACCAAGTTTGAAATAAAAACAGTTCACATTTGTGGCAGTTATTGCACGGAAACAGCAACAAACGACATTTTTTGTTAAATAAGGGGCCATAACTCCACTGAATAAAGTCCGCCAAAAGTGACGATCGAACTTGGCCTAGCCCTTAAGCCATTTAACCTTGTTACCAAGTTTGAAAAAAAATAGTCCACATTTGTGGCAGTTATTGCACGGAAACAGCAACAAACGACATTTTTTGTTAAATAAGGTGCCATAACTCCACCGAATAAAGTCCGCCGAAAGTGACGATCGAACTTGGCCTTAAGGCATTTAACCTTGTTACCAAGTTTGAAAAAAACCGGTTCACATTTGTGGCAGTTATTGCACGGAAACGAAGTGTGACAGACAGACAGACAGACAGACGGATAGACGGACAAACCGAAATTAATAACCCCCCTTTTTTTCTTCGAAAAAGCGGGGGATAATAATTGAATAGAGTTGAAAACATGTTTTCAAAATGCTGTCTGCTGCTGAGACGCAGAGAGTGTCTACATGGGGGAAAGGGTTAAGAGAGGTGAAAACTGAAAACCTCTGAAGAATTTGAAGACTAAGTAACTTCTTAAAAGTATTCAAAAATGTTGTAGGAAAAGTTATTTGTTTTTTAGCAATTACTTCTTTTCCCACATTGGTTTACAAGAGTCTGTTACATAAGAATGAAATGTATTCTGGATCAGGGGCCGGATTAAGTCTGACATCTGACAAGTTGTGCGCTAATGATCACTAATAACTGCTATCACGCTGATTCTTTGCACTTCATAGACTTTACAAAATAGCAGGAAAATATTTTCGGAAATAACCAACACTTTTACCTTTCCCATATACAAATGCAGTTTTGCGTCTGCAGCAGACGCTTGTCCAAAACATTGTGGCAAAAGGAGAAATTGCGCAACATGAGTCCACATGAGTCCACAAATAGAAGCATTTTATGGAAAAAGAAATGGATCATTATGAGTGATTTCTTCTTTTGTTTTCTCCAATATTTTCAACTGTATTCAATAATAATACTTTCCATTTTTGAGATTTTTCCACATTTTTGCCTTGCTGTTTTAAACATTGTCTGCTGTTATATTGTTGCAACAATTTTAAACATTAAAATCACATTGAACATCTGGAGAAAGTTAAAATTTGAATAAGAAAATAAGCAAAAGTATCAGTTTTGAAATAGTCAGGAATCATTGTTTGGCAATGTTGTCTAATGTATTTGAAATGGCATAACACAATGGAAAAGTTTTCTTGTATACAATATGATAATTTCAGTCGTCTGTTTTGAACTAACATCGGTAAAATTTGAACTAAAATTTTGTTAATAGATTTGAAAACATTGTGTGAAAAGCAGAAATGATAATGTTTCCAAAGTTTGTCAGCTGCTGATTCATCAAAAGACAACAATATCAATGAAAGATATAAATCTAAACTCTTTCCCACATTCAACAAATCTGCAGCAGACAACTTCAAAAATATCTAGATGAATATATTTTAAATATCTATAAAAGAAAAGAGAATTAATGAATAAGTTAAAATCATTCTTGCAAAAGGAGAAATTGCTCATTATGAGCAATTTCTCCCTTTTTTCACTATGATCTTGTTGCAATCTGCAATTTGGTAAGGGTTAATTCACATTCAATTGATACCACATATTATGCCAACTGTATCCTTAATCAACTCTGTCCCACATACAGCCATATCGCTGCAGCCGACCAACTTATGAAAGCATTGTGGCAAATGAAGAAATTGCTCATGATGAGCAATAATTTCTCCTATTGCCACAATGTTTTCAACTCTTTCCAATGAAGTGCTCAAGGTGAGCTATTGTGATCACATTTTGTCCGTCATCAGTCTGTCGTGTGTTGTGCTTCACCAACAAAGCCTTGTTACCTTTCTACACGCAACATTATACGTCAAATCTTCATGAAAAGTTATCAGAACATCTCCGTCAAATCTTGGCCAAGTTTGAAACTGGGTCATGTTAGGTCAAGAGCTAGGTCACAAGGTCAAATATAAGAACATTTTGTTAACACGTTCTGTGGAGGCCGCGCTTTTATCTTTAGCATGTTGAAACTTTGTCAGAATAATTGACTTGATGATATCTAGGCTAAATTTAGATATAGGTAAATGTCCGATCAATTTTGACTAGGTCACTAGGCCATTTTGAAGGAAATCTTGTTAACACTCTAAGAGACTGCATTGTTTGCTCCAGCAGCTTGAAACTTTGGCAGAATGTTTGTCTTGATTTATTATCTAGACCAAGTGTGAAACTGGGTTATGTGAGGTCAAATACTAGGTCATGAAGTCAACTTGAAGGAAAATCTTGTTAATGGGGCATTCTCACGCCGATCTGAATACTTCGATCAAACTCTATCATGCGGTCGTGAAATGAGCGGTCTGAAATACATCTTGTAGTGCTCTGATAAACTTGTGTATAATCGTGTACAAGGTCTAGTTCATCGGGAAGATATCTAGTCACATATTTTGCTGATTGTAAACTCGTGTATACTCATGTACAAAGTCTAGTTCATCGGGAAGACATCTAGTCACATATTTTGCTGATTAAAAACTTCCATGATGTTGCTTCTTTGTGTCTTTAGTCAACTGAATACCAAACAAAATACTACAGTTTTATACCTAGTCTGCTGCTATCGTGGAGGGATCGTGCCCGGTCGTACATGGTTAGGTATAAGTCGGGTAGAGGTCAGGTAGAGGTCGAAGAAAAGTCGGGCTGGTTGTGTTGAACAGGTAGACATAGGGAAGGTGTCGGGAAGGTTGAGTATAGGTCTAGTAGAAGTCGGAATGTGTGTCGGCAAGTGGTCTTGAAGTAGTCTGGAAGGGTCTTGAGTTGATCTAGTATGGTCCACTAAAGGTTTGACAGAGGTCCCCTTCGGTTGTGTAGACCCCCGATCAAACACCTGGTAGAGCTTGGTCGCGGAATTTGGCCAGTAGGGGAGATCGAGGTACTCAGATCGGCGGTGAGAATGCCCCATAACACTCTGGAGGCTGCACTTTTATCTTTAGCATGTTGTAACTTTGTCAGAATGTTTGTCTTGATAACATCTAGGCTTAGTATGAATATAGGTGTAAAAAAGTAGGTCAAAAGGCCAAACTGAAGGAAACTTGTTAATACTCTAGAAACCATAATGGATGTTTTGGTGATATATAGGCTAGGTTTGAACATGGCTATAGTCCAATCAAAAACTAGGTCACTACGCCAAATTGAAGGAAAATCTTGTCTACACTCTGGTTATAGCTTAAGCCCCTATCTTACATTCACAAATCTGAACACGAATGAGCACGATTTAACGTTTTTCATCAGCCACCTCCTTCCAAGCCTCTGGGGTTTTTGGTGTCGGCATGACCTCTTCTGTGTAATCTTGTGCAAAAGCCTCACATGTTTCGTAGACAGTCGTAGTGATGGTATTAGCAGCCACTCTAAAACCATATTGAAGTGATCGGTAAGAGTCTCCAGTGGCCATATAACGCAGTGTTATAGCTAGGCGAAACCCAGGCTCTAGGGTATTTCTCCAGAAGGTGTCATTTTTTTCAATACGAGGACCGACGCGTTTTACAAGTTCCATGAACATCGCCAGATTGACATGAAAGAAGTTAGAAAATGTATTCACATCTTCACGATACAGTTCTTGCATTAGGTGTTCATACTGCCCATACAGAGGTCTCATCAACAACCATAGTCGAACCCAGAATGTCTTCCTGTTCCTCACTCTGCAACGCCTACGCTGCCTCATCACCATCAAAGCCATAGCTACCAGAATTACTTCCTCCTCCTCCAAAGCTGCTACTTGCGGGTCTTGTTCGTTGTTGAACATGATGAAGACTGACATAGAAATCATGTTGCAATGTAGCTTAAGTATACTACATGACCCATGTGACCAAAATAAACAAAAATATGTCGTATGAAGGTCTTGCTCAGTCGTATGGAGATTGTGTTTATTTTTGTAGTCGTATGGACATCATAATGATTCGTGTTTAAGCGTATGGTGGCCGTGTTGATTCGTATTAAGTTGTATGGGCGTCGTATGACAGTTGTGTTTGGTCATATGACAGTCGTATTGGGGTCGTGTTAAATGAGGTTAAATTGTGATGTATCGTATGAATATCTTATGACGATCGTATGAGTGTCGTGTTCAGTCGTATGAAGGTCGTATGAAGGTCGTATGAGGGTTGTGTTTAGTCATATGAATTAGCGGAGTTTTATCGCGAAAACAAACTCTTTTATAATAAGAAGTTGAAATCATATAAAGATTCTGGCAAAAAGAGACGTTTGCTTGAGGAGAAAGCTGCATCCATCGACCCACCCTGTACATATTAGAACCTTACATTATTTATTTATCTGCATGTTGTATGTTTTAGCCTTGTTTACTTAAAAAGTACTGGTGACAACTCACAACGAATTTGTTTTCACAAACATATTTGTCATGTGTTTTTTACTCCTGATTAGTGTCATCATATGTTTTCATACCAAATGTTCACTGTTTTTCTTTCTTCCATGTTTAGATGTATTGATCTGCAATTTTCTGTATTTCTTTCCTTGTCTACTTAAACATATTTCTTATATGTTTTAACTTTATTCTCCTTTTTTCTTCAGCACAGCTGAAGCACTTTTTCCTGGACATGCAAATTCGTTTTGAAAATTCGATCTGCGTTCGTCATGCACCTGAACGGGAAGGGTTATATGAGCCATTGACGTAGAACGAAGGCATCCATCTCCTATAATTGCGAATGGCAGGGGTTGATCATCGTTTGGAAGAGGTTGTGGTTCTGGCAGACCTGCAGTGCCTTGGTCCAGTGCCTGATAGATGTCGCAGTCCTTGAAGACACCACCATCAGAGCAACTACCATTTGCCCCAATGTCAAAATACAGAAACGTGTATGCAGCGTCAACTATTGCGAGGAGTATGATAGAGTAGAAACCCTTAGAGAGTTATGAAAGTTCCATCTCGTTGAAAACTCATCAGCCACCTCCTTCCAAGCCTCTGGGGTTTTTGGTGTCGGCATGACCTCTTCTGTGTAATCTTGTGCAAAAGCCTCACATGTTTCGTAGACAGTCGTAGTGATGGTATTAGCAGCCACTCTAAAACCATATTGAAGTGATCAGTAAGAGTCTCCAGTGGCCATATAACGCAGTGTTATAGCTAGGCGAAACCCAGGCTCTAGGGTATTTCTCCAGAAGGTGTCATTTTTTTCAATACGAGGACCGACGCGTTTAACAAGTTCCATGAACATCTCCGGAGTGACATGAAAGAAGTTAGAAAATGTATTCACATCTTCACGATACAGTTCTTGCATTAGGTGTTCATACTGCCCATACAGAGGTCTCATCAACAACCATAGTCGAACCCAGAATGTCTTCCTGTTCCTCACTCTGCGATGCCTACACTGCCTCATACCCCTCACCATCAAAGCCATAGCTACCAGAATTACTTCCTCCTCCTCCAAAGCTGCTGCTTGCGGGTCTTGTTCGTTGTTGAACAAGATGAAGACTGACATAGAAATCCTGTTGCAATGTAGCTTAAGTATACTACATGACCCATGTGACCAAAATAAACAAAAATATGTCGTATGAAGGTCTTGCTCAGTCGTATGGAGATTGTGTTTATTTTTGTAGTCGTATGGACATCATAATGATTCGTGTTTAATCGTATGGTGGTCGTGTTGATTCGTATTAAGTTGTATGGGCGTCGTATGACAGTCGTGTTTGGTCATATGACAGTCGTATTGGGGTCGTGTTAAATGAGGTTAAATTGTGATGTATCGTATGAATATCTTATGACGATCGTATGAGTGTCGTGTTCAGTCGTATGAAGGTCGTATGAAGGTCGTATGATGGCCGTATGAGGGTTGTGTTTAGTTATATGAGGGTCGTGTTTGGTTAAGAAATTTGCATAAACCACAAGGTCGAGCACGAAGCAACACGATTTTTCAACTTTTCTTAAATCGTGTTCGCAATTTCTTAAATCGTGTATGTGAGATAGGGGCTTTACCCGACCACAAAATAAGTTGTTGTGATTCACTATGTGGTTGGATAACATATAAGGTGAGTGATCCAGAGCCTCTTTACCATCAGAGATTTTTCCATATTTTAGCTTTCATGTTTTCAAAGTCAGTGGGAAAGTGTTAAACACCCCCTCTTTCCTGGAAATGAAAAACCTTTAGAAAAGCTTCAGTGAACACGACCTTTGATATTTTCATGGGAAATAAAAATCAGATTTTAGGTGGAGGGAGCTATACTATGACCCAGTGACAGTTAGACGTAACATTATGTCACCCCAATGGGTAGGTTACAGACAATATAACTAGATAATCAGTACTAATCCATTATTTATGATATAACCTTTATCCTTCTTCCTAATCTTTTTGGGAACATTTTGAAACACACACAAGTGTCTACTACTTTGTAAACCATTTCTTTAACCCTTTCAGCGCCGAATTGTTTAAAGTAGACTCTTCCATGTTCAAACTCGGACAACTCTATTTTTATGTTATAGGTTTTTTGGAATATTTTTATAACTTACAGCCAAATAATGCAGATTTCAGGTGAGACAGCTTGTTACGAGCTGACTCACCTGAATCTGCATTGTTTGCAAAAAGCTCAATATTGCCTTTGGCAAAGAGTTAATACAGACAACTTTAAAGGCATTATGCTGCAGATGATATATGAAAACATTGTGGGAAACAAAGAAAATTGCTCAGTTTAACAAGCAATTTCTCCTTATATATCGCTTTCCCTTTTGTAGACGCATCCTAAGGCATCTGCAGCAGACGACATTTAAAAACATTGTGGGGAAAGACAAAATTGCACATAATGAGCAATTTCATGATTTACCACAATATTTTCAAGTCTATCTAATAATTGAACTCTCATTCATTGTTCTTGACTGTACACTGTGATTATCATAGTTCTTGACTGTATAATGTGGTAATCAGAGTTCTTGACTGTATAATGTGATAATCAGAGTTCTTGATTGTATAATGTGATAACTATGATTATCACATTATACAGTCAAGAACTATGATCATCACATTATACAGTCAATAACTATGATTATCACAGTATACTGTCAAGAACTATGATTATCACAGTATCCAGTCAAGAACAATGATTATCACATTATACAGTCATGACCAGTATGATTATCACAGTAAATATTCAAGCACAATGAGGATCACATTATACAGTCATGAACTATGATTATCACAGTATCCAGTCAAGAACAATGATTATCACATTATACAGTCAAAAACAATGATTATCACAGTATCCAGTCAAGAACAATGATTATCACATTATATACTCATGAACTATGGTCATCACGGTGTACTGTCAAGAAGTCTGATCATCACAGTGTACAGTCAAGAACTCTGATTATCACATTATACAATCAAGAACTATGATAATCACAGTAATCAGTCAAAAACAATGATTATCACATTATATACTCACGAACTATGGTCATCATGGTGTACAGTCAAGAACTCTGATCATCAGTGTAAAGTCAAGAACTCTGATTATCACATTATACAGTCAGGAACTATGATAATCACAGTGTACAGTCAAGAACTCTGATCATCACAGTGTATAGTCAAGAATCATTGTTCTTGACTGGATACTGTGATAATCATAGTTCTTGACAGTATACTGTGATAATCATAGTTATTGACTGTATAATGTGATGATCATAGTTCTTGACTGTATAATGTGATAATCATAGTTCATAACTGTTGACTGTGATAATCATAGTTCTTGATTGTTTACTATGAAAAGCATAGTTCTTGACTGTATACTGGTGATAATCATAGTTCTTTACTGTATAATGTGATAATCATAGTTCTTGACTATATACTGCGATAATCACTGTTCTTGATTGTTTACTGTGATAATCATAGTTCTTGACTGTATACTGTGATACTCATTGTTCTTGATAGTTTACTGTGATAATCATAGTTCTTGACTGTATGATGTGATGATCATTGTTCTTGACTGTATAATGTGATAATCATAGTTCTTGACTGTATACTGTGATAATCATAGTTCTCGACTGTATACTGTGATAATTATTGTGCTTGATTGCATGTATACTGTGATACTCACAGTTCTTTACTGCATTTTGTGATCATCATAGTTCTTGACTGTTTGATGTGATAATCATTGTTCTTGACTGTATAATGTGATAATCATAGTTCTTGACTGTATACTGTGATACTCATTGTGCTTGACTGCATGAATACTGAGATAATCATAGTTCTTGTCTGTATACTGTGATAATCATTGTGCTTGATTGCATGTATACTGTGATACTCACAGTTCTTTATTGTTCACTGTGATAACTAGAACTATCACTGAAGATGATAAATACCCCCTAAACAGAACCATTACCTACACCATAACTTAACTAGAACTATCACTAAAGGTGATTAATACCCCCGCCCCAACCCCTGACACATATTATATCTCACAGTATTATCTTTGACTCACAGGGACATGAAATTTGCGTGTTGCACATCTTCTACTCCTGATTAACATTGATGCCAAGTATGAAGTAAATCAGGTTGTAACTGAAGGAGGAGTACAACAGATTAGATTTTAACCAAAACAAATCCTATTTCAAGGTAACAGGGACACTTTGCGTGTTGCACATCTACTACTCCTGATTAACATTGATGCCAAGTATGAAGTAAATCAGGTTGTAACTGAAGGAGGAGTACAACAGATTAGATTTTAACCAAAAAAAAATCCTATTTCAAGGTAACAGGGACACTTTGCGTGTTGCACATCTACTACTCCTGATTAACATTTATGCCAAGTATGAAGTAAATCAGGTTGTAACTGAAGGAGGAGTACAACAGATTAGATTTTAACCAAAACAAATCCTATTTCAAGGTAACAGGGACACTTTGCGTGTTGCACATCTACTACTCCTGATTAACATTGATGCCAAGTATGAAGTAAATCAGGTTGTAACTGAAGGAGGAGTACAACAGATTAGATTTTAACCAAAAAAAAATCCTATTTCAAGGTAACAGGGACACTTTGCGTGTTGCACATCTACTACTCCTGATTAACATTTATGCCAAGTATGAAGTAAATCAGGTTGAAGCTGAAGGAGGAGTACAACAGATTAGATTTTAACAAAAAAAAATCCTATTTCAAGGTCAGAGGTCAAGGTAAAGGTCACAGGGACATGAAATTTGCGTCTTGCACATCTACTACTCCTGATTAACATTTATGCCAAGTATGAAGAAAATCAGGTTGAAACTGAAGGAGGAGTACAACAGATTAAATTTAACAAAAAAAAAAATCCTATTTCAAGGTCAGAGGTCAAGGTGAAGGTCACAGGGACATGAAATTTGCGTCTTGCACATCTACTACTCCTGATTAACATTTATGCCAAGTATGAAGTCAATCCGTTTGAAACTGAAGGAGGAGTACAACGGATTAGATTTTAACAAAACAAAATCCTATTTCAAGGTCAGAGGTCAAGGTGAAGGTCACAGGGACATGAAATTTGCGTCTTGCACATCTACTACTCCTGATTAACATTTATGCCAAGTATCAAGTAAATCAGGTAGAAACTGAAGGAGGAGTACAACGGAACAGATTTTGCGGACAGACCAATTCCTATTTCAAGGTCAGAGGTCAAGGTGAAGATCACAGGGACAAGAAATTTGCGTCTTGCACATCTTCTACTCCTGATTAACATTTATGCCAAGTATGAAGAAAATCAGGTTGAAACTGAAGGAGGAGTACAACGGATTAAATTTTAACAAAAAAAAAATCCTATTTCAAGGTCAGAGGTCAAGGTGAAGGTCACAGGGACATGAAATTTGCGTCTTGCACATCTACTACTCCTGATTAACATTTATGCCAAGTATCAAGTAAATCAGGTAGAAACTGAAGGAGGAGTACAACGGAACAGATTTTGCGGACAGACCGACCGACCGACAGGCTGATTCCAGTATACCCCCTTCAAACTACGTTTGCGGGGGTATAATAAGTAAAAGGGCAATAACATGCAATTTTAACCCCTTTAAGATATGCACATCTCCTCTTGGTATAAAAGCTTCATGTAAAATGTTATTGAATTCCACCCAGTGGTTTGTAAGAAATAGGCCGGACAAAATGTGGCTTCCAGCCGACTGACCGACAGACAGACAGCCAGCCTGACACAGTGACTCCTATTGCTCTTTGCGATAACTAGGTTATCTACCCTTGATTACTCTTCAATTGCGCATGCACGTTCATGTGAATTTTACTTCCGGGCAATACTTTCGAATAGTCATTCAAGCGAAAAAGAACAACATTGCTAACACTGTGGAGAATTTGATAAAACAAAGTTATACCCTTCCCGGTCCGTCTCTTTTCCCTACTGAGAGTGGATTGACATAGGAATTTCCAACATGGAAATGTTCACTGATGATGATTTATTGTTTTATTTATCATCAATATCGCGAAATTAACAGACGAGCAAAATGTATATTTACTGAATTATATATGTGAATGGTGTATAAGAGGCACGATTTATTGGTCTGGAATTAAATTAATAAGAACTACAAAAGTTTATTAGTGGAAATGAAAATTAAACTGGCAAATAGGAGAAGCTGCTCAGTATGAGCATTTTTTCTTCTGCCACAATGTTTTCAAAAGTGATCTGCTGCTGATGTGTTAGCTGGGGGAAAAGGGTTTAGTTATAATTTCAAAAGCGTAGTCATGTCAGTGGCACATTCTTAACCCTTTCCTACTTCATTGATGCGTCTGCAATATACAATTATTGTTAACATAATGGCACTTGTTCCTAATGAGCAATTTCACCTTTTACAACAATGTTATTTAATTCAATAATTCTCCTATCATTTTAAAATAGTGATATTCATGTTGTTGTTTTCAAGCTCTACTTCTGCAGATATGAGCCGTCCCGCGAGAAAACCAACATTGTGGCATCTGCGTAATGTGTTGACCAGATTAGCTTGCGCTGTCCGCACAGACTGATCTGGGTCGACACATTTCACCTCAAAGGGGGGGGGAATAGAGTAATAATTCCCAAAAAAAGAAAGTCCACAGGAGGCTGATCCGTGTCGACTCTTTACTCTTTATGCTTGTTTTCTCGCGAGACGCCTCATATGTTGAATGTATATTTAACTCTTTCCCACCTACAGACGCACTTAACGAGATTTTAGCAATTTTTGTCTAGATGTTTTCAAAGTCGTCTGCTGCAGAATTGTTTTAACCCATATGCAGCTGATGACTTGGGAAATGTGTAGGCCAAACTTTGGAAAGTCTTTTTTAAAAAATCGTACAAAATGAGGAATTGCTCTGAAGAGAATTTTATACTTTTGCCACAATGTTTCTAAATATCTTCTGCGTGTGGCATTTGTAAATTTAACTTTTGCACATTAAAGATATAATAAAGTTCAATTTTTATTTTCATATTTATGACCTATAACTCATTCCCACTTGCAGATGTATTTTGAAACATCTGCAGCAGGCAGGATTTGAAAATATTGAGGCAAAAGGAGAATATACTTTTTACCCTTCCCACGTAATTGCCTAATACAACTGTATGTAGATCATCAATAGCAATTTTCGTGAATATTAATGAGATCTTTATGACCTGCATATCTTTGAAGATATGACCCCTGCAGCGGTGCGAGCTTGTTAATTAGGCAATCAGTCATGCAAGCGTGAAATCGATGTATATAAGCGGATTGTACAATCGCCGACAGAGTAACACAGTATGAATTGAATAGTAAAATACACAGTTAGTTAGAGATTTCAATTAGCTTCCATAAACTATAATTTAAAGTACTGTACGATGTGTGACAAGCGGAAGACGTTCGAATACATTGTGACAAGCAGAGGACGTTCGAAAACATTGTGACAAAAGCAGAAATTTCTTATGATGAGCAAATTTTAAATGAAGCAATGTTTTCAATTTCTTTCAATTATAAATCATTTTTAGAGATATCAATTCATTTTGTCTACATGTTGTTAAAGTCATCTGCTGCAGACTATAAAGCCACACGTAACTCTGACTGGATGCCGTAACCTTCTTCCCCCTGGTGACAATATTTCTAAACAGATCGGATGAATTTTGGTAAAAATGTCGCCCAAGAAACATTAATTTTGTTTTAAAATGTTTTCACATCAAGCCAGTACTTTTGGACAGGATTTTTGATGAGGCAGCAACCTAAGTTCCTCATAGCATTCAATTATTTTAACAATTTTAAAGTTTAAACATAAATCCATCAATCATTTAGCCACAATGTTTTAAATTAAACTTTAAAAAATAAGTAAAGTTGTATTTCTAGTCTATTCATTGTTGTTTTCGCACGCCTCGCTGATTGCTTTGTCTATGTCCGCAATTTTGTCAAAAGGTAGTCCCCGGAAGGAGAATATTGAGTGACGTCCCTTGGCAATCAAGGGACGTTACCTAGTTATCGTAAAGAGCAATATACCCCCTCTTCTTCGAAGGGGGTATAATTATATGTTTTGATTGTTTACTATGACAATCATAGTTCCTGACTGTATACTGTGGTAATCATAGTTCTTGACTGTATAATGTGATAATCAATGTTCATAACTGTTTACTGTGATAAATTACTATGAAAATTATAGTTCTTGACTGTATACTGTGATAGTCATAGTTCTTGACTGTATATCGTGACAATCATAGTTTATGACTGTATACTGTGACAATCACTGTTCTTAATTGTTTACTGTGATAATCACTGTTCTGACTGTTACTGTGATACTAATGGTTATTGACTGTAAACTGTAATTATCGCAGAACTTAAAGTTGCCCACTGCAGATTTGATGTGTGTGACACATGGTTAAAATCTTATTTGTTATGAACAATGCTTGATCACTAAATAGTTAATTCTGCATGGTGCATTATATGGTGAAGGTAAATCAATTCAGTTCATCATCATCAACAATGCTTGACAATCAATAGGAGTCTCACAGTTGCTTTCCTTTTGTTCATTTGATGACAGTCTACATGTAAACATTCCTACAAAGTTTCATAACAATAGGTTAAATATTTTTGGAGATGGATATATATACATTCATCTGTCTGTCCGTCCGTCTGGTCATTCATTCACTCACTCAATCATTATATTTTGTTTAGTTTGTTTACTTCAATGTTTTTTTGAGATACTATATGATTGGTTACATTTTCTTAAACTTTTGTTTCTGTAAAGAACTCAGGTCATGCAACCAGTTATTTGTAAGATACTTTTCATTACTTAGTAACTGCCTTGTTTTGCAATTGTGTTACTGTTCTTTTTCAGAAAGGGCATAATTCACTGTTGCGAACTAAACTTTTTATGAAACACGCACCCATTGAACTGTTACTGTGAACAAAAACTTATTGTAGTATAAGAATGATAAGGGTCATGCAATCAAAATTGGGCATGTAATTGGTATGTACATTGTCCTCTTTATACCAGGAAACATGCCATGTAGGTACCCCCTATTTAAATATATATTTTTCTTAACAGTGACATATAGGCCCATGGGGCCGGGTGTTTTCCCATTATTATATTTTTATTATTATCGCACATGCAACAAATTTTCAGCATACAACTTGAAAACACTACTCAAAAGTAAAGAAAATCTCCAAAATTGTAGGTATAATTACTGAAAAAAAGTTGAAAACATTGTGGCAAAAGGAAAAATTGCTCGTTTTGAGCAATTTCTCCTTTTGTCACGATGTTTCCAAAAGTCGTCTGCTGCAGATGCGTCAAAATGCGTCTGCAGGTGGGAATGGGTTAACTGTAAAACTCAAAATCTCATTTGTTTTAAGTATTTGGCAAGAGGGTTCAACATGTATTTTAAGCCTATTCCACATACAACAAATCATCAGCAGCCGGCTTCAACAAACCTTTTTGCAGAAATACAGAGAACTCTCTGAATGAAAATATAATAATTGAATAGATTTGAAAAATTGTAGCAAAATGAGAAAGTTGCTCATTTAACCCTTTCCCTCATACGGCAATTCTGCAGCAGACGACTTTCAACATATTTTGTAAAAAAGTAGAAAATCTCTATAATTGAACGGATAACCTATGACTAAAAGTGGAAAACATTGTGGCAAAAGGAGAAATTGCACGTTTTGTGCAATTTCTTCTTTTGTCACTATGTTTCCAAATAGCCATCGGCTGCAGAGGCGTCAGAAAGCGTCTATATGAGGGAAAGGGTTAACTACAATTTCTTCTTAAATTGCCACTATGTTTTCAAGAGTCGTCGACTGCAAGTCCGTCAAAATGGATCTTCAGGTTGGAAAGGGTTAAGGTGCATAATTTCTAATTTTATGAGTTATAATTTCCCCCTAGTTTGGCTGACATTTAAGACAATGATGAAATTAGTTGCAATTAAAACCAATTACAATGTTTAAAATTGGTGGGAATTTAATATAAATCATAAATTTCATTTTCTGTGCAGTTTCACCCAGTTAAAAGGTAACAATTCAAAGTTCTCCAGATACTTGGTGTTAAAAAGGAAATAAGCTTTCTTTAAGCAAAAATGATGGCGATGCATTTAAACTTATCCCTTTCCCACATACAACAATTGTGCAGCAGACGACTTTGAAAATAGGAAGGTAAATATCCAAATCCAAATGAATAACCTCAAAACCAATTTGAAATGTTGAAAAACATTATTCATTAAATGTGTGTGCAAAATTTGTAGTCAATATAACAAAAAATGAAGAAGGTATGTTTGATTCTCAAAATTCATGTTTTTTACCCCAAAAATAGATAACACTCATTAGCTACAACATACAATGTCATGAAGAGTATAAGATATAACTATGACTGAAGTTTGAAAACCCTAGCATTTGTACTTTTTGAGGAAATGTAAAAAAATGAAACTCTAACGTTGCGCTAAACATATAAAGTACAAAAATAAAAGAAAATTAAAAAAAAAAAATCAAAATATATATTTGACCTAAATAACCCGATATATTGAAGAACTTTATTTATTAAATCTGTGAGCACAATTTGAGATCAATCTAAAAACAAGATGTGTTTGTGAAACACTGATGGCAACATCTAGGTCAAAGGTGAAGGTCGCAAGGTCAAACATTTTGGTACTGACAGAAAGGTCATGTCACAAGGAATACACATGTGAAATATGGTAGCCGTACCTGTTATGGTTCAAAAGTAGTGGTCAAGGTTAAAGTTTTTTTTGAGAGATGGGGACATCTAGGTCAAAGGTGAAGGTCGCAAGGTAAAAAATGTTGGTACTGACAGAAAGGTCATGTCACAAGGAATACACAGTCATGTGAAATATGGTAGCTGTACCCGTTATGGTTCAAAAGTACTGGTCAAGGTTAAAGTTTTTTTCGACAGATGGGGGCATCTAGGTCAAAGGTCAAGGTCCCAAGGTCAAAATTTTTGGTACTGACAGAAAGGTCATGTCACAAGGAATACACATGTGAAATATGGTAGCTGTACCCGTTATGGTTCAAAAGAAGTGGTCAAGGTTAAAGTTTTTTTCGACAGATGGGGGCATCTAGGTCAAAGGTCAAGGTCGCAAGGTCAAAAACTTTGGTACTGACAGAAAGGTCATGTCACAAGGAATACACATGTGAAATATGGTAGCCGTACCCGTTATGGTTCAAAAGAAGTGGTCAAGGTTAAAAAAAAAAAATCGAAAGATGGGGGCATCTAGGTCAAAGGTCAAGGTCGCAATGTCAAAAATGTTGGTACTGACAGAAAGGTCATGTCACAAGGAATACACATGTGAAATATGGTAGCCGTACCTGTTATGGTTCAAAAGTAGTGGTCAAGGTTAAAGTTTTTTTCGACAGATGGGGGCATCTAGGTCAAAGGTCAAGGTCGCAAGGTCAAACATTTTGGTACTGACAGAAAGGTCATGTCACAAGGAATACACATGTGAAATATGGTTGCCGTACCTGTTATGGTTCAAAAGTAGTGGTCAAGGTTAAAGTTCTTTTCGACAGATGGGGGCATCTAGGTCAAAGGTCAAGGTTGCAAGGTCAAAATTTTGGTTCTGACAGAAAGGTCATGTCACAAGGAATACACATGTTAAATATATTAGCTGTACCTGTTATGGTTCAAAAGTAGTGGTCAAGGTTAAAGTTTTTTTTGACAGATGGGGGCATCTAGGTCAAAGGTCAAGGTCGCAAGGTCAAAATTTTGGTTCTGACAGAAAGGTCATGTCACAAGGAATACACATGTTAAATATATTAGCTGTACCTGTTATGGTTCAAAAGTAGTGGTCAAGGTTAAAGTTTTTTTCGACAGATGGGGGCATCTAGGTCAAAGGTCAAGGTCGCAAGGTCAAAAATGTTGGTACTGACAGAAAGGTCATGTCACAAGGAATACACATGTTAAATATATTAGCTGTACCTGTTATGGTTCAAAAGTAGTGGTCAAGGTTAAAGTTTTTTTCGACAGATGGGGGCATCTAGGTCAAAGGTCAAGGTCGCAAGGTCAAACATTTTGGTACTGACAGAAAGGTCATGTCACAAGAAATACACATGTGAAATATGGTAGCCGTACCTGTTATGGTTCAAAAGTAGTGGTCAAGGTTAAAGTTTTTTTTCGACAGATGGGGGCATCTAGGTCAAAGGTCAAGGTCAAACATTTTGGTACTGACAGAAAGGTCATGTCACAAGGAATACACATGTGAAATATGGTAGCCGTACCTGTTATGGTTCAAAAGTAGTGGTCAAGGTTAAAGGTTTTTTTTGACAGACAGACAAAAACTAGATGCCCACCGAATCGGTGATTCCAGGGGCATAAAAATGAAGAAGGTGTGTCCAATACTCAAAATCCACCAAAAACAGGAAAAACTAGAACTATCACTAAAGGTGATTAATACCCCCCGCCCCAACCCCTGACACATATTATATCTCACAGTATTATCTTTGACTCAGACAATTTGAATATCAGTATCAAAAAGAAATACTAAGATGATATCAAACACAAAACGGCTCCTTTTATCTGGACCGACCGCCCGACCGACCGACAGGCTGATGCCACACAAACTGGCTCCATTTTGCCATGTTTTAAGTTAATCCGGTTGAAATTGAAGGAGAAGTATGTCGCACCAGATTAGATTTTAAGAAAAAAAATCCTATTTCAAGGTCAGAGGTGAAGGTCATAGGGACATGAAATTTGCGTCTTGCACATCTACTACTCCTGATTAACATTTATGCCAAGTATGAAGTAAATCAGGTTGAAACTGAAGGAGTACAACAGATTAGATTTTAACAAAAAAAAATCCCATTTCAAGATCAGAAGTCAAGGTGAAGGTCACAGGGACATGAAATTTGCGTCTTGCACATCTACTACTCCTGATTAACATTTATGCCAAGTATCAAGTAAATCAGGTAGAAACTGAAGGAGGAGTACAACGGAACAGATTTTGCGGACAGACCGACTGACGGACGGACCGACCAACCAACCGACCGACCGACCGACAGGCTGATTCCAGTATACCCCCCTTCAAACTACGTTTGTGGGGGTATAAAAAGATCACACTCAGCATCTCAGCATACAATGGAAGGGTGACTTTATTTCAAATATGAAACCCCTAGCACCAGCACTTATCGAGAAATGTTTAAAAAGACAACTTTAACATTAAGCTAATCGCAAATGTTTGACGCCGCTATGCTGATGCCAGAAAAGCAACACCTAAATAGTCTTGCTTTCGCTACTTAGTCACGGCGAGACAAAAATCATGAATTAATGTCAAATTCTCAAAATCCACCAAAGTGATGTTTTTTACCCCAAAAAGAAGGTCACACTCAGCATCTTCAGCATACAATGTAAAGAAGGGTATTATGAATGAAAATGCCAACTTGCCCTAAAACTTTAACCGGATGCTGACGCCAGGGCGAGTAGTTATAAGCCCTCATTATTCTTCAAATAGCCGAGCTAAAAACTGCAAATTTATATATTCTAAATAAAGAATTAACATGAATTACACATAAAATATAGTTTATGACTGGCATGTGATCCAGAACTAACTACCACATTTTAAATGACGTAAAAGCATATTACAATGACGTCACATCATATTTCAGTGACATACCATAACCATATTTGTTATTTGGAATTTCAATCCATATTTTTTGAAATGTGCATGGCCATCTGCATGTTTTTGTGCCCGAAAGTGTGCAGGTACATAATTAATATTCTGATTATAAGCAACATTTCATTCAACATAGTCTCCCCATAAAACCATTAGATCTAAAGAATGCAGCTGCCACTGTAAATCCTTAAAATATGACCTCTCAGAAGACCTACAGCGGTCATGAATTATTAGTCGGCAAAGATTATCAGCTCCTAATCTTGGTGCAAAGATGTCAATTATTATTAGTTATTTTCATCAAATGTAATCTGTGTGTCATTCATCTGATTGTATGTATATAGTTCATGAAACAAATTACAACTTTGAAGAATATACTTCTGTTTGACCCCTTCCTAAAAGCAGACACATTTTGATGTATCGGTGCAAATTGGGGCAAAAACGGAAATTGCTCATAATGAACAATTTTTCCATTTGCCACAATGTTTTCAACAATAATTATAACTTTTTCCATACATTTACCTGGATGTTTTTCAAGTTGACTGCTGCAGATTAAATGTATGTGGGAAAGGGATAATATTAATACGAGCGGTGCTCTTAATCACAGACACCAAACCTAAATAGCATAATAATTACAAGTGTACATAAAGAACTGCCTTGGCATCCGAATGCTAAACGATCAAAATGATTACAAGCTCTTTTTCAGATGTTTTTTTGTTTAAAAAATACTTCTTTGACAATAAATGGCGAACATTGCAGAGTCTGAAAATCTGCACCGATGCTCAGGTTGATCTGGATCTACACTGGTTGGCCCTAAAGTTGGTTGGTGCACCATTTTTGCAATATTAGGTTTATTTAGTCCAGTAAAATTTATTATTAACTAAGCAAATTAGAATTTAACCTTTTTCCCAGATACAGATGCATTTTGAAACCATCTGCATCAGACAACTTTTGAAAACATTGTAGCAAAAGGAGATATTGCTCATTATGAGCAAATTATGTCTCCTATTGCCACAATGTTTTTAACTTAATGCAATAAATATATTTCAGTACATTGAAATTTTCCATATTTTTTGAAAGATGTTTCAAAGCCGTCTGCTGCAGATTTGCTGTACGTGGGAATGGTTAACCCTTGCCCACATACAGAAAAATCTGCACCAGACGACTTTGAAAATGTCATATTTTTTTTTTCTTTAGAAAATAATCTTTGACAATAATTGGCGAAGACTCTGATCAATCTGCACTGATGCTTAGGTGGTTTCTGGATCTACACTGATTGCCATTGTCCTAAGGTTGGTTGGTGCAGAGCTGACTCCTGATTTATTAATTTTTCCATTAGGTTTATTAAGTCCAGTACAAATGACTGTTAACTAAGCAAATTAAAATTGAACCCTTTCCCACATACAGATGTGTTTTGAGCAATGTCTCCTTCTGCCACAAAGTTGTTAACTTAATGCAATAAATATATTTCAGTTCATTGAAATTTTCCATATTCTTTGAAAAGATGTTTTCAAAGCTGTCTGCTGCCGATTTGTTGTATGTGGGAAATGCTTAACCCTTTTCCACATATGACAATAGCTGCAACAGACAACTTTGAAAACATCTAGAAAACATCTAGAAAAAATTATGGAAATCTCAGAAAATGATGGTATAATTACTAAAAAGTAGTCTGCTACAGAGACGTCAGAAAGCATCTATATGAGGGAAAAGGTTAAGCAGCCTATCAGGACGAATGCAGTGTGTTATCAAGTATGAAAAAAATACTGCAATGGTTCACCGAGATCGTTTCAATCAATAACGTCGAAGAAAAAAGTTATTAGGAGATCATCATTATCCAAATGAAATTGGCAGTCTCAGTTAACCTCCGCCATATGCAGATGAATTATGACCAATTTGCATCAGATGATTGTGACAAGAGCTAAAATTGTGTAAAACAGTTAAACAGACTCAATTTATTGCATAGTTCACTTTCATTCCTATTAAATTTTCAAATGTTGGACACCATTAATCACCATTATAATTGGTCCTATATTAACCCTTTCCCTCATACAACAATTTTGCAGCAGACGACTTTGAACATATTTTGTCAAAAAATAGAAAATCTCTATAATTGAATGGATAACATATGACTGAAAGTGGAAAACATTGTGGTAAAAGGAGAAATTGCTCGTTTTGAGCAATTTCTTCTTTTGTCACTATGTTTTCAAAAAGCCTTCTGCTGCAGAGGCGTCAGAAAGCATCTATATGAGGGAAGGGTTAATTGTTAACCCTTTCCAACATACAGACGCTTTGTTATCTGAAAACATTGTCAAAAAGTAGAAATTGCTCATGATGTGCAATTTCTCCTTTCGCCATAATTTTTTCAGCCCTATTAGTAAAATATAATCTGATTTATAGAGATTTTTCTTAATTTTGCTTGGATCTTTTCAAAGCCTCCTGCTGCAGATTTGTTGTATGTGGGAAAGGGTTATATCTTGACATGCAGGTAACTTGATAGGAAGTTTGGTTAGCAGGTGGAATGTTTTGTCTTGCTGCATTGAAAATACTTTTTAACAAACACAGATAGAAACAAGAGTTGTCGGAGGACAATATAGCTCGCCTATCAGGGCCATCGTATATCAGGGCCTACTTCAGAACAGTTAAAGTATTAGGTAAAGTCGCACAGTATCACCTATTGCAAGATAATACACCTTTTCAATACTTTTGACAAAAATTCTAAGTTCAACTAGAATAGAGTGCTCCCCGGAGCACGTGTGTCACCTGCCGGCGCCTTGTCAGAAAATTTTAATTTTTGATAGAAAAGGGGCAATAACTCTGATATAAAAAATATTTGGATTATCCCCCTTTTGTGAACCCATCACAACAATTGATATAAACATTTGTCAGAAGTTTCAATTCAATCCTTTGAGCAGAATAAAAGTAATTTGAATATTTGACAGAAAAGGGGCAATAACTCTGATATAAAAATATTTGGATTATCCCCCTTTTGTGAACCCATCATACACATTGATATAAACATTTGTCAGAAGTTTCAATCCAATCCTTTGAGTAGATTAAATTTTTGACAGAAAAGGGCCAATAACTCTGATATAAAAATATTTGGATTATCCCCCTTTTTGTGAACCCATCATACACATTGATATAAACATTTGTCAGAAGTTTCAATCCAATCCTTTGAGTAGAAAAAAAGTTATTTGAAAATTTTAATTTTTGACAGAAAAGGGGCAATAACTCTGATATAAAAATTATTTGGATTATCGCCCTTTTGTGAACCAATCACACACATTGATAAAAACATTTGTCAGAAGTTTCAATCTAATCCTTTGAGTAGAACAAAAGTTATTTGAAAATTTAAATTTTTGACAGAAAAGGGGCAATAACTCTGATATAAAATTATTTGGATTATCGCCCTTTTGTGAACCAATCACACACATTGATAAAAACATTTGTCAGAAGTTTCAATCTAATCCTTTGAGTAGAACAAAAGTTATTTGAAAACGTGACGAAAAAAGTGTGACGGACAGACAGACAGACAGACGCCGGATAAAAAAAAAAATAGACAGACAGACGTCGAATAAAAAAAAAAGTAACATTTGTCAGAAGTTTCAATCCAATCCTTCGGGTAGAAAAAAAGTTATTTGAAAATTTAATTTTTTGACAGAAAAGGGGCAATAACTCTGATATAAAATTATTTGGACTATCCCCCTTTTGTGAACCAATCACACACATTGATATAAACATTTGTCAGAAGTTTCAATCTAATCCTTTGAGTAGAAAAAAAGTTATTTGAAAACGTGACGAAAAAGTTAGATTTTTTGACAGAAAAGGGGCAATAACTCTGATATAACTTGACCTTGACCCAGGGTCAGGACGGGTGTAGTGGGGTGCGTAGATGGACCAATAGTTCCTAAATGTATAAACTAAATATGAAAGCAATCAATGTCATAATAGTGAATGCAGAGTGATATGTTAAACGTTAAACGCAAACCTTAAACCTTGTAACTGAACCAAGTAGAAATGACCTTGACCTTGACCCAGGTGCAGGACGGGTGTAGTGGTGTGCGCAGATGGATGACCAATAGTTCCTAAATGTATAAACTAAATATGAAAGCAATCAATGTCATAATAGTGACTGCAGAGTGATATGTTAAACGTTAAACGCAAACCTTAAACCTTGTAACTGAACCAAGTAGAAATGACCTTGACCTTGACCCAGGGTCAGAACGGGTGTAGTGGTGTGCGTAGATGGATGACCAATAGTTCCTAAATGTATAAACTAAATATGAAAGCAATCAATGTCATAATAGTGAATGCAGAGTGATATGTTAAACGTTAAACGCAAACCTTAAACCTTGTAACTGAACCAAGTAGAACCAAGTAGAAATGATCTTGACCTTCACCCAGGGTCAGGACGGGAATAGTGGTGTGCGTAGATGGATGACAAATGGTTCCTAAAGGTATAAACCCTTAAAACCCAAATTAAAACCTTAAACACAAACCTTAAACCTAGGTGTCTACGCCACCGCCGACGCCGCCGACGGTGCCGACGCCGGGGGTAACACATAAGCTCTCCTGTACTTCGTACTGGCGAGCTAACAACCAGTTGTGTTAATGATGCTATTAAATACACTGCAAACTCAAGAGATGGCCTAATATTGTTTCAGGTGCTCTTTTAACCCTTTCCCTCATACAACAATTCTGCAGCAGATGACTTTGAACATATTTTGTCAAAAAATGGAAAATCTCTATAATTGAATGGATAACCTATGACTAAAAGTGGAAAACATAATGTGGCAAAAGGAGAAATTGCTTGTTTTGAGCAATTTCTTCTTTTGTCACTATGTTTTCAAAAAGCCTTCTGCTGCAGAGGCATCTGAGGGAAAGGGTTAACTTAATTTAAATGAGATTTTTTCTTTTCTTTTCTAAACAGACATCATTAATACAAATGTTCATTAGTTGTCCTTTTAAATACATTTTTCAAAGTTGTCTGCTGCAGAATTGTTGTATGTGGGAAAGGCTATAAAAAAATTGATTGTAATAGGTAACTTTCATGACGTCAATGTCAAGCAAGACACTAGTACCAATGACTTCAATTCGTAGTGTAGGAATTGATTCTAAGGTTTGATATTCAAATACTTTACAGCCTATCATATTGATTTAACCCTTTCCCACATACAACAAATCTGCAGCAGACGACTTTGAAAACATAGTGCCAAAATCATAAAAAATCTCCATAAAAGATAGCTTAATTGTTAAACAAAGTTGAAAACATTGTGGCCAAAGGAGAAATTGCTCTTTATGAGCAATTTCACCTTTGGTCACAATGTTTTCAAAAGTCGTCAGCTGCTATTGCGTCAAAATGCGTCGGCAGGTGGGAAAGGGTTAAATTCAACATGCTTTGCATTCTGGGAAATTGTTAACTCGAAACAAGTAACATGGCAAAGTCACAGTTACAAGGGAGTGGGAAAAGCAGACCTTTGATATTCAAAATCAGAAATTTGCATTCCCACTTTTTGAGAGACTTTAACCCTTTCCCACATACATCAACTCTACAGCAGACAACTTTGAAAGCATCTTGGTAAAAATATAGAATGTCTCTATAAATGAAAGCATCAAAAAAAGGATAAATGACTCTTTACAATCAATTTCTCCTTATGTCTCAATGATTTCATTTCAGGTGCCTGCAGGTGGGAAATGATTAAATGGTTTCTTGCAGGACAAAACATCTGCCATTGTGATCTCTTTTTTGTGGCCGAAATATTCCATAGATCAATGGATATATCAACAAAAGATATTCTGTGACATTTTTTATTTCTTTGCTACAGTTGCACATGGTGCAGAGGTTTCTCAGTCACTTCAAAAAGGAGAAATTACTACAACCAACCAACCAAACTTGTAATTGAGACAAACTAGGTGGACTTGATTGGTCACCCGAATCAAGCCTAGGCGTACCGCGGTACACCAATTTACACTCGATTGAGTCAGACTACTTGGGCGCACATGCATTCAGGACATACCGCATGGCACGGTCAAAATAGCTCGGCGCATTAGGGAACCCTTAGTGTGAAACATTCAGATTCCACCCTAAGTGCACAAATGGTAGCTGAGTGGGTGTTATTATGCCACCAACATTTTCGATTTAAAGGCAATATGCATATAATTTGTATATCCATGCCATACATGTAATAGTTGTTTTCAACATCCAGGCATTAACAATTTTCTACTTGCAGACGCATTTTGACACACATATTGATCAATTAGTTTTTCCATAGTTTTACCAAGATGTTTACAATGTTGATTTTCACAGACTTGTTGTATGTGGAAAAGGGTTAATTAGTCTGTTGTTAATACAATCCTTGTAATTGCAACCACAATAACAAACTAGAACTATCACTGAAGATGATAAATACCCCCAAATCAGCACCTTGACTCAAAATATGGCTTCCGACCGACTGACCGATAGGTAGTCCTATCAAACAGTACTCATTTTGACCTTTGACCATGACCTAGACCTTTGAGGTACAAGCCACCTCATCATGGTGAACATGTGTGCCCAGTAACTTGAGAATCCTATGATGCATGGTTGGGATGCGGATCGGACAAGGTAGTCCTATCAAACAGTATTCATTCTGACCTCTGTGTGTGACCTTGACCTTTGAGGTACAAGCCACCTCATCATGGTGAACGTTTGTGCCAAGTTTCTTTGAAATCCCATAATACATGGTTGAAATGTGGGCCGGACAAGGTACAGTCCTTTCAAATAGTACTCATTTCAATCTTTAACATGTAAGTGTGACCTTGACATTTGAGGTACAGGCCTGGGTCTTGTGCGTGACACGCCGCCTCATCATGGTGAACGTTTGTGCCAAGTTTCTTTGAAATCCTATGATGCATGGTTGAAATGCAGGCCGGACATTGTACAGTTCTATCAAATAGTACTCATTTTGACCTTTGACCTCTAAGTGTGACCTTGACATTTGAGGTACAGGCCTGGGTCTTGTGCGCGACACGCCACCTCATCATGGTGAACGTTTGTGCCAAGTTTCGCTCAAATCCTATGATGCATGGTTAAGATGCGGGCCGGACAAGGTTAGGTTGGACTGACAGACAGACAGACGTAAAAGGACAATACCTCTGTTAAATAACATGCAATTGTAAGACCTTTAGGGTAGGCATATCTCCTCTTGGTATAGAAGCTTCATGTAACATTTAATTGACTTCCTCCACCCAGTGGTTTGTAAGAAATAGGCCGGACAAAATATGGCTTCTGACCGACCGACCGACCGACTGACAGACCGACCGACACAGTGACTCCTATATACCCCCCCCAAAACTTTGTTTTTTGGGGGTATAATTAATTACTCTACTGATAGGATCATTAATATTTTTAAGTGCACTACTGATTAATATGGAAACTCTCTATAAATAAAGGCATGATTATTTGATAAAAGCGAAAACGTTGTGGCAAATAGAAGTATTACTTAACACGCAGTTGCAGATGCATAAAAATGTGTCTGCACATCTAAAAGAGTTAACAGAAATATTTGCAGTTGGTTCTGAAATATAATATGATGTAAACAGCTTAAACAAAATGTAATTACGGTAATTTCATTACTGCATTAGTTTTATTTTAGTTGCATGTTTAAAACTGTCAATAAAGGAACAAGTTAACTTTTCTTTATGGCCACAAAAACGAGACAAAATCTTGAACCAACAAAAGCCATCCATTCTCCTTAAGTCAATTTTGTCTGCAATAAATACAGACCAATAATCATTTGAAAGTCAATAAAGAATTAAACAATGTCCAATATTTTTTCTTCAAATGTTCAAAGCATGTTGTTTTATTGGAGCTATTTCACTGGTTACATGGTATTTTGTTATCATGCATGGTGTCTACTCTGATGGGAAACAATGTAACATTCTGAAAATTGATATTGCAGACCTCAACACTTTCAGCCCAAATTGTTTAAATTAAATACTTCCATGTTCAAGATCGGGCCTCTCTATTTCTCACGTAATAAGAGTTTGGGATTATTATGATAACTAAAAGGCAAACAATACAGATTTCAGGTGAGACAGCTCGTTACGAGCCGACTCATTTGATCTGTATTGTTTGCAAAAACCTCATAATTGCCATTGGGGCTGAAAGAGTTTATGGGAAAGAATAGTGAGGATTTCTACACATTCAGCAATAAAAACTGTACAGGCAGGCATCCTTTTCCCTCTCACTACAATGCAGCTTTTGAATTTTCAAATGTAATTCTTTCAAATCAGGTATGGATTAATTTTCTTTTGTAGATAAAACCTTATAAAAGAATGCTGATTCACAGTCTGCAGCTTCCATGATACAGAGCTGTCTCATGTCTCCTCCTAAAGCAGTAAAACCAATGGATAGTCCAACAATGAATTGTAAAAATATCAAATAGAGGGGATGTGATAAGTAAAGTATCATAGGGCCATAACGTTGTAGTGAACGAAAGGGCCATGATGGCCCTTTCTTGTTCACCTGATTTGATAGAACTTAAATAGTTTTCAAAGTGTTTTTTCTATAAGGAAATAAGGGATCTGTAAAATTTGATAATTTTGTAAAAGGGTCACCCAAGGAACATTTGTGCCTAATTATTTTCAAATCAGGCCCCATGCTTTTGGTCTTTTAAGGCCAAATTCACTATAATTATAGTATGTGAGGAAATCTACAACTATTTGAGCAAAGAACATTTGTGTCAAATAAATTCTAAATCGAGCCAAAAGTTTTGGACAAGTTCTTTTTTACTTTTTCCTCCATTGCCATGGCAACCCGAAGTTTTCCATAAAATTAATCATTTTAGCAATGCTGTAAGACTATCACATACAGTACATTATGATAAAGTTAAGTCAGAATTGGCCTTGTAGTTCAGGAGGAGATGTCATTCAAATGTTTTTTAAACAAAAATCCTTTCCTTTGCCGTGGTAAACAGTGTTTGTATGGAGTTCAGATAATTTAACCCTTTCCCACATACAACAAACCCATCAGCAGACAGCTTTGAAAACCCTGAACAATTTCCAAAAAAGATAGCTCATGTATTGTTAAATAAAGTTGAAAACAGTGTGGCCAAAGGAGAAATTAATTTCACCTTTGGCCACAATGTTTTCATAAGTCGTCTGCTGCTATTGCTTCAAAATTCCTCTGCAGGTGGGAAAGGGTTAACATCTGTCCAGTGGATTAGGATAACATTAAGGTGGACAGTGAAGATTCTGGTGAGACAGTGCATTTTTACTCCAAATCATTTTAACTTGATCTAATCTTTTTCTGATTAAGTCAAACATAACATTTTTCTCACATGCAGACAACATTTGAAAACAGTGTGGCAAAGGAAGAAGTTGCTCAAAATGAGTAGGTTCTCCTTTTTGCAACAATGTTTTCAACTTGATTTAATTATTATCCATGTATTTATTGAGATACTCCATATTTACAAAGTTGTCTGCTGCAGACTTATATTGTATGTGGGAATTAAAGGAGAGTTAACCCTTTCCCTCATATAGACGCTTTCTGACGCCTCTGCAGCAGACGGCTTTTTGAAAACATAGTGACAAAAGAAGAAATTGCACAAAACGTGCAATTTCTCCTTTTGCCACAATGTTTTCCACTTTTAATCATAGGTTATCCATCTAATTATGGAGATTTTCTATGTTTTGACAAAATACGTTCAAAGTCGTCTGCTGCAGAATTGTCCTATGAGGGAAAGGGTTAATTGTCTCTGTGACAGATTTCCCAAGATAAAATGGGGATATTGTTCACAACAGGCAATTTCCCAATTTCCCAATTTCCCATCTCCCTAAAGTATACTTCCAGCTTTTGCTTAGATATTTTCTTAAAAGAGATCATCCGACTATATACGGATGCATTTACAGCATGATTATGTCTTTTGAAAGCAATGTTGCAAAGAAGAATTGAACTACTTTGGATGACTGTAAACAATAAGATGCATACCAAGATAAGTCATTGCTTGAGTTTCATTATCAACTTTAAGCAAAGACTTCTCAAATATCCAAGTAAGTATTTGACAAATATAATCCCTTTTCTACATACAACAAATCTGCAGCAGATTACTTCATTAGACATCAGGTTAACAAATGGTAAATCAGTATTAATTTAATGATCAAATAGAGTTGAAGACTTAGTCGCAAAAGGAACAAGAGGCCCAACAGGGCCAATATTGCTCCACTACATTGGGTAACATGAACATTTCTACAAATTTGTTTTCACTACAGTCACATAAGGCAAAACAGCCCCGCCCCCTGATGGCCATGCTTTTAAACCAATCAACATGGCTTGAAGGAATCTGAAAGAAGGTCACCCAAGGAACATACCTACACAATTATTTGGAAATCATCAAGATACTTTCAGAGAAGAAGATTTTTAGAGTTCTCACTATAGCCATATACGGCAAAACAGCCCAACCCCTGGGAGCTATGTTTTTTTCCTTCAATCTTTCAGGCAGTGCAGCAGTGGAGCTAAAAATGTGCTCATTATAAGCAATTTCTCCTTTTGTCACATTGTTTTCAAAAGTCATCTGCTGCTTTGGCTTCAGAAAGTGTCTAGCTGTCTGTATGTGGGAAAGGCTTCAGGATTGTGATAGGGTTTGTATGATTTCATGCAATTATAATTGTTAACCATTTCCCACACACAACAAATTTTCAGCTGAAGTCTGTGAAAACATATAGCAAAAATATGAGCCTGAGTAATTTCCCTTTTTGTCAGAATGTTTTCAAAGGTTGTCTGCAGATGCTTAAAAATAAGTCTGCAATTGGGTTAGGGTCAAAGGGGAGAGTGAAAAGAGAAAGAAAAAAAGAATGATTACCTGTAAAATTCCATATTTGATTTCGAGCTCCAGGAATGTCTTGTCCTGTAATTAGAAAAGAAAAAAGAAACATGATTATAACCCTCTTTCATACATGCAGACACAGCTACAGCAGAAAACAGATGAAAACATTGTAGCACTTGGAGAAATTGCTAAATATGAGCAATTTCTTCTTTTGCCAAAATGTTTTCAACTCATTTTAATAAAGATCAGTTCATTTAATGAGATTTTCCAAATGTTTACCTTGATCTTTTAAAGTCATCTGCTTCAGATCTTTTGTATGTGGGAAAGGGTTAAGACACAATAACATGGGGCTTCAGGCAACTTCAGTTGGGTTTAATTTCCTCAGTCGATAAATTGATCATCCTTCAAACACCATCAGGATTTTTCTTTATTTTCACAGAATTGAGTTATGATATCACGATCTCTCTCCGGAGACGTATAACCTCAACATTTTCATCAGTTTTATGTCATCCTCAATTTACTCTCTACCCTGGTGTGTTGTCCAATTTCAGAGAAAGTTTGGCTGAGAGAGTTGTTCAAGCTAACCAGTTATAACTCTATATCACCATACAGTGTGCACATTTACCATTTTGTATAACTGTTTATAAAATAAATGTTCAACATCATGAGCTTAAAGTGCTCAATACATGTATTTGTAAAACATAATATTTATTAGTGAAACACCAATACCTGCATGAGGGAACAAAGTAGGTCAAAGTCAAACAATCCAAGTTGGCCAGTATTGTTCCACTGTCATTAGACAAAAAATTAACTCACTATTGACACTAACTCCCCTGCTGTCACGTTTTTCAACCAATCAACATGGCTTTAAGGAATCTTATAAAGCTAGGGCCACCCAAGAAATATTTCTACAAAATTGTTTTAAAATCAACTTCATAATTTCCATAGAGAATTTCTATAGCCATTTTAGGCAAAAAAGCCTCTCCCCTGGTGATCATATGTTTTGTTATCTATTAACATGACTTGAAGGAATCTCATAAAGGGTCAGCCAAGGACTATAATCTATTTCTTCAAAATTATCTAGACCAAAATTTCATAGGAGAAGATTTTTTTCACTACAGCCATATAAGGCTTTTAGTCAGTGTAGCTAAAAATAACTTGGTATCACTAGAAATTTCTTGCTACAAGAAATGCTCTTTCATAATATGAAAGCCCCAATTCCAAAAGGTCCAAAGTTATGGTCAATGTTAAACTTTTGAAAAATTTATCAATTGTTGATGTAAAAGTCACACCTTCAAATAAAGTTTTAAGAAATTAGATCAGAGGTCATGCAGTGTCACAACATGAATTATTTTGGGATTGGTCACAAGGAAAGCACATGTCTAATCCAAAAGCCAGTACTTGACTAAGCAAGAATTACCCAAATGTTAAAAGATGTTGCCACAAAATAAAAGGGTATATAATTATGTACTATTTGTAAAATGTAAGGAAAAAATGTATACTGATGGCTTAGTGTGATACAGTTGTAACTGTATGTAATTTATGAAGCAGTTACAACTGTTTCATCCTCAGCCAATGGTTCTATGATTATATCAGGAGCGTAGCTCCCTTTATGCACTACTGTAGGCACGTGCCTACACATTTTTTCTAAACATGACCCAAAATGCAGCTGCGGCGATACACATCTGCGTAATGTATCAACCAGATCAGCTTGCGCTGTCCGCGCACTGATCCGGCCGACACATTCCGTCTAAGGGGGGATAGATAGAGTAGTCATTCATGAAACAGACTAAGTCGCACTTCGTCAACCTTATAAAGCTATCTAGAATTCTGAGTGCCTTCATTTGTTGCTTTTGCAGCCTACCCCGAAGAAGAGTCCATACGATACAAATATCAGCGTAACATGTTATAATTATGGATGCTTGTAAAACTAGATGACAAACACGGTAGATCCTGATTACGCTGCGTGAATACACATGGTGACGTAAAAAGCGGTTGGTTATTAAAGCTCCAAAGGTTAGTTTTCTTATAACATTGCCCAAATGTTCGTTTGAATATTTAATATTGATCAGTGTTGCATCTCAGTTGTATAGAGTCCATTCATATTGACTTTAATAAGACATACAGGAATCTCCTGATCAGATTGAATGAAGGCTTGATTATCGATCTAGAAATAAGCTGTTATCAAAGTCCCCATTTTTTTTCCTTATAAAATTGCCCAAATATTTGTTTTGAATGTTCAATATTAACCCTTTCCCACATATAGACGCTTTCTGAAGCCTCTGCAGCAGACAACTTTTGAAATTATTGTGGGAAAAGACACTTTCGTTTTAAAGGTATTTTGTATATGTTGACCTTGATAATTTCAAAGTCGTCTGCTGCAGGTTTGTTGTATGTTCGAAAGGGTTAAATAGATCAATGTTGCATCTCTATTGTATATTCTATTCATCTTGACTTTTAATAGCCAAACAGAAAACATTCTAATCAGATTGCATGAAGATGCTGCAGGCTCATTCATCACAAATCTAGTTGGTTCCAAAATTTAAATTTCTAAAAACAGGGCCCAAATTGTTTGATTTGAATGGTCGATATTGATCAATATCATTACATCTCAACTGTATACAGTCCATTCAAATTGACTTTAAATGGCCAACAGGAAATATTCTGATCACAGTGCATGAAGATGCTGCAGGCTTGATCATCTAGCTTATGGTCCTAAAAATAAATAAGTTTTCTAATAACATCATAAACATGGCCCAAATGTTCATATTGAATGATCCATATTGATCAAGGATACATAGCAACTGTGTTCTCCATTAATTTTGACTTCTCAGATGGCCGAATTTGGCAATAAAATAACACAAACAGAGATTTTAGTGCCATAAACCTTCTTCTCTTGACAAACTCTTACAGAATTGAATCATATTCATACAGCCAGGCATAACTCTTTCCAGTACAGACACAATTGCAGCAGACACATTTTGGTGCATCTGAAGCACCGTTAGTCTGACGACATTTGCAAAAATTGTGGCAAAAGGAGAAATGTACTTTCATTTATAAAAAAGATTTTCCATGCATGTGGGAAAGCATTAATGGAAAAGCTATTGTAAGCTTAATAATATGTTATCGCAAGATAAATTTACATAGATGTGGCGGCAAGCCATTATTTCTACATTCATCTCATCTGAGTTCAGCAAAGCAAAAGCAGGTTTAAGATGATTCATAGCATGACAAGAGCATTCCATATCTGCATGCAGTATAGTTTGAATAACATCCTCTGCGAAATATTCTGGAACAGTTCCAGAATTATACTAACATTGTTCCAGAATAAATGTTCAAGAACTGCTCTAGAACAAGCCCAGATCCGTTCTAGAACACTTAAAGAACATTTCTATTATGTTAAATGAGACAAATTTCAGGGACAGATGTTCTAGAACAGTTCTGTTATTCTGTTTTTTGACCACTTGTTCAAGAACAGTTCTATAACAAATATTCTAGAATAGGTTGAGAACAGTTCCCTTTCTATTGTTCTGGAGTTGTTCTAGAACTAGTCTAGAATAATTCTAGAACAGTTCCAGAACAATTCTATTGGAAAAATTGTCTCACTTAACGTTCTAGAACTGTCCCATAAACATTCTAGAACTGTCCCACAAACATTCCAGAACAGTTCTAGACCAGAGTTCCAGAACAATTCTAGAATTTTCTAGAATAGTTCAAGAATGGTTTCAGAACAATGAAGGTTTGTTCCAGAAATGATGTGGGATGGTTCTAGAATAGTTCCAGGACACCTGCTCAGTAAACAGCTGAATCATACTTGTATCTTTTCTAGAGCTTGGGTGCGATGTACCTAGAACAATCCAAGAAATATTCAATTAAAAGTAATTTACTCACAGAAACTACAATCATGTTTGCATTTAGTACATGTCTAAGATAGACTATGTTGTAATGGGTTATCCTAGACATTGTAGTAAATTACAAAATTAACTGAAAATGCCAGGGCCTGGAACTGCCTAAAGCCTAAAAGTGTTCCAAAAAGTAATCATGTTACAAGAGTTCACTAAAGATGATGAATTTCACCTTAAATCACTGAATAAACATTCATTAACATAAGTTTTACCTGTCAAGTGTTTCTAAGCCAAGTTGAATACATTCTGTGCTTGTAAAGCTTCATTTTATGTTTTTTCTATCTGCTTTTATCATTAGAATGAGAAGAAAAGTTATTTACAAATCACTTTGTACATAATATTTGATGACAATCCATTATAACCGAGTGTTTTGTGAAAACATTGCCTGAATTTTACTTGATATTTCCTTGAAATGTTCTAAAAATGTTCTAGAACATTTGTAGAACTTGTAAATCACAGATTATAAAAGTTCATATTTTGGAACATTTTAGAACACTTTTAGAACCAAATATTAAAAATTTGTAGAAAATTTCTTTAACTGATTTTGTCCTTGAAAAGTTCTAAAAATGTTCTAGAATATTTCAAGAACACTTTCAGAATGAAAACAAGTTCAACAAATGTTCTGGATTTGTTCTAGAACAGTTCTAGAACATGCATATGTTACTGTTCTAGAACTGTTCCATTTTCTAGAACATAATTTCGCAGGGGAAGAGCATTCCATATCTGCATGTAGTATAGTTTGAATAACACAAACAAATTCAGGATGCAAGAAGCTTTTTGTGGCATAATTTGAGTTTGTCATTTTTTTCAAATATTGAAAAGAATAGTTTTAAACATTGGAAAAAAAATGCATTATTTAATTTAACCCTTTCTTGTAGACACATTCTGAGCAGCAGACAACTTTTTGAAAACATACTAGTAGCAAATGTAACAAGAGTTGTCGGAGGACAATATAGCTCGCCTATCAGGGATATCGTCTATCAGGGCCTACTTCAGAACAGTTATAGCATGGGTATAAAGTCCAAAATCCAAAAGTGGAATAATTCAGTTGAAATTGAATTTACAAAAGAAAGACAACAATTACGCGTAATTAAATGTCTCACTGTGTCCCCTGCTTTGACTATCAAGGCAAGTGTAAAAGACAAAAAGTAAACAAAACTCTAACATTGAGCTAAACACAATTATTTTTAAACAAGAAATAATAAAAAAAAAAAATTAAAAAATACAAGAAATTTAAAAAAAAAAATTGAGCTGAACACAAAGTTCTAAAATTCAAGAAAAAAAACAAAAAATAAAAAAATAATGCTCAAAGTTCAAAAATACAAGAAAATGAAAAAAAAAAATGAAATTAATCCAACAAAATATGAAGAAGCTATGCCCAATTTTCAAAATCCAGCAAAAAACAAATGTTTTACCCCAAAAAATATGAAAGCCCTAGAACCAGTACTTATTGAGAAAAAGAAAAATCGAAACTTTAACGTTGAGCTAAACGCAAAATTGAAAAATACAAGAAAAGAAAAAGAAAAAAATCCAAATGTTTGAAAAAAATCCATTCCAGAGTTATGGGACTTGACATACAAGGTCCCCTAATGACCCTTAATAAGTGTGTGAAGTTTGAAAGCAACAGCATACACAGTGTCTGAGAAAAGGCCTTGCACGCAAAGGTTTGACCAAATTTCTAAGTCCAAAAAGGGGCACAATTCAGTCAAAATCAATTCCAGAGTTATGGGACTTGACATACAAGGTCCCCTAATGATCCTGAATAAGTGTGTGAAGTTTCAAAGCAACAGCATACACAGTGTCTGAGGAAAGGCCTTGCACGCAAAGGTTTGACCAAAATTCTAAGTCGAAAAAGGGGCAAAATTCAGTCAAAATCCATTCCAGAGTTATGGGACTTGACATACAAGGTCCCCTAATGACCCTGAATAAGTGTGTGAAGTTTGAAAGCAACAGCATACACAGTGTCTGAGAAAAGGCCTTGCACGCAAAGGTTTGACCAAATTTCTAAGTCCAAAAAGGGGCACCATTTAGTCAAAATCCATTCCAGAGTTATGGGACTTGACATACAAGGTCCCCTAATGATCCTGAATAAGTGTGTGAAGTTTCAAAGCAACAGCATACACAGTGTCTGAGAAAAGGCCTTGCACGCAAAGGTTTGACCAAAATCTAAGTCGAAAAAGGGGCAAAATTCAGTCAAAATTCATTCCAGAGTTATGGGACTTGACATACAAGGTCCCCTAATGACCCTGAATAAGTGTGTGAAGTTTGAAAGCAACAGCATACACAGTGTCTGAGAAAAGGCCTTGCACGCAAAGGTTTGACCAAATTTCGAAGTCCAAAAAGGGGCACAATTCAGTCAAAATCCATTCCAGAGTTATGGGACTTGACATACAAGGTCCCCTAATGATCCTGAATAAGTGTGTGAAGTTTCAAAGTAACAGCATACACAATGTCTGAGAAAAGGCCTTGCACGCAAAGGTTTGACCAAGCTGGCAACGCGGACGCCAACGCCAACACCAACGCCAACGCCAACGCCAACGCCGGGGTGATAACATAAGCTCCCCTATTTCTTCGAATAGGCGAGCTAAAAATTGCTCATAATGAGCATTTTCTCCATTTGCCACGATGTTTTCAACTCAATTCAATAATTAAACCCTTATTTATGGAGATTTTTCCCGTTTTTACTAACATGTTTACAAAGTTGTCTGCTGTACATTTGTTGTATGCAGGAAAGACTGGGTTAAAAACAATATCATGCAACACACTGTTAAATGCCGTTAATGCTGTTTTTTAACAAGAGTGTTTAACAGAACACAATGTGTTAGTAAGTGAAAGACATGTCAGAGCATGCAGTCAGGAAAAGTGATCCATATGTCACTCCCTGCAAAGGCAAGCAAGCTTAACCCTTTCTCACAGTCATACAGACGCTTTCTGATGTCTCTGCAGCAGACGACTTTCGAAAACATTGTGACAAAAGGAGAAATTGCCCATAATGAGCAATTACTCCTTTTGCCACAATGTTATTAACATTTTTTCAGTAGTTATATACCTTTATTTAAAGAGATATTCTGTGTTTTTGTCAGGTAACTTGTTGCATGTGGGAAAGGGTTAACAGCATGATGTCTTCATCTACAGAGATTACTTTGTTAAAAAAATTCCAAAATAGTTATTTTCCTTGTGAACAAATTACTAATTCGTTTCCAGAAACCTCTGGTTATATGATTTTTGGCCTTATGTTATATTATATTGGAGGCAAAAGGGCTATAAAGCCAATTATTCAAATTGGATAAAGTCATCCCCACTATTCCATTTCATATTAATCCTTTACCACATATAGACGCTTTCTGACGCCTCTGCAGCAGACGGCTTTTTGAAAACATAGTGACAAAAGAAGAAATTGCACAAAACGTTCAATTTCTCCTTTTGCCACAATGTTTTCCACTTTTTGTCATAGGTTATCCATTGAATTATGGAGATTTTCTATATTTTGATAAAATACGTTCAAAGTCTTCTGCTGCAGAATTGCCGTATGAGGGAAAGGGTTAAGATAATATTGTGTTCTTCCCTCTGTAAATTTTAGCCTTTTCTCCCATACAGCAAATATGCAGCAAACACCTTCGTAAACATTTAGGCAAAAATATGGAAATTCAATATAGATGGAAAAAAGTGTCATGATTAAATAGTGTTGAAAGCATTGTGGCAAAAGTAAGAGATTGCTCAGTATGAGCAATTTCTTCGTTTGCAACAATGTTTTAAAATTTGTCAGCAGCAGATGAGTCAAAATGTGTATGCATGTGAGAAAGGTTAAGCCATTTTTGGTTTGCATCCATCATAAATTCGAACACATAATCTTATTCATAGATTTGTCATTGAGAGAGTCTAGTTATGTTAATACAAAGCCTGTTCCTGGAAAACCAAGCTTTACCCTTTCCCACATATAAACACTTTCTGATGCATCTATAGCATACAACTTTTAAAACATTGTGGCAAAAGAAGAAATTTCTCATGATGTTTTCAACTTTATTAAATGAAAGTTCTCTCATATATAGTTTTGATATTTTTAGACATATTTTGATGCATCTGAAGCAAACAACTTTTTAAATCATTGTGGCAAAAGGAGAAATTGCTCATAACGAGCATTTTCTCCATTTGCCACAATGATTTCAACTCTTATTTAATAATCATGCATAGTATCATTTATAGAGATTTTCTATATTTTTTAATTGATAATTTCAAGGTTCTGCTGCAGATTTGTTGTATGGGGGAAGGGGTTAACCCTAACCCACATGCAGATTTATTTTAATGCATTGGTGCAACGACAACTCCTGAAAACAAAATAAGTCGATGATTCCAATTTATTCAATGATTATACTCATGGTAACCCTGGACAATTTTTTTAACCTTTGTAGCAGAAGTAATTTGAAAGCATTTTGGCAAATGGAGAAATTGACTTTGATGAGCAATTTCTACTTTTGCCACAATTTTTTTCAACTCGATTCAATAGCTGTTTTCATTTAAAGATATTTTCCACCTTTTGCTTACATGTTTTCAAAGCAATCTAGGCAAAATACGGAAAATCTTAATGAATGAAAGAAATAATTATTGAATATTCAAAAACATTGTGGCAAAATCAATTTCCTATTTTGTCACTATGTTTTAAAAGTTGTCTGCTGCAAATGTTTCTGCAGGCTGGAAAGGGTAATAAAACAATCAGTTTAAGGGTTGAGTATTTTACTGTTGAACAAACAAAGATCATTAATTTGTGTCTGCATAGATTTGCATTTGATGCTGAGACAGAGGATGTATTTTAAGGAGATTCTCTTATAAATACTTCCTTACTAAATATTTTTTCGAAAAAACCTGCATGAAGCAATTTTTTACTTTTTTCCAAAATGTTTTCAACACTATTTAAGTTTATGCTTTCATTCATAGAGATTTTTTTACCCAGATGCTATGAATGGTAATTTCTCCATTTTTCACAGTTTTCAACTCTATTAAATTGTTAAACTTTCATTTACAGAGGTCCAGATAAGGAGGGGTATTGCTCTTTTCCCCTCAATTTCTCTCTTACTATTAAAGTAAACCCTATGTTGTGGGTACTCAAAAGAATTGTCTCACTGGGTTAGAGGGTCAAAAACAAATTTTAGAACATGCAAAACGCTCCTTATCTACAGCTCTGTTTATAGTGATTTCCATATATTTGCCAAAGTTGTCTACATACAGATTTCTTGAATGTGTCAAAGGGTGAACTATCTGTGTGGCTTGGCTCAATCCCTACAGTAAGATGATCTTCGATTCCTCCCCCCAAAGATGTTTGTTTTTTCACATTCATCAGGAAGCCCCAACAAGATATTTGTTATTGGTTTATACCTGGGGGTCTTTCACTATATATCATCTGTCTGATGTGTTAACCCTTATTCTATTAAACTTGACCTTAAACATTTTCTCCTTCATCCTTTTGCCACAAGTCTACCAAAGTCGTCTGCTGCAGGTTTGTGAAAAGGCGTCTATAAATGGGAAAGGGTTAAAAATCAAGGACTACAATACCAGTAGCAGGATTTAAGCAGGAAAAGGGTTAATTATCAGAAGATAAATTTTACATGATTTGGTTTCTACAATTAAGTAGATTAATTAAGTGATAATCAAGAAAAGTTAACCATACTATAAACATATTATGAAGCAGGACTCCGCAAAACAATAAATTGCCGGTCTAAACCGATTTTGAACTCGGCGGACCGGTTTCAATCTTAAAACTAGTAACTAAATCTGTCCAGGAATTTTTATAAATTAAAACTAATATAAAATCGGTCCAGGAATTTCTATAAAGCTAACTATATAACACCTCCGCTACAGGTCACTTTGTAAACAGAGTCATCTGTACACCTTCGAGATAGTCACTTACCGTGACGTAAACCGGTTTATCGATCCAATTATCTTTGACAATTGTGTAAACTGATATTTAGGTCTCTGGGATGACGTAATAACCCAAGGAAATCCCATTGAATGCATGTGCTGTAATGATTTCGTGCATCTGATTGGCTGTTAGGGAATTTCTATAGGTCACGTGACCTTTGTAACCTAGTTGCATGGAAAAAGAGATATTTACGAATCTTTTCGTAAAAATAAATATGTCACTAAAAATATAAGGCAGAAATATAACTTCAATTCATTTCATTTGTCTAACAATACATTGGTGAAAGGGCTCAAGACAATTTACTTGCAATGTCCACCGATGGAGGAACTTATGCTCCTTTGTTTTAACATATCGCGGGGAATTACAATAACATTTACAGTGATTCCCCGTAACTAGGAAACAAGCACCTGTTGGCTTCATACGCAACTTCACGGCGCTTGAAATTCGGGATGCTTTGATGTGCATTGTTACTAGAAATGAGCACATGTTGCACCTGCTCGGTATTTGGGATGCTTCGATGGGCATCGTCACTAGAAATGAGCACCTGTTGCGCCAAACGCAAATTCACAAATGTTTTTATGGGGAGAAAAAGCTAAGCAATGCAGAATATTATTATGATTAAGGACATGAATGAATATTTTGAAGAATGTCTAATTTGATTTTAAGTATCTTGCTTGAAAACCCAATCGCTGTGACGGACTAGCGTCTAGAATTTCGTACTCGCCCGATCCTTCATTCCACCCCTGATGGTAATTCCAAAACAACAAAGACACATTTTGTAGTTTTTGTTTATGTAGACAAAACAATGTTAACCGTACAGATAAGAAAAATGTATCTTCTGTGCCCCACCAATCATTTTCTAATAAGAACGGGTCAAACAATTCTGCAATTTGGGAAATTATGATTTGTAAAGTACTTCTAAATTGACATTCACGAGCGATGACACTGGTATGCAACCATCTATGCAAGGTAACCTGCAATCAACATGAAATTCGTGTATATATTTTTTGAAAGAGTTCCATTATCATTTTTTTTACGGGGTGTTAAAAAAAAAATCAACGGACCGATTGAGATTTCAAAATTTGCGGAGCCCTGTTATGTAAATTAATTGAGTGATGATCAAAAAAAATCAACCATAACATAATTATTTGTCTGGGTTTTTTCTAAGTCGAAAAAGGGGCATTCTGAATAATTATTAAAGCCAGAGTTATGGGACTTGGTATAGACATGGCTATAATAAATGTTCCTATATACATGTGTGCCACAATTTCATTTTTGAGTTATGAGGTATACAAGTTTAGACAACGCAGACGCTGACGACAACATCAAGGGAATCAAAGTACCCCAACTTTTGCCAGGAGTTAGAAGAAGCTAGTGAGTTGACAACAAATGCACAGCGATTGCTTCGTGACCGCACACCAAACCTACAGACAGCAAACGTGACTGTGACGTGACTTTGCCTTTGATAAAAACATAGCGAACAATAATGCATTGGCCAAAATTGCTAATTTTTCAGTGTACGGGTCGTGCGTAGTGTATCTGTGACTGGCGCTTTAGGAAAATATACAAACATAAATTATGTATATAATATTATTTTTTATCAATTTCTTGAAAAATATATAAAAATTTCAAAACATCATTATAAAAGAAAGAATTTTCTTGTAACAATAGGAGATCAAGAGGTCACAGATTGGAGGCAAGGCAATAACATATCAAACATTCTTTAATCCTTTTCCACATCTGCAGCAGACAACTTTGAAAACATTTGGTTAAAAATATGGTGCACTTCTAAAATGAAAGTTTAATTATTGAATCCAGTTGAAAACATTGTGGCAACAGGAAATTTCTCCTTTCACCATATTATTATCAACATTTTCTATTATAGAGACGTCAAAAAGTGTCAAAATGTTGGAAAGTGTTAATAGTCATGTTAATGACATCAATAAATGATGTGATATAACAGAAACACCCAACAAGAAACATCAAACCTTTAAAGCTTTCCGTCATATAGACACTTTCTGACACCTCGGCAGCAGACGGCTTTTTGAAAACATAGGGACAAAAAAAGAAATTGCTCAAAACGAGCAATTTCTCCTTTTGCCACAATGTTTTCCACTTTCAGTCATAGCTAGGTTATCCATTCAATTAAAGAGATTTTTTGACAAAATATGTTCAAAGCTGTCTGCTGCAGAGTTGTTGTATGAGGGAAAGGGTTAAAGCTTGATGCTATTTGTGTAATCTTTTCCAATGAAATGACTAGTAGGACTATCGTTTGACATGAAATTTCTAACAAGTAAAATGAATAAATTCACACCATCTTCAAATTGTGCGTAGGATAGATATTATACTTCTGTCAAATTAATCAAATGAATCTATTAATTTCACACTTTCTTTATAAGTAATTCTACTTATTTAACGCTAAACGATGAGATACTGAGTTCTATCAGTGAGATATAATCCATATCACCCACACTGTGAGTGATATAGGTATGACGTCATTTTCCTAGTTTCCGGTCATGTTATACTACACACGTTATCCATATATAAAGAAATACGTATTATGAGATCGGATACAAGCATTGTCATGTGATAAAAACCTTATCTTATCTATACCCATGTATAATTCCGTATTCCATAAATTTAACAAATCTGACTTATTGTCATTGTCTGACATTGTGTAGTAAACAAATACATTAACACAGATTCGTCCGCGTGTGAACAGGTCCGAAGACACCAAATAGTTCAATTATCATAAAATAGAAAGAAAACTTGTTTGTTTTGAGTGGATATGGAATATATTTCCACTCGAAGTGATACAATTTTAACATTTTCAATTGTATCACTTCTTGATGAGATATATTCCATATCCACTCAAAACAAACAAAATTTAATATCCTCTATTTATTCACCCAAAGATTTAACCCTTTTCCTCATACGACAATTCTGCAGCAGACGACTTCAAACGTATTTTGTCAAAAAATAGAAAATCTCCATAATTGAATGGATAACCTATGACAAAAAGTGGAAAACATTGTGGCAAAAGGAGAAATTGCACGTTTTGTGCAATTTCTTCTTTTGTCACTATGTTTTCAAAAAGCTGTCTGCTGCAGAGGCGTCAGAAAGCGTCTATATGAGGGAAAGGGTTAATATGAAAGATAAAATCAAGGATGAATGCAAGGAAATCAGACACTATTAATCCTTTCCATCATGCAGCTGTATTTAGATGCATTTCCAGCAAATAACTTTTAAAAATGTTATTATTTAAAAAGAAAGAAATTTGCTCATTATGAGCTATTTCTCCTTTTGAGAAAATGTTTCAACTTTCTTCCATAATTATACTTTCGTTTACAGAGACTTCAATTTCTTTTGGTTCAGATTCTTTCTGAGTCATCTGCACCTTTGCTGTATGTGGCAAAGGGTTAAGACATTTGGAAACAATGTAGAGCCAGATCAGACTCACGCAGCACAACAACAGAGACTTTCAGGAAACTAATTACATCCAGAGTAAAGATGTTTCAAATTGCATGGAAATGTAGGTTATAGATCTCTATTTTACACTTGTCATGATTTTCCAACTCCATTGCCTCACTTGTCATGATTTCCCAACTCCATTGCCTCACTTGTCATGATTTCCCAACTCCATTGCCTAAACCACTGCTCAAACATTAAAATGATTCTCTGCTTAACCCCTTTCCTCATACAACACATGCAGCCAAAAATATGGAAAATCTCTTTAACCCTTTCCCTCATACAGCAATTCTGCAGCAGACGACTTTGAATGTATTTTGTCAAAACATAGAAAATCTCCATAATTGAATGAATAACCTATGACAAAAAGTGGAAAACATTGTGGCAAAAGGAGAAATTGCACGTTTTGTGCAATTTCTTCTTTTGTCACTATGTTTTCAAAAAGTCGTCTGCTGCAGAGGCGTCAGAAAGCGTCTATATGAGGGAAAGGGTTAAGTAAAATAATATTGAACAGAGTTGAAAACAACATGGCAAAAGGAGAAATTGCTCATTTTTTTTTTGTCACACTGTTTTCAAATGTCGTCTACTGCAGATGCGTCAAACGGCGTCTATATGTGGGAATAGGTAATTATGATGCAACAAAGGTCAGGTTTATGAGAATGAGTATTGCAAAGCAGGCGGTTAGTAATATTGCACAGTCAGCTGTTCTCTCAGACAACAAATTGCAGCAGACGACTTTGAACACATGCAGGCAAAAATATGGAAAATCTCTAAAAAAATAAATGTTAAGCTTTTGAACAGAGTTGAAAACAACATGGCAGAAGGAGAAATTGCTATTTATGAGCAATTTCTTCTTTAGTTACATTTTCAAATGTCTTCTGCAGATGCGTCTATAGGTGGGAAATGGATTACAAAAGTCAGTTTCATGTGAAAAAAGTATTGCAAACGAAGCAGGCTGCAGTTAGTCATGTAAGTTGCACGGGAATTACAGTAAGCAAATGATGCAGACTGTTTGTTCATCCTCTACGATCCGGTAAATCTCTGTCTCATCATCTCACGCCGGCCTTATGAATAAATCTGCATTTCTGCTCGGTCAACATTCAAATTGCCAGTCCATCCAGAAGCCAAAACTGACGACGGAAAATCGCTCTCATAACTTAGTCATTCCTCCAAATATATTAGCAAAATAGGGAGCATCTTAAATTTGCCTTTTTAAGTTGTGCTGAACAAGAAAATATCCTATCCCACATACAACAAATCTGCAGCCAACAACTTTCGAAAAACATCTAGACAAAGATGCAAAATATCTTTTAAAATGAAAGTAAAATTGCATATAGAGTTGAAAACATGTAGACAAAAGGTGACATTGCTCATTACGAGCAATTTCTCCTTTTGTCACAATGTTTTCAAAAGTTGTCAGCTGCAGCAACGTCCAAAATGGTATTATGTTGTAAAGGGTTAACACTTTCCCACATCTAGACACTTTCTGATGCCTCTGTAACAGACGACTTTTGAAAACGTTGTGGCATTGAAGGAAGAAATTGCTCTTAATGAAGTTTGTTCAATATATATACCTAAATTAATATTTTTATTTTCAAAGTCGTCTGCGGCATATTTGCTGTATATGGGAAATTTAAGGGTTAAAACCCTTTTGGAAACAGTATCATGGCAGATGACTCTTAAAGAATCCTCAAAACAGGTAAACTGTTCCACTTGGTGGAATCAAGAACTTAACCCTTTTCACTCATACAACATTTCTGAAGCAGACGACTTGGAACATATTTTGTCAAAAAATAGAAAATCTCTATAATTGAATGAATAACCTATGACTAAAAGTGGAAATTATTGTGGCAAAAGGTGAAATTGCTCTTTTTGAGCAATTTCTTCTTTTGCCACTATGTTTTCAAAAATCCGTCTGCTGCAGAGGCATCAGAAAGCGTCTATTTGAGTGTAAGGGTTAAAGCAATTGCAATTTGATGCATCTGCAGCAGAATACGTTTGAAAACATTGTGGCAAAAGGAGATAATTTGCTAATGATGTAATTATGATGGCATAATAAATGTGCACAATGTTTTCCAACTCTTTTCAATAATTATATACATTCATATAAAGAGTTTTCCATATTCCTGTCTAGATGTTTTTAAAGTTGTCTGCTTTAACCCTTTCCTACATACAACAATTCTGCAGCAGATGACTTTACAAATGTCTACTAAAAAATATGGAAAATCTCTATAATTGTAGGTATAATAACTGTAAAAAGTTAAAAACTTTGTAGCAAAAGGAGAAATTGCTTGTTTTGAGTAATTTCTACTTGTGTCACAATGTTTTCAAAAGTCATTAGCTGCAGATGCATCAAAATGCGTCTACAGGTTGGAAAGGGTAAATAAAATGTGTTGTAATGTGGGAAAGGGGTGAAAAAAAGAGGGACAGTCTCACAATGACTTTGTCACATTATTCTCCTACAACAAAAACCATCGTAGTTATTTCCTGAAAGTAGACACTATAATGCAAAACCAAACCAATCTGTTCCACTTTAGTAGTATCTGTATGGACAACTCATTTTGTGGAACTGAAAATGTTCATAAAAAAGCCTGGTCTATCAGGTCACATTATAGGACTATAAATCATGTGACTATGATATTTCTTCACACAAAAGTATATACACTGACGAGATAAAGAAACGCCTCATTCTAACTCATTGTACAATATTTAACTGTAATTAAAAATTAAACAAGAGGGCCATGATGGCCCTTGAATCGCTCACCTGATATTTTTTTTTTTTCACTTTAGCTATATAAGCCTCGCCCCCTGGCAGCCATAGTTTCCGACCAATCAACTTGGCTTGAAGGAATCTGATAGAGGGTCACCCTAGGAACATTTCTACAAAATTATTTGAAAATCGGCCAGATACTTTTGGAGGAGAAGATTTTTTAAGTTTTCACTATAGCCATATATATAAGAGAATTGATGATTCATTGGACAACATTTAATGGTCACATTATGACCGCGATGGAACACAATAGAGGCTCCATTTACTATCTGATCTTCACCAATTTAGATAGTAGTTAAATATTGTTGAAAGGTTGGTTCCTTTTGAAAACCAGCCAGATGTGCCTTTGCATGACTGGATTATGGCCCTTGTAATTGTCAAAATTGCTATAATACAGCTTGTGAACACAATAGAGCCTCCATTTACTATCCGATCTTCACCAAACTTAGATAGTAGTTAAATATTGATGAGAGCTCGGTTCTTTTTGCAAACCAGCCAGATCCGCCAATGCAAAACTGGATTATGGAGCCTCTATTGTGTTCACAAGGTCTATTATAGCAATTTTGACAGTTTCAAGGGCCATAATCCAGTCTTGCATGAGCAGATCTGGCTGGTTAGCAAAAGGAACCGAGCTCTCATGGATAGCTGACTACTGTATAAGTTTGATTGAGATAAAATCAAAACAAAGCACGCACGCACAACGGACACAACGCCATGGCATGAGCTCTTCTGACCTTTAGCTAGTAGAGCTAAACAAGAGGGCCATAAGGCCCTGGAATCGCTCACCTGAGAATGGGCTATTTTTCAGCGTCAATGGCAATATCATCATGACAAACTTAAAATTTCAAGCTGCTCAAGTCAAAAATGCGATCTCTATAGTGTTAACTAGATTGTTCTACAATTTGGCCTAGTGACTTATTCGGACTTACCCTAGATATCATTAAGACAAATATCCTGACAAAGTTTCAACATGCACAAGCCAAACATGTGGACTCCAGAGTGTTAACAAGATTTCCCTTAAATTTGGCCTAGTGACCTAGTTTTTGACATGACATGACCCATATTCGAACTTGGCCTAGATATCACCAGGACAAACTTTCTGTTAAAGTTTCAACATGCTCAAGTTTAAAATGCGGCTTCAAGAGTGTTAACAAGATTTTCCTTAAATTTGGCATAGTGACCTAGTTTTTGACCTGACATAACTCATATTCGAACTTGGCCTAGATATCACTTAGACAAATATCCTGACAAATCTTTAACATGCTCAAGCAAAAAATATGGCTTCCAAAGTGTTAACAATATTTTTCTTAAATTTGGCCTAGTGACCTAGTTTTTGACCGGACATGACCCATATTCGAACTTGGCCTAGATATCATCAAGACAAACATTCTGACAAAGTTTCAATATGCTCAAATTTAAAATGCGGCTTCCAGAGTGTTAACAAGATTTTCCTTAAATTTGGCCTAGTGACCTAGTTTTTGACCCAACAGACCCAGTTTCGAACTTGGCCTAGATTTGATAGAGATATATGTTCTGATAAACTTTCATGAAGATTAGATGCAAAATGTTGCCACTAGATTGTTAACAAGCAAATGTTGACGACGGTCGACGGACGACGGACAAAAGGCGATCACAAAAACTCACCTTAAGCACTTTGTGCTCTGGTGAGCTAAAAAGCACCTTATTGGGATTTCTATCCATCTATGACTCTTTTTTAATGGAACTGATCAAGTGTTCACCAATTGGTCATGTGTGATCATCAGAAGAAGCCCTACATTGTCTGCTGAAGAACCAGATGAGAGACTGGGTTATTTAAGTGATAAAATATGATTTATTTTGGACACCAAAAACATAATTTGTCTGTGTAAATTATTTCTTTCCCACATACAGACTCATATGTGAGGCATTTACAGCTAACAACCTTTCATAACAATGTGGCAAAAGGAGAAATTTATCATGTATAACAATTTTTCTTTTTGCCAAAATGTTTTCAACTCGATTCAATAATCAGACATTCATTTATAGAGAATTTCCAAAGAAATTTGCCTAGACATATTCAAAGTCTTCATCCGGTTTGTATTATGTGGGAAAGGGTTTAACCTTTTCCCACATACCATAAATCTGTAGCAGACGACTTTGAAAACATCCTTTCGAGAATGTTTTCAAACATTTGAATTGTTAAATTGTGACAAATGGTGAAATTGCTCATCATTTCGTCTTTGCCACAATATTTTCAAAAAATGTCTGCTGCAGAGGCTTCTGGAAGATCCTGTATAAGGGAAAGGGTTAAGTTTATCATTTCTCTTATACAGTCAGTATTTGGCACTTCTGTTGCAAAAGGCTTTCATGATTGAATATCTAAATATCTTTGGAGATAGGCAGAAGATAAAATCTTGGATAGACATTCAGACAAGAGATAATTAAGCCTTCCCCAAATGCAGATGCATTTTAACGCTTTCCCACATATAGATGCCTCTGCAGCAGACAACTTTTGAAAATACTGCTGTGACAAAAAAAGAAATTGCTCAAAACGAGCAATTTCTTCTTTTGCCACAACATTTTCAACTCTTTTCAGTAATTATATCTACATTTATAGAACTTTTCTGTGTGTTTGCCCAGATGATTTCAAAGTCGTCTGCTACAGAATTGTTGTATGTGGTAAAGGGTTAATGTGTCTGCAGCAGACACATTTAGAAAACTTTGTGCAAAAAGAGAAACATTGCTCATAATAAGCAATTCTCATTTTGCCAAAATATTCAAATTCTATTCAATAATTAGATCTTTTCCATATTTTGTCCTTGATGTTTTCAGAGTCGTCTGCCGCAGTTCTGTTGTATGTGGGAAAGGGTGATCGACAAGTAACAACCATAGAAGAAGCTACATCTCTTTACATGCAGGCTGTTTTTCAAATTGAAATAAATTAAAGAAACAGGTACCATTTTGAATAAAAGTAGAACAAAAAATGTGAGAGCATTTGGGATGAACAATCCTCATAATGTTTCCAAATATCATCATATTTGTCCTTTTCTCGGAAGAGGTTAAGGGTTGTGGAAGATCAAAAATTTGTCATTTTACGCAGAAACTTTAAAACTAATCTTTAAAACGAAACATGATGTCATAATTCGCAATAAACGGATTATCTGAAAATTAAAACGGGAAATTTCTCAATTTTACAGGAATACAAGCGACAATAGAAATCAATATTCATCCTGAAATCTTCAATCCTTCGTATTTCTTATGATAAATTGTCATTTTCAAGTGAATAAAGCTAGTTATGTTGGTGTTCAAATATATCTTGACCTAACATGGAAACAAAGAAGTGTTTTGTTTACTTCATGCTGTACCCCTTTCCAACATACAGCAAATCTGCTGCAGAAGACTTCGAAAATATTGATGCAAAAAATATGAAAACCTCAATAAGATAAGTGTAAAATATTGAACACAGATGAAAACATTGGACAAAAAAAAACAAAAAAATTATTATGTGCAATTTCCCCTATTCCACAGTGTTTTCAAAACTGGTCTTCTGCAGATGCGTCAACAAGTGTGTGCAAGTGCAAAGGTCTTACTTTAACCCTTTCCCACATAATATTATAGACGCTTTCTATCCAATAAGTATAGGAGATTTTCCATATTATTGTGAGATGTTTTCAAAGTCGTCTGCTGCAAATTTGTAGGAAAGCGTTAAACTGATGGCATGTGGAGACTGGTTAAGACAGAGTAAACAGCAGCAGTTTTCATTAGAAAAACTCAATGAGTTAACTAAGATTAAATCCACTGTTTAATCTATTGAATTGCATGTAATAAACTGAATTACATTTTTTTTTACTTTAATTCAAAAGTATTTAAAATGGAACAAAAGGGCCGTAATGACCTTGAATCGCTCACTTGGAGTAGTCCAATGTGATTTATCATGCCAACCTCAATATCTCATTTTGCAGTTAGGTAAGCCAATACAAGAGGTCCTGAGTATAGCTCCATTGCCACAAAGCAATAATCAACACCCTATGATGGCTGCCTTTTGTCATATTAATCCTTTCTCACATAAATACGTTTTTTTATGCCCCTGCAGCAGACGACTTTTGAAAACATTGTGACAAAAGAAGAAATTGCTCAAAACGAGCAATTTCTCCTTTTGCCACAATGTTTTCAACTTTTTCTGAAAATTAAACTGTCATATATAGAGTTTTTCCATATTTTTACCTATATGTTTTCAGTCTTCTGCTGCAGATTTGCTGTAAGTGGGAAAGGGTTAATAAAACAGGTCACCAAGTTAATGTTTATGTACCAGTTAGTTCATAAATAAGACACCCGGCCGGGTAGCTCAATTGGTAGCGTATCTGACTCGTGATCTGGAGATCAAGGGTTCGATACCCGGTTGCGGCGACATTCTTTCGGGCGATGTTTTCCATTGCCTCTCACCTCTGATCTATGTGAGAAAGTAGTCAGTGGCTTCGAAAGAATGTTGTGTAAGTACTGGTGAGGGAAAGCCAGGAAAACATGGGTAGGTGCACTGACCGCCGTGATATGACCAAAGCTGTTGAAAGCGGCGTTAAACTCCAAACAAACAAACAAACAAATCATAAATAAGACATTTATTTTCTTAGGAAATAATATTTTCATGAGGTGTTGAGCAGAATAGAATTGACCTTTATTGCCCGTGTGGCCTTGCCTTGACCCAGTGATCCACAAAGCAGTAGGGATTATATACTCAACAAGTCCAATCATCTTATGAATTTTGAAGACTTTGGGACATAGAGTTCTTTAGGTATTTAGCAGGAATGGATTTAACCTTAATGGTGCTTGTGACTTTGACCCAGTGGCCCCAAAAAACAACAATACCACCTATTATAAGAGCACAATCATCCTGTGAAGTTTGAAGCCCCTGTGAACTCAACCTTTGACCATGCGAAGCTTAAAAATCAATAGTAATCCTCTACTCACAGAGACTCTGGCACAAAGGATGCATGAGGTGTTGAGCAGAAAAGATGTGACCTTTATGGCCCATGTGAGCTTGCCTTGACCCAGTGGTCAACAAAACAGTAGGGATTATATACTCAATAAGAGCAATCATCTAATGAATATTGAAGACTTTGGGAATAGAGTTCTTTAGGTATTTAGTAGGAATGGATTTAACCTTAATGGTGTCTGTGACTTTAACCCAGTGACCCCAAAAAAAGAAAATAGAGATTATCTACTCAATAATACCAATCATCCTATATACAGTCAAACTTGCAATCAGCAGCCACCCAAGGGACATGATAAATCTGGCTGCTTAAGACAGGTGGCTGCTGATCACAAATGTCATGACTTGGTCGGATTTGTTCAAGCTTTGTCAGTTCACATATTACATGTAACTGTTAGGAAAGTAATCAATTACATTGCAAAAAGTAAATTGTCTTTTTAAACCAAATTTGGATAAAACATTTATGGGGAATTATCAAAGTAGACAAAAATTAAAACAATTTCTGCATTTTCAACAGTGTTTTTAAAAATCGTCATCTGCAGATAAATGCATATGTATGTGGAAATCATTTAAAATGTTACAATGTATTGCTGTTCATTTACCACATATCTCACAGCAGTCTGACTTGTCCATTCTGCCAAAAAAAGTATTTATTTTTAGAGCTAAACATTAATTTAAATATTGTTATGAAGATTTGTAGCTTTTTTCTATCAACATCTATTTCTTGGTTAAAACAGACGTACGTAACTAACTTCATATATTTATTACTTCAATTTGAAATTAGCAGAACAACGTACAGTATCCGGAAAAAATAGCGTCCGAATATACGTCTATATTTTACACAAATTTTATCCGATGGTCCTTTCAGTTTAAAATGGTAATGGGACTATCTAATGACAAGGGGCTTCTAAGTGGAAATTTACTTTCATTTTAATATATAAATGGACTGTCTATTGTTCTAAAACGCTCATAAAACTCTTTTTCAATTTATCAATTTTGTCCGACAACATAAACAGAAAATAGACCAAAATGATGAATCATGTAACAATCATTCGGCACACGTCGGCTGATTTCGGTACCCTACATCGAACATGTAAACAGCCATACATGTATGGAAAAAAATCCGACAGTATGCTTTATTACCTGTGTGTATTAAACACCGATAATTTAACCCCTTGCAAATCCAAGCCGCGTGTTGATTGACCGTTGTACACAATAAGATACCAGTTAATCTTGACCAATTAGTGTGGCCGCTGGTTGCGTTTTAAAGGGGACCGCTGATCAAGGCAGTTTATATAGTATAATTGGTTGGGAGGGATTTAAAGTGACCGTTTAAAGCCGGTGACCGCTATTTGCATGTGACCACTCACACAAGTTTGACTGTAGTTATTAAGCAGAAACCAAAGTGTGACAGACGGGTCCCTGTGACCTTGAACTTGGACCAAGTTACCCGAAATATAATAGGGATCATCTATACGAATCATCCTATGGAGTTTGAAGACTCTGGGTTCTATAGAACTCTTGTTATTGAGCGTATACAAAAGTGTGCAAGACGGATTGATGGACAGATATACAGATAGGGAAAAAACATGTCCCCTTAAAAGAAGAAAAAAAGACATATTTAAAAGTCATATGCTGCAGATATGTCAAAATGCATCTTCAAGCTGGAGAGGGTAAATTATTTCCCTCAAGAATTGTTTATTTGAGCGGAGGGTTGATTTTATATGAATGAAAGTTATGCTGCATTCCACAATTATTAGTCAGCGAGCAGAAGCCAGCGACTTCTATTTTTAATAGGTTTTCGGAAATCACATGGGAGGGGGGATTATTATTAGAAAGAAACACATTTAGATGTCTTGAACATATTACAATTGTGTTTGTTTAGAAACACTAAGTAATGACACATCTAAAATGAAATAAATATTCCGATGTTTTAGGTATTTTCGGTTTCTTTATTTTGACTCGCATTTATGTTTTTTTGTTTTATTTACGAAGACAAAACAGTCCCTATTTGCTAGAATGAAATTTAGTATTTTACACTATATACTACATGTAATCAAAAGGCGATAACTACAAACTTTTACGTCGCACAGTCTAATTTGCTTACATGCGCGCACCTGCTGATGAAAATGACGTCGAATATTCTCCTTCTAATGGCAATTTTAACTTACTGAATGTTATTTTCATGTTCAAAGAGATGTCTTGATTTGTGAAGAAGGCATTTTATAATGTTTATCCATGTATATCTAAAATATAAACTGTTTCTAAGCTAAAACTGTTGATCGCGTGACTCGCGAATACCAACTGCATAGATCAATCTCCTTTGCAGAGAGCAGCTCTTTACACTCATTTACAAATAGTAAATCGTAGGTGATTTAAAATGTTTATTTGGTTCGAAACAAATGAAGAAATGAACAAACCGAGAAAAACTAGTTTTAATAGAAAAATTACTTTGAACGAACACTCTCTGCCTATAAAGGGAGTTTCAAGAACGACACCTCTGCGAATAAGAAAGAATCGGGTCTTTCGTACAAAATTATTTCGTCCTTGACAATTTTAAATGCGTCATTTAATTCCCTAAAGGCATGTTGCTTCTGATCTGCAAATTGTTATGCATCATTGACACAAGGGCGCTCATCATAATATAATTTTAAAACATGAGTAGTTTGTTATTTTCATTATAAAAAAGGAAGGAAAGAATTAAAATAAATTAACATGTTGTAGGGCTCAGTTTATGTGCGAAATTAAGTTTAAATTATACAACAATTTCAATGAGATTTAACTGTTTAGTTAGATATTATATTTCGAAGCTGGTCTAATTTATAAATATTGGACCACATTTCAACATTTGTTAAAGTATGATATAATTAGGATGTCAAGCTAATATCATTTTGAGAAAAAGAGAAAACTCATGTCTTCAGCGATTTAACCCTTAACTCATTGTTTTAAAAGTAGATTGCTGCAAAGGTGTCCACTGTTGACTTTAATAGAGGAAAGGTAAAATGACGTGCTATTGCATGCAAATCCTAAATTGTCTGTTTTGTGGTTTTATTGAAAAATAATAAAATTCAAATATTCTGACAAACATCTTGAAAAGTGTATGTTGAATTCACAAATCTTATAATAATTCCTTAATGAAAGCACTGTATACATACTAAGACTAATGATTGGCAAGATTTCTCATTTCCATTACTGTTTATGATCAATAATTAGTTGGTTGTGTGTATGGTCAACCTACTTTGGAATGGAGATTGATCATAAACAATGAAAGGCTTCAATTATCATTCACTTCGTTGACAAAACAATGCAAGTTATGATACATTTTCACTTGACCCCACCCCTGATGTTCCAATATTCCCCTAAGTATAGCTAACTACTATAATGTTAGTGTTATGCATAACTGCACTATGGATATCCGGCGACATTGATGCGTTGCATCAACTTTCTCTTGTTCAGTTATATTGTAAGTATCACATAGTTCAGGTATAATCTCAACACTGATGCATATTTCATTTCAATGCACAGAGAACGCTGTTTAGTTTATAGTTTCGGGGCAAGGTCCTGGCAGAGCTCTATATAAGAAGAGTATTTCACATCACAAAATCCTTTTTTGACCCTCAAACCCTATGTTGTGGGTACTCAAAAGAATCCTCTCAGTGAGACGATTCTTTTGAGTACCCAAAACATAAGGTTTATTGTTGTCATAAAATAAATCTTATCTTGTCCTCTGTCCTGGGTTGTAATACTTGTAGATGGACAATAAAGGCTCTGCTCTGAATGTCAAGAACAAAACCTCTTGTTGTCTGAAGATCAAACATTTTTGTTGTCTGAAGATCAAAACCTCCTGTTGTCTGAAGATCAAACCTTTTTGCTGTCTGAAGATCAAACCTTTTTGTTGTCTGAAGATCAAACCTTTTTTGTTGTCTGAAGATCAAACCTTTTTTGTTGTCTGAAGATCAAACCTTTTTGTTGTCTGAAGATCAAATTATCTTGTTGTCTGAAGATCAAACCTTTTTGTTGTCTGAAGATCAAATTATCTTGTTGTCTGAAGATCAAACATTTTTGTTGTCTGAAGATCAAATCTCTTGTTGTCCGAAGATCAAACATCTTGTTATCTGAAGATCAAACATCTTGTTGTCTGAAGATCAACACGTCTTGTTGTCTGAAGATCAAAACCTCTTGTTGTCCGAAGATCAAACATCTTGTTATCTGAAGATCAAACATCTTGTTGTCTGAAGATCAACACGTCTTGTTGTCTGAAGATCAAAACCTCTTGTTGTCTGAAGATCAAACATATTGTTGTCTGAAGATCAAACATCTTGTTGTCTGAAGATCAACACATCTTATTGCCTGAAAATCAACACATCTTGTTGTCTGAAGATCAAAACCTCTTGTTGTCTGAAGATCAAAACCTCTTGTTGTCTGAAGATCAAACATTTTGTTGTCTGAAGATCAACACATCTTATTGCCTGAAGATCAAAACCTCTTCTTGTCTGAAGATCAAAACCTCTTGTTGTCAGAATATCAAACCTCTTGTTGTCTGAAGATCAAAACATCATGTTGTCTGAAGATCAAACATTTTTAGATCAACACATATTGTTGTTTGAGGATCCAAACCTCTTGTTGAACACATCTTGTTGTCTGAAGATCAAACCTCTTGTTATCTGAAGATCAAACCTTTTTGTTGTCTGAAGATCAAACATTTTTGTTGTCTGAAGATCAAACATTTTTGTTGTCTGAAGATCAAAACGTCTTGTTTTCTGAAGATCAAACATTTTTGGGGTCTGAAGATCAACACATCTTGTTGTCTGAAGATCAAAACGTCTTGTTTTCTGAAGATCAAACATTTTCGCTGTCTGAAGATCAAACCTTTTTGTTGTCTGAAGAAGCAAAGTACCCTTTCTATTGTGGCAAAATGTTTTTCGACTCTTTTTCAATTATTAAACATTCACTTATGGAAATTTTCTGGAAAGTTGTCTGTTGCAATTTCGGGGTCTTATTGACTCAATATCAAGCACTCATATAAAGGTAAATTGGTGTACAACTAATGGGGGCTACAATTCAAGGTTTTGGTCAAAAGATACAATAGACCCAACTCATATACAGCAGAAATTCATTTGATTTCAGAGAGTTTTATAATGTCAACTAATGAATATCATATATTTGATATACATATATTTTCCTTAACCCTTTCCCACATACAGGAAATTTACAGCAGACGACTTTAAAAACAGCTAGGCAAAAGTATGGAAAATCTCTACAAATGATATAGTTATTGAATAGAGTTGAAATCATTGTGGCAAATGGACAAAGTGCTCAAATGCGTTGAAACGTGCCTGCAAGTTGGAAAGGGTTAAAACTTCATTCACCATATTACAGCTTTCATATATGTTTCTCTTGTAAAGTGTCTAAAACACCCTCTAATATGGGAAGATGAATCAGACAATTGCCAGACCTTTTGGAATCAAAGGAGACAGAAAACAAAGAGAAATTCTAGCCTGTTTTTGACACTGACAAGAACAGGGAATATAAACCCTTTCCCTCATGTAGACGGTTTCTGATACCTCTGCAGCAGACGACTTTTGAAAACTTTATGTCAAAAGGAGAAATTGCTCAAAACAAGTAATTTCTCCTTTTGCCAAAATGTTTTCAACTTTATTTTATGATTATAGCCTCGATGGAGATTTTTCACGGCTACTGCAGATTTGTTCTATGCGGTAAAGGGATAAACCCATTGTTCCTTCATCGATCAATATGCAAGAGTCATGTCAGCTGAAAAGGAGCCTTGATCTATGTTTTAACAATTATTGCTTTTGCAAGTCTTGGAATATCAAGTGGTACCATGACCTTCACATTTGCTAACATGTCAGTAAAGCAGCACCTAGGTTTAACCTTTCCCATATACAGTCAAACTTGTGTGAGCGGTCACATGCGATCAGCGGTCACCGGCGTTAAACGGTCACTTTAAATCCCTCCCAACCAATTATACTCTATAAACTGCCTTGATCAGCGGTCCCCTTTGAAACACGGCCAGCGGCCACACTAATTGGTCGAGATGAACTGTAATCGTATTGTGTTCAACGGTCAATCAACACACGACTTGGATTCGCAAGGTGTTAAATAATCGGTGTTTAATACATACAGGTAATAAAGCATACTGTGACAATCACATTATCGGGTTTTTTCATATGCGTAATCTGTTTACATGTTAGATCTAGGGTACCGAAAACAGCCGACGTTTACCGAATGATAGTTGGATGATTCATCAACAAGAAGTTGCGATTTTGTTTTTTTTGTCTACGATGTCGGGCAAAATTGATAAAATGAAAAAGATATTTATGAGCGTTTTAGACCGAAAGACAGTACATTTATGTGTTAAAATAAAAGTTAATGTCCACTTAGAAGCCCGAAGTCAATTTATAATCCCATTTCCATTTTAAATCTAAAGATTATCGAGTAAAATTGTGTGCAAGTAGAGGTAGATTCGGACGCTAATTTTTCCGGATATGTTATTCGACGAATTTTAAAGTGAAGTAAAAAAATATTTGATAGTCAAGTTAGTTGTAAAAGTCGGTTTATACTAAAGAATAGATAGCACAATGAAATATTTGATAGAAAAAAGCTACAAATCTTCATAACAATGTTCAAATACAAGTTTATAAAGACATTACTATTTGTAATATAATGACTATTCCTAACAGTTACATGTAATATTATGTGAACTGACAACACTTGAACAAATCCGACCAAGTCATGACATTTGTGATCAGCAGCCACCTGTCTTAAGCAGCCAGTTTTGTCATGTCCCTTGGGTGGCTGCTGATCGCAAGTTTGACTGTATAACAAATTTGTAGCTGACGACTTTAACCCTTTCCCATATACAGACTCTTTCTGATGCCTTTGCAGCAGACGACTTTTGAAAACATTGTAGCAAAAGGAGAAATTACTCATGATGAGCAATTATACCCTTTGCCACAATGTTTTCAACTTAATTTGAAAATTATACTATTTCTTTTATAGACAGTTTCCATATTTTCGCCAACACAATTTCAAAGTTGTCTTCTACAGATTTATTGCATGAGGGAAAGGATTAAAAGCATCTGGGCAAACATATGGGAAATCTATTTTATTAAAGGTATTATTATTGATTTAAGTTGAAAACATTGTGGAAGAAGTGGAAGTTGGTCAATATGAGCAATTTCTGTTTGCCACAAATGTTTTCAATACCTGTCTGCTGCAAATGCGTCTGCAGGTCAGAACGGGTTTAAATTGGAAAAAAAAAAATAGAAACATAGCCTTACTATATTCACCCTTATATCGCTTATAATATTATCAACTCTATTCAAATATTATACTTTCAATTACAGAGATTTTGATTATCTTTGCCAAGATGTTTTCAAAGTCATCTACTGCACTTTATGGTACTACATAAAGGCAACAAGATCCCTAATTGTCCGACACAGATGACATGTATCTATTATTAGCTCTTGACACATTTCAACACTTATGCAGCAGTCCACTTTTGAAAAGATTGTGACAAAAGGAGAAATGCTTATGATGAGCAATTGCTCCATTTTACACTTAGTTTTCAACTCTTCAATAATTCCACTTTCATTTATGGAGTCTTTGCATATTTTTGTCCACTTTTGAAAACATTGTGATAAAAGGAGCGGCACTACGGTCATGGTGGAGTGCCCTTGGGCAAGGCACATTTTCTAGCCTAGTACTGGTTTATTTACCAAGGGATCATGAATAAGGGAACTGTCGCCGTGATATAACTGAAATAATGTTGAAAGCGGCGTAAAACCCCAATAAATAAATAAACAAGGGCACCGCAAAGCGCATGCATCCCCTCGGTATTTAATCATCACATCGAGTTCTCTTGTGATGAAGATCAGGCTTCTAGACCTTGCCATATACTAACTGTATACCAAGTTTGGTTAAGATCAGTCAAAGGATGTTCAGTGTATCGTGGTCACAAGGTTGTTACGAACGGAAAGTCCAATTTTGACATTGACCTTGACCGTATGACCTTTAAAACTAAAAATATCACTGAAGATGATAAATACCCCCAAAACAGCACCTTGACTCAAAATATGGCTTCCGACCGACCAACAAAAGGGCCATTACTCTGTAAAATAACATGCAAATGTAAGACCTTTATGATATGCACATCTCCTATTGGTAAAGAAGCTTCATGTAAAATATTATTGAATTCCACCCAGTGGTTTGTAAGAAATAGGCTGGACAAAATATGGCTTCTGACCGACCAAAAACTTAATAAGTAAAAGGGCCATAACTCTGTAAAATAACATGCAATTGTAAGACCTTAAGGGTATGCACATCTCCTCTTGGTATAGAAGCTTCATGTGAAATGTTATTGAATTCCACCCAATGGTTTGTAAGAAATAGGCCGGACAAAATATGACCAACAACTTAATAAGTAAAAGGGCCATAACTCTGTGAAATAACATGCAATTGTAAGACCTTTAGGATATGCACATCTCCTCTAGGTATAAAAGCTTCATGTAAACTTTTATTGAATTCCACCCATCGGTTTGTAAGAAATAGGCCGGACAAAGTATGACTTTGGACAAAATATGAGCAACAACTTAATAAGTAAAAGGGCCATAACGCTGTAAAATAACATGCAATTGTAAGACCTATAGGATATGCACATCTCCTCTTAGTATAGAAGCTTCATGTAAAATTTTATTGAATACCACCCATCGGTTTGTAAGAAATAGGCCGGACAAAATATGACTTGGGACAAAATATGACCAACAACTTAATAAGTAAAAGGGCCATAACTCTGTAAAATAACATGCAATGGTAAGACCTTTAGGGTATGCACATCTCCTCTTGGTATATAAGCTTCATGTTAAATTTGATTGAATTCCACCCAGTGGTTTGTAAGAAATAGGCCGGACAAAATATGGCTTCCGACCGACCGACAGACAGACAGACAGACAGACATACAGCCCGACACAGTGACTCCTACATACCCCCCAAAAACTTTGTTTTTTGGGGGTATAATAAATAGGCTTCTAGACCTTGCCATATACTAACTGTATACCAAGTTTGGTTAAGATCAGTCAAAGGGTGTTCAGTGTAGAGTGGTCACAAGGTTGATATATGGGAAAATAGTCAAAGTCCAATTTTGACATTGACCTTGACCCTATGACCTTGTAAATAAATAGGCTTCTAGACCTTGCCATATACTAAGATTAGTCAAAGGATGTTCAGTGTAGAGTGGCCACAAGGTTGTTATATGGGAAAATAGTCAAAAGTCCAATTTTAACATTGACCTTGACCCTATGACCTTTGAAATAAATAAGCTTCTAGACCTTGCCATATACTAACTGTATACCAAGTTTGGTTAAGATCAGTCAAAGGATGTTCAGTGTAGAGTGGTCACAAGGTTGTTATATGGGAAAATAGTCAAAGTCCAATTTTGACATTGACCTTAACCCTATGACCTTGGAAATAAATAGACTTCTAGACCTTGCCATATACTAACTGTATACCAAGTTTGGTTAAGATCAGTCAAAGGATGTTCAGTGTAGAGTGGTCACAAGGTTGTTATATCAGAAAATAGTCAGTCAAATTTTGACCTTGATCGTATGACCTTGAAAATAAATAGGCTTCTAGACTTTGCCATATACTAACTGTATACTAAGTTTGGTTAAGATTGGTCAAAGGATGTTCAGTGTAGAGTGGTCACAAGGTTGTTACGGATGGACACACGGACGGACGAACGGACAAACGGACAGCCCCGTTACTATATCCCCTCTCAAACTCTGTTTGACGAGGGGATAATAAATCATTTATGTGTTTGCATATTTCTGTCCACTTTTGAAAACATTGTGACAAAAGGAGAATTGCTTATGATGAGCAATTGCTCAATTTTACACTTAGTTAACAGCTCTTTGATAACTCCACTTTCATTTAAGAGTGTTTGTTTGCTGTCTGGATTTTTTTCAGATTTGTTGTACGTGGGATATTGTTTGTCTTATTTTTGTTGACTCTCATGTAAACATTTTGTGTGTGATATGATGATTTTTGTGTGTGATATAGCACTTTTTGTGTGTGATATAGTACTTTTTGTGTGTGATACAGTACTTTTTGTGTGTGATATAGTACTTTTTGTGTGTGATATAGTCAACTTATGATTCCTCTGCATCAGATAACCTTAAAACCTTAAAACATTGTACAAACTTAAAATTCCAAAATTATTAATGAATGAAAATGACAATTCAGGTCCATCATGGCCCAAGACTATAGCTCTGAATTAAAAAATGGGTCAAATTCCACCAACCTTTCTTCTTTGCGCTAAGTAATACTTATATACTTAAAAGCATATTTCATAATTTTTGTTTCCCTAATAAAAGTGTCAAAATATTTTCTTTAGTTTCTTTACAAGTATTGTTAGTCAGCAAGCTAAATATTTATATCAACTTAGTCATTCACTTTTAAGCCACCAGGTCACATTTACGGTCATGCACGTAGTTGACCGTAGTTTATTTCAAACGTAGTCTGCCGTAGTGTTACTACGGTCAACTAGGTTGAAGTACGTTCGAAGTAGGTTCAAAATTGGCAAAAAGAGGAAATATAGAAAGTCTAAGTAGGTTGAACTACGTGTAAGTACGGTCAACTACATTCTATTATGAGCAAAGTGGCTAGGGTTAACTAGGGTATCACTACGTCTAACTACGAGTAACTATGTTACACTACATATAAACTACGTCCTAAGTATGCGCAACTACGGTTAATTAGGGTCAACTGCGTTAAGCTACGGTAAAACGTTGTGGCTGCGCCTGCGCAGTACGGGTAAGCTACAGTCATTGTGCTATGAACATACTTCAAACGTAGTTCAACCCTAGTAGATCTCGAGTTGACCTTAGTGTTAACCGTAGTGTTGATGTGTTTTGGCAGGTACTACAGTCAACTACAGTACACACTACGGTTAAGTAGGGTCACAACATCGTACTTAATTGTAACCAATTTTTGAACATGTTGAAAAATTATGTGCTTACTACGGGCAAAGTTCAAACTACGTTCATTACTACTTTGAACTACGGTTATCTACGTTCAGATGTGACCACGGCTTTAAAAATACATTCCACCATTCACGGTTAACAAAATATTAGAGAAACAAAAATGATGAAATATGCTTTTAAGTATTTAAGTATTACTTAGCGCTAAGTAAGGTTGGTGGAATTGGACCCATAACTAAGATGCAAGTTTATATTTGGTGTTCATTAAAGATTTTTTAAGTTGATACCTTTAGGATACATGAAGGAATCTAGCAATGCTATGTTTTTTATTAACCTTTTTCACATATGTCCAATCTGTAACAAACAACACTTAACCCTTTCCCTCATATAGACGCTTTCTATAAAAAACGTGCAATTTCTCCTTTTGTCACAATGTTTTCCACTTTTTGTCATAGGTTATCCATTCAATTACGGAGATTTTCCATTTTTTGACAAAATACGTTCAAAGTCGTCTGCTGCAGAATTGCCGAATGAGGGAAACGGTTAAATATCATCGTCTGTTGCAAAAATACGCAATATAAATGAAAGTATAGATTGAATAGAGTTGCATAAACATTGTAGGAAATGTAGAAAATACTCATTATGAGCTATTTCTCCTTTTGCCACAATGTTTTCAAAAGTCGTCTGCTGTAGTGGCTTTAAAAAAGCATCTTACCCGAGGAAAATTTAAATAATTTCTATCCCCTTTCTGCTGCTGTTCCAATTTGAAATCCTATGGAAATAATGACCTTTCAGCAGGTATAATCTATTGATTGTTTAATAATTCAACATGATCTTAAATCATAGCTTCTTTGGCGTCCATTATTTTTACATGAAAAATCTTCATAAAGACACCTTAATTGTTAAATAAAGTTGTAATCATTGTGGCCAAAGGAGAAATTGCTCATCATGAGCAATTTCACCTTTGGCTATAATGCTTTCAAAAGTTGTCTGCTGCTATTGCGTCAAAATGCGTCTGCAGGTGGGAAAGGGTTAATTCTCCAAACTATGTGTTTCCTGACTTTCCCTTCCAAGAATTCTCACAACATTCTTCCCACACACCTTGCTACCTTCCCACATAAGACTATTTAAGCTCCTTAGTAAATGATGAATGAAACTAGTCAAATTACTTTTTACAATCATTTGAAAAAATCAATTGATGGGCTAGGGTTTGAACTCATGACTCCTGAATTGAAAGCCCACTTGTTGTTACCGGTTGAGCTATAGCCACTGGATTATCCATTCTTGAAGAATTGATGCAGCTAATATTCCTGTGAAGGATTGCATAAATGGGCCCTGTGTTTTAGGAGATGTTGTTTTATAATTGTTTTAACACTATTAGCCCACATACAGATGCTTTCTAACACCTCTGCAGCAGAGGACTTTTAAAAACATTGTTTCCATACATTTATAGAGGTATTCCTTATTGTTGCCTCCAAGTTTTCAAAGTCGTCTGCTTGAAAGGATTAAGCCAGACTGAAACATTTAGTGAAAACAAAAGTCTTCCTTGAGCATGTTTTACCTAGGATAAGCTTTGTACTTTAGCAGAAAATAAGACAAGTGTAGGTAAGTACTTCAAACTGGTTTACAATTAACGTCCTTTTTTCGTAGTGAAAGCCAATCATAAAACCAGTCTTCGTCAACTTGGTGCCTATTTAATTCCTATTTTATAGGGAACTTAGTTTCCCATAGACACTCATTCCAGGTTTATGAAGCATTGTCTTTGCATTAAAACTCCCGTAATTCTCTCTGACTGGATAAAAAATAGAAAATTCATTAATACTTTACCACATGCCCGTTGATGCGATTGCAGCTGATGACATGTGTACACATTGTGGCAAAATGTGAAAATGCTGATAAGTAGCAATTTATTTGCTGCGATTTTCCACATTGTTACTGTTTTTTTAACCCATTACTTCACACATTCTACATTTGACACCTGCATGGCTTTTTAAAACATTGCAACAAAAGGGGAAATTGGTCAAAACAAGCAATTTCACCTTTTAGTGCAATTAATATATTCAACTCTTTATTAATATAAAACTTTCAGTTTCCCATATTGTTGAAATTGTTTGTTTGTCTGACGATTGTTAAGCAGATGACCTTTGAAAAGTCATGTGAAGTAATGGGTTTGCTACAGATTTATTGTATACGGATATGGATTAACCTGCAATGAGAGTTTTAGACTTTCTGAATTTGAAAACATCTGAAACTCCTCGCTTCCAATAAATGATAATCTTGACAAGTCAACTGCTGAAGAGACTTCATAATTATGTGATGCCTCTGAAGCAAATAACTTTGTTAAACATCCTCAGAGGATTGAAAGCAATAGCTCCTTTTTGTGGCGATTGGTTTGACAATCGCCACAATGCTAACAGAAACAACAACAATTACATAGTCAGTTCTGAATAGCCCGTTGACTTTTCATTCCTTACTGCAAACCAATTAACCTACATCCATTTAACCGCCAAATATATAGTTCCATCAGTGATGCAGAGACACGATTAATAATAATCACGTTAGTGCTTAGTAACTTTGGTATCGAATTGATACTAAGATTTGAGATTCATTTTCATGTTTGGGCAGATAATAAATATCATTGCGCGTTCTATATAACTCTCATGATATTGGCGTCTGGAAAATTCCAAAAGGTTCTATAAATAGCTCGCGAGAATGGTTATCGATTGTTCTTAAATTTCGATATTATAAACGCTTTATTTTGTAGTTGTTGCAATGCATGAAAGCTGGTTTACAAAGGTTTAAAGGATTCGATGTCATGCAGTGTAAAAGTTAGACACCTCTGTACGTTCTAGCGTCAATTAGCAATCAATGCTGAAAGTGAAGCCGAATTGAGTTGGAGATCGAGCATTATCCTATATGCCTAAAGATATATATTGAAAATCGCAAGGCCTACACCGAGATACTGCTTGTTACTTTGCAGGACTTTCTACTGGATCGCCACTTGTAACTGTGCCATCGGCGTTTAGATTTAACAATGTTTTCACTCTGTAGTAAAATCATAGTTTCAAATTTCTGGAATTGCCCGGTATGTTTAAAGCAAGCAGAAAACACTGACTATAACATATCATGTGAAGGATGGAGGTTGGTACTTCTTTCTTAACCCTTTCCCTCATATAGAAGCTTTCTGACGCCTCTGCAGCAGATGGGTTTTTGAAAACATAGTGACAAAAGAAGAAATTTCTCAAAACGAGCAATTTCTCCTTTTGCCACAATGTTTTCCACTTTTAGTCATAGGTTATCCATTGAATTATAGAGATTTTCAAATTTTTGACAAAACATGTTCAAAGTCGTCTGCTGCAGAATTGTCATATGAGGGAAAGGGTTAACAACATAGGAGGCTCGGGTCATAATATTCTACCATCTGCTAGGCCAGTGATACTAACCGTATACAGATGGCTTTTGAAAACATTGCGGGAAAAAGTAGAAATATCTGTATCATACTTATACTTCATAACTAATGTAATTAAAGGGTTTCAGGATGGAGTTAGGATTTAACCCTTTCCCTCATACGACAATTCTGCAGCAGACGACTTTGAACATATTTTGTCAAAACATAGAATATCTCTATAATTGAATGGATAACCTATGACAAAAAGTGGAAAACATTGTGGCAAAAGGAGAAATTGCACGTTTTGTGCAATTTCTTCTTTTGTCACTATGTTTTCAAAAAGCCGTCTGCTGCAGAGGCGTCAGAAAGCGTCTATATGAGGGAAAGGGTTAACACCGCCCCACATGCAGATGTATTTTGATACATTAGGTTTTAAAGAAGAAATTTCATTAAAATGAGCAATTTCTTCTTTTGCCAAATGTAATTTCAATTCTATTCAATAATTATAAATATATTCAAGACTTTTAAAATGGTAGTAATGGCTCTCCTTCCTTGGCGCTCAGGGTTGTGGGGTTAGCATAATATGACTGACTGCCCGGCTGGTGTCTGGATAAATGGACCAGTAGTACTGGTAACTTATATCATGATATAACTTGATTATTTTCAAGCGTCGTTAAACACCAAACTAAACATATGTCCTTTCGTTGAAAGAGATTTTCCGTATAGAGGGCTCAATGTTTTCAAAGTCGTCTTCTGCAGATTTGTTTTATGTCAGTATGATTAAAGACCATGACACTTTCCAACTGTAACCAAATCCAACTTGTTGACACTTTCTGATGCATCCTCAACAGACAAATTTTGAAAACATTGTGGCAAAAGGAGAAATTGCTCATCATGAGCAAATTCTCCTTTTGCCACAATGTTTTCAACTCTATTCAATAATATAACTTGCATTTATATATATTTCTTTTTTTTAATTTAACCTAAGTCATATCAAAGTAGTCTGCTTTAGATTTGTTATATGGGTAAAAGGGTTAATCTAGAGGTCTGAATTATAATTACAAAGGTTAGGCATATAATAACAGAGTGACTATCAGTTATCCTGTCATTAAAATCAAACAGATGACAGGAAACAAGCCATAAAGTCTCAGGTAACACACAGTTTGAATTAACCCATGTAGACCTGAAGCCTCTGATATCTCGTCAACAACAGGCAATTATGCTTAAAAACATACACAGCCATGTTCTAGCAAAAACAAGTTACTGAAGTACTGCATGCAATACAGAAGTCCCCTACAGGATCTTGACCTTTTACATTTAAACAATCTGAGACCCCTTTAAGCCTTGTGGGCTTTCAATCCAGCGGTTATCAGCTTAAACTCAAGCTTGGCCAACATTCTTTCCTGCGTGTGACAAAAGTCAATGAGACAAACGTTATTCATCTTCTACTAAAGGACTAACAGTCAATGTGGGAAGTCAGCCAGTTACTTTGAAAGTATATTGTATGGAGTACGTGCTACGTAGTGTGAGAAAGCCAAGAAATGCATAGGGAGGTGAACTGACCACCGTTATAATATGACCGAACAATTTAGTTTCAAAGTCGTTTGCTGCAAATTTGTTGTATGTGGGAAAGAGTTAAATTTCAGACTGTATGATACTCATCATATCAGGCTTTTACAGAAAAAGCTATCTGTACATACGTCATTTTAACAATCTGTTCAAATTATCCACCCTATGTCATTTTAACAATCTGTTCAAATTATCCCCCTACATCATTTTAACAATCTGTTCAAATTATCCCCCCTATGTCATTTTAATTATCTGTTCAAATTATCAATGAATTTGGTAGACAAAACACTGCTTATTTCAAGTGATTTATGAAAGTTTGATCTTTGAACAACTTTAACTGCTTACCTGCTATATTCGGCATAAAAGGAAACAATTTCTCCTTTTCCCACAGTGGTTTCAAATTTGTATCAACATTATGAAGCAACAATTTCCCAGTTGTTACAAGTTTTTCCTCACATGTTTTGAAAGCAGACAACTCTTAAATTCAAAAATAATTATATATGAGGTGAACTGGTTAAGGGAAAATAATCAATGGCATAACGAGGATGAGCACAGTTTTAGTTTTAAACTAAATGGCCTCAAAGCTGTTAGTCTTATCAATTAGTGTAAATCTGAATGCCCGAAGCATTTGACGTAATTTACTTTTTTAACGACAGTTATTTTTAGATAGGCACTATGCTCAGAGACAATAAATTTTATATGAAGTTATCTAAACAGTTAATAGTCAAGTTAATGAAAAGATGAAAGTTGACCGAAAGTTCTGGTCAACTTTCATGAAGATTGGTTTTTAAATGTGGCCTCCAAAGTGTTCACAAGGTCGTTAGTAAATACATATAATTCTAACCCTTTCCCACATATATGTTGATTCCAGTTTACCCAAGACAAACTTTGTTTGCTTAGGGGTATAACATGTACAATTTATTCATCTTGGTGAACAAACTTCTGTCTGGAGAGAGTTAAGTACAACCCTCTGGTTTGAGCCCCGTGTGGGGTCAGACCAAAGAGTAGTGAGTTTCCCTCCTTGACCCTCAAGGTTGCAGGGATGATATTATGTATCTAATAGATATGCCTGTCTCTAGATAGACTCGCCAGTGGTACAAGTAATTTACCACACAGTTACGATGTAAGGATCTACTAACGATTCACCACAGCTTAATCATGATTTGCCACAGTTGAATAACGATTCACCACATTTGGATATCGATTCGCCATAGTCTTTGTATACAAACGTCTTTTTCCAAGTCATATCCTTCTATAACTAACATTTTTTGGTCATAACTTGCATTGTTAATTTGGCAGTATCATCCAAATATTATTAATCACACCTGTGGCGTTTCGTTATTCAATTGTGGCAAATCGTTATTGGGGCGATCGTTATATTACCCATGTAAGTGATACAGCTAAAATATTGTTCGGGAAATAAATTTTACTTTGTGATACTCTACTGGTGAAAATATGTGAAGTGTTTGAGGAAAAACCAATCAAAATGCAATTATCGTTTGTGTTAAAAACGACCAGCCTGTGTATTCATGCTAAATGACCCAAATGGATCTACTGCTTTACAGAAGTTACCAAATACCTTCTATGACTAATTGGTAAAACAGTGCAGATCCAGATCTGTCTGAGCAAAAGCACTTGATCTGGTTCAACAATGGTTGGAAATGCCTTACAGATTGGTCAATGCAGATAATGCCTCATATCCTGTTGTGGCTTAAAAAATCTGATCATGATTCTGAAGAATAAGACTTTATTCTCATAAACTGTTTATGAGTAAATGAAATTTCTGAATTAAAAACACAGAAGTCTCAGTGAGTTTGGGTAAGTCCAGGATCATGCAAGATAAACCCTTTCCAATTTGAAAACAAATTCTGGTGCATCTGAGGAAGTCGACTTGTGACAACATTGGGGTAAAATGAGAAATTGATCACAATTTCTCAATTTGCCAAAATGTTTTCAACTCAATTGAAGAATTACCCTTTGGTTTATAGTTAATTTCCCCCAAGATGCTTTCAAAGACATCCACTGTAAATGTCAGGTAAGTGGAAAATTATTTACAGTGAAAATGATTCAGCAAATGAGATGTCAGTTACTAAGTCTCAGTACTGCAAGTGCTTTGATTATACCAGGGTGAATACGCATTGTATATGAAAACTTGTAAATTGAGGGACATATTCCTGAAGCATAAATTATTAATATAACAAAATAATTGTCTTACCTTAATATTGGTTGGAACTGGTATGGGCATACGCTCATGATTTCCAAGACAGTTTGCAAGGCTTGCACACACAGGTTCTGTAGCAAATGCCATACTATTACTGAAATAGACAAAAGAATTTCTGTCATTTTGACCGTTTTAACTTATATAATATTTTCAAGGTCATCTGCTTCGATAATAATAAAACCGAATTGGAGAAATTGCCATTTGGGAAGGCAAGTTTCTTCTTTCCCCAAATATTTTCAACAGTTATCTGCTGGGAAACATTTTCTATTCTATAAATAAGATTCAATTTGATGTGATTTTGCGAAATACTGTATGTGTACTGAAACACTAAAATCATAATTATAGAATAAATATTTTTGTTAGACAAATTGTAGAAATATAGAAAATACATAATATAGAATTCAGTATTGTAATTGCAAATCTGCTGTATTGCAAAATTGTAAACTACAGAATATAGCTGTTATACACATTTAGATGTCTTGAACATATTACAATTGTGTTTGTTTAAAAACACTAAGTAATGACACATCTAAAATGAAATAAATATTCCGATGTATCTACATTTTCTGCATAGCGGATAATGACGGTAACAAATCTGAAACAAGAACAGGACAGAAATAGCATACTGCACCATGTTTTGTGTTAGTTATACATACGGTCTTAACTGATTTGTAACGGGTAGACTGCATTTTATGTTGAGTTTGATAACTTGGTACAAAACAGTTACCAATTATTATAGAATTTTTCACACAGTAGTCAAAGTTTTTCTCGTTAATTACGCAGTTTGGACAATTAGCTCGTTACTCTCTGTACTTCTCAAGTTACAGATGAAATTGTTTTGTTAACATTGTCTCTATTTCTCACCTAAATACAGGCATGTGATAAAAGGTTAGTAACTTTCCATTGAATGTGTGTTCAATCAGTGTGATTCGGATATTGCACCATTTCAGGTTTTTGATGGAGCCAATGTCGCAAATTCATGAACATTAATGCATATTTAGAAAAACAGGTGATTTTGGACAAAAATCACGAAATTTTGACCTTGCAAATTCAAAGAAAATTAAAGTATTACAGTCAACTAATTTATCTGTAAAAGCCATGGACCTACTGTTACATGATAATCCATACATTTAGATACCATGCAAATATAGAGAGACCATAATATGTAACAGAAAGGTCAAGACATAATGAATATTCATGATTTGTTTATTAACCCTTTCCCACATACAACAAATCAGCAAGTATAATTAGTGAATAGAATTGAAAACATTGTGGCAAAAGGAGCAATTTCTACTTTTGCCAGTGTTTTCAAAAGTCCCCTGCTGCAGAGGCATCAGAAAGCATCTGTATGAGGGAAAGGGTAAACTGCTGCTCACTCCAACACTACAAATATTAATTTCCTTAACCCTTTCCTCAACACAGAGGAAATGTGACACCCCTGCAGCAGACAAGTTTTGAAAAGATTATGAAAACAGAAGAACTTGTACAAAATGAGCAATTTCTCTTTTGCCCATAATGTTTTTAACTCACTTTCAAAAGTATACTCTCTGTTCCAAGATTGATACATGTTTTTTTCACCATACATTTTCAAAACATTTATTATTTCTAATTCGGGTTTTTATGCCGTTTTCAACATTATTTCAGTTATTCAAGCTGCGACTGGGAATGGAACCTGGTTCAAATTCTGCGACGCTAACCAGTCAATCGGCCAAGGTGGATTAAGCACATCATTTAAACAGATAACCCGTTCCCAAATAAATTAATTTCTTCTTCTTCTTCTTCCATAATTCGATACATATTGGAGAAGAAGTTTTGAAAACATTTTTTGCAAAATGAAAAATTGCTCATGATGAGCAATTTCTTAATTTTCCACAATGTTTTCATCTAAATTAAATAATTATACATTCATGAATCAAGTTCAGTCCCGATATTTTCGAAGTCGTCTGCTGTTAAGGGTTAAGCCATTAGTTGGAGTTTAAAGGAGAAGCTCTATAACTGTGTCCAATACAAACAGAAAATGTAACATGATCAGCGAACATGTCCTTTCTTCCCACTCAACAAATATAATTATCTGGGCCCTAAATGGTCTGTCAGTTCCATAAAAGAACTAACCTTGGCAAAAATAGACTTGTAGACTTTTGAATCGTTTATTGTTTTTATAATTAGACTAAGTGGAGACTAAATATAAAATAAACTTGTTCGAAATAGCAACCAGAATATGAATATCACTTATCTGTAACTGTTCATTATACTTGATAAACATCTACCCTTTCCCTCATAAAGACGCTTTCTGACAGCTCTGCAGCAGATAGCTTTTTCAAAACGAGCAAGTTCTTCTTTTGTCACCATGTTTTCATCTCTATTCAAGTATTGCAGTTTTCAAAGTTGTCTGCTGCAGATTTGTAGTAAGTGGGAAAGGGTTAAAGGTAAAAAACAAAACATTTTGAACATCCATAATCCTGATTCTCTTTGACATATCTACAGCAGACATTTTGAACATCCATAACCCTTTCCAACTTGTAGATTCTCTTTGACATTTTGAACATCCATAACCAACTTGTAGATTCTCTTTGACATATCTACAGCAGACAATTTGGAAAATATTGGGGGCAAAACAAGAAAATTCCCTCTATTTTCATCTAAATTTGTCATTTGCTAATTATACTAGCAAATAATTGGTGCTTATAACCACATCATAGGAAAACAGACATATTGATTTAACCCTTTCCCTCATACAACAAATCTGCTGCAGACGAATTTGAAAATATCTTGGCTAAAAATTGAAAAATCTTTGTAAATGCAAGTATAATTATTGAACAAAGAATGCATTTTGACATATCTGCAGCAGGCAACTTTTGAAACATTGCGACAAAAGAATAAATTGCTCATTTTAAAATAGGTCACTGTGTCACCTTCACCTTAATTTATAAAAATCAAATTCTGGTAATGCCCACCTCTCTGTTTCAATTTCAATTTCATTATCATTATATAATGTTTGTTCTAATTAGGCTTATGAGACAGTGGTCAGTGGTAGAGTGTCCTCGCATACCAAAGGTCCCAGGTTCAAATCTTGTGATAAGCGCATTCTACCTTTTGGGATTTTTGAAAGATGCAAAGGCCGGTAGCTCAGTCGGTTGGGATGCAGGCTGTCAATCCGGGGTTGGGATGCAGGCTGTCAATCCAGGGGTTGGGAGTTTGAACCTTAAAGCTCGGCCAACACTCTTTCCGATGTTTGACAAAAGTCACTGTGACAAGCGTCATTTGTTTTCCACCAATGGGCTAAGTCTATGTGGAAAAGCAGCAAGTTGACATGCTTACCAACCCTCCAGATTCAATCGTGAGTCTCACGATTTGAAGGGCGTAACCCCACTCCCACGATCGTGAGGGAGAAACTCACGATTTTCGAAAATTCGAAAATTTAAAAAAAAAAAAAAAAAAAAAAAAGATTTTTTTTTCTTTTTTTAAAATCAAATCATGAGGATAAATGTACTGAAAATTACTACAATCATTTTCTAACATCAACTTTTTAACATATTGTCACTGATAAAAGGCCCTTTCTTTCAACAAGTTCAAAACAATGTGTGTAGCTCAACTAAATGATTAATACATGTATGTATATTTCTTCTCCATGTGTCTTTATTCCATTGGTACCCGTGTTTTTCATTCAAAAGTATGTCTATAAATTAAAATGTTGTTAATATATATTAAATATTGAAAGTATTGTACATGTATCCCTGCATAGTTATCTAAATTCCGTTCTATTGTGAACATTTCTACTGTTAAATTCATGGCGCTGAAAATCTCCCCCTTCAAACCCCAATCCCCCACTTTGAGATTATGAAACTCCCCCTTGAGGATGAGAAAAGGTTGGTAAGCATGAGTTGATTGTAAAAAAGAATGTTGTGTGAAATATAGGAGTGAGAAAGCCAGGAAGCACATGAGTAGGTGAACAGGCCGCCGTGATCAATTGTTGAAAACGGCATTAAACCCCAATCAATCAATCATTCAACCTGAAAGTGTATTTTTATGTGATGTTTGCTTCTGTTATATTTTATTATCAAACCTTTTCCCCTGATGTACACAATTTTTTAATCCTCTGCAATAAACAATTTATTGAAACATAATGTGAGAATAAAGAAAAAAGTTTGTTATGCAAACTTGAAAAATAATGTGCAACATTTGAAAACGTTTCTATGTCGGGGCATTATTATAACTACTTTAATGTTTTTACAATAGTTTTGATGGTTTATCAATAGACAATATCTTTAATAAATTGCATGTGAATTTGGGTTTAGCGAAGTACCTGCCTTATGCACCAGAATTGGAATGATCTGTCCCTTAACCCTTTCCCACATTCAGACGCATTTGGACCTATTTGCATCAGACAACTTTATTATTTTTTGCTGTAGATTTGTTGTATCTGGGAAACAGGTTAACCCTTTCCCTCATATGACAATTCTGCAGCAGACGACTTTGAACGTATTTTGTCAAAACATAGAAAATCTCCATAATTGAATGGATAACCTATGACAAAAAGTGGAAAATATTGTGGCAAAAGGAGAAATTGCACGTTTTGTGCAATTTCTTCTTTTGTCACTATGTTTTCAAAAAGCTGTCTGCTGCAGAGGCATCAGAAAGCGTCTATATGAGGGAAAGGGTTAAGGTGTTTTTATCTCCAAAGACAGTGAATAAAAGTGTGTTTGGAAGCAGGTATAAGGGTTAACCCTTTCCCACATATAGACGCTTTCTGAAGCCTCTGCAGCAGACAGCTTTTTGAAAACATAGTTACAATGAAGAATCAAAACAAGCCATTTCTCCTTTTGCCACAATGTTTTCCACTTTTAGTCATAGGTTATCCATTCAATTATAGAAATTTTCTATTTTTTAAAAGAAATATGTTCAAAGTCGTTTGCTGAAGAATTGTCGTATGTGGGAAAGTGAATGCCGATCAAATGTAGCTTAACCTGAACATATAATTGCTTTTAATCTTTCGGGTAAATGAGGTTTTTTTATCAATAATTGCATTTAACCTTTTCCCACATGCAGTGTTATGAACACACTATGGCATAAAGAAAAATTGCTCTTGATGAGTAATTTCTTCTTTAGCCAAAAGGTTTTCAGCTCTATTAGATTATGTTTTTTTTTCGCAACAATGTATTCAGCTCTATTCAATAATTCATACTTTCATTTTAAGATATTTTCCATACTTTTGCCAAGGCATTTTCAAGATCATCTGTTGGTGAAATGTTGTACGCGAGAAAGTGTCAACATGCATACAAAACAGCTCAATAGAAGGAAAACTCTGCAGGCAGGTTTCACAAAGAACTCACCTCAAATGCGATAAAGCAATATTTGATTGTTTAGTCACTTATCCATGTTTCCTGCATGATTTATGGAATCATTGACTTTATTCCAACCATTATTATTAGCCATTCCTTTCATGTTAAAATGTTAAGGAATTAGACATGGCCAAGTGGTAAGCTGTGGGAATTTGTCTCCGGGTGTCCCAGGTTCGTTCCCCATATTCAAGGGTCATGGTATGGCAAGGCACATTTCATAGCCTAGTACTTGTTTGTTAACCCAGGGATTATGAATAAGTGTACTGCCATGCAGAAACAGATATAATGTCGAAAATGGTGTTAAATCCTGTAAAAACAAACAAAATGTTAAAATGATGTTTGATACTCCTGTAGAAGGAAAAAACAACCCAGCTATTTCTCATTTTCCATCAATGTTTTCACACATGTGTCAATTTATGCTTCTTATTTTCATGATATTCTTCAGTTTTTTCCAGACTGCAAACTGTACTTAACAAGGCAAGTTGAGTGCAGTTTTCCTTACAGTAACAGTTTTAGTTTGTAGATGATTCAAAATTCTGATGAAAAGAATTGACACCATAACAATTTGCTGATTGACTAGAAAACTTCTGTAAGACAATTACCCCAACCCCCTGGCCCCAAACATATTGGTTCATAGGCGCTTTCTATCATGGTAGGCTATTTATAGTAACTGTGACCTTGACATTTGACATAGGTCTTCCAAAGACCCTTGACAGCAAGCTTCTGCATCAATTATGATTGATGGTTTTGTACATACTGTAAACTTTTTATAGCAACTCTAACCTTAACCTAGGTCAGTCAAATGCGAAATCATCCAAACTAACTTCTGTGCAAAACATGGAGGAGTTACGTCCACAATTGAAAGAGTGCTGAGATGTGGTTTCGTACACATTGTAATCTTTTTATAGAAACTGAGACCTTGACATTTGCACTAGGTTGGTGTAACAAAAACTTGTCCCAAGACACTAAACATTTGTGTGAGGTATGAAAGAATTCTGGCCAGAAATGAAAACACAAGAGTTTGGGAAAGGGTGAGTCAATGTTTCCATAGTGCTTATTCCAACAGCTAATTAATCACTTTAGATGACATCCTCCTGTGTTTTTAGCTATAGTACTGGCACCATTTGTATGGAAAAGGTTCAGATTCTTTTCAAAAATCATCCACTGCATGCGTCAAAATGTGTCAGCACTTAGTGGGAAAGAATGAACTCCAACAAAATGAAGTAAATCCTTATCTATGGAAACTACAGCTGAACATATAAGGAGAGATATCCTTCAGCAATCGTTCCAAGTATCTTGTGCTTTAAGAGTGCAATAAAAGTTTTCTCTTATCTGATTTCTGTTTCAATATAGCTAGATGTTTTATATCAACTTATTTCATTGAGCTTTGAGCATCTAGTTGTTTACTTGGGGCCAGTTTCATCAGTTTTGTTTGATAAATCCAGATGCTTTTTTAGAAGTTTGGTTTAAAACAAAGAAAATAATTTTATAAAATTCTTCGTCCCCCATTTGGCAAAAGGGATGTCCAAGGTTTTTATTTTTGGACACAACGCAATACCATCAATACCATTAAAACAAGACCTTAAACTTAATTTCCTAGATTTTATTTATAGAGGCTGCACAGTTGGGCATGCCCAGTTTTCCTTGTGGGCCTCTGTTAAAACATTTACAAATATTTACATATAATATTATAAGCTATCATGCACATATTCATGTAGACAACTCTTGCATTCAGGAAAACAGCACCGTTATGGGAGAGAGTTTAATTGAGTAAAAGATGTCCACCACTATGCCACCAGGAACAATATGTGGATTTAAATTGTTTTAAATTTTCACAGTTCCTGACATGTAGTGGAATCTGGTTCCATATTTTTGGTCCTGAGTAGGTCAAAGATTTTCTAAAAAATTCTATCCTAGGTTTAGGAATGGTAAGTGTATGCTGGGCGGCAGATCTTAAATTTGTATTGGTTGATGATGTAAATAGATTAGTCATGTATTCTGGGAATTCTTTTTTAAGGGATTTGTACACAAGTATAGCCTTTTTATATGTAATTCTATCATGAAATTTCATCCATTTAAGTTCCTGAAAGAGTTCCTCACTTGGTGTGTCATATGTCTTGTCTAGGATGGTTCGTGCAGCTCTTTTTTGGAATTTATATATATTGCTTAAAAGTTTGTCACTACAGTTACCCCAAATTGTACAACAATAATCAATATGAGGCAAAATGTTGGCATTGTAAAAGAGTTTTCGCACATGTATATTGAGGAAGCATTTAATTCGAAGCAGAAGGTAAAGTAAAGAATTGCATTTTTTGAGTACTTTTTCAACTTGGATTTTCCAGTTGAGATTATGGTCAACTTGTATGCCTAGTAGTTTTTCGACTTCAGAGAAAACAATGCTGTGACTGTGAAGAACAAGGTTATTGTTATTATTGAATTCAAGTGATTTTTCTATATTATTAGTAGGTGAAATTATCATAGCTTTTGTTTTTTGTGGATTTGGCATCATTGAATTTCTCTGACACCACTCATCTATGGTATTTAGGCTACTTTGAAGAGACTGAATTACTTCATTCAGTAACATTCGCCCAACTGCACTTAAAGTTGTGTCATCTGCAAACAAGTCAGTTGATGAGGCGTGTAATTGCATTGGTAGGTCATTAATATAGAGTATGAAGAGGATACGACCTAGCACTGAGCCTTGTGGTACACCTGATGTAATTGGAAGAGATGATGACAGTTTGCCAGCAACTGACACTTTCTGGGATCTTTTGTCAAAAAAGGATTTAAACCATTCCAGGGCTTTGTTTCTTATGTTGTATTCAAACATTTTGTTAAAAAGGAGTGGATGATTTATTAAATCAAATGCTTTGGTTAAATCAAGAAATACTGAGTTCCTATTACTTTTTTGTTATTAATTGCGTCAATCCATGTGTCAATTATTGCTGTAAGCGCTGTCTCACAAGAATGATTTGATCTGAATCCAGATTGAGTGTTATGAATGAGAGAATTGTGTTCAAGATATGTCTTCAGAACTATAGAATACCAATTGAATAACCAAAAATACCACTGAAACTTGAATCTGAAGTACCACCACAGTTGGAATTCCACTGGAATTATATCAAGAAAAGTAACTATAAACACAGGAACTCTTCAAGAAGTGGTAAGTAATGTCTACTACTTCCTATAAGTTTCATGCCGGGACAAATGTGTGGTGGTTCAAGAGTACAAAGAAGATTTTTGTAGTTCCTAACAAACTACTGGATGGTTTCATTTGGTAAATAATTTAACTGTTACATTGTTTATTAAATTATCAAATTGTATAATGGCTATTTCATAAACAACATGTTTTTGATGTTTTGTTTTTTTTATGTTTATTTACGTATCATCTGGAAGAGGCCATCATGATGTTTACAGTGTTTTTTCAAGAGGTCTTTTTCTGCGTTTTTATTGACATTAATGGTAATTGCCATCTGCATCTGTTATGACTCACTAAAAATTTAAAAAAAATTCAATGGTCGTTAACGTTAAGACTCAGGGATGAATCAGCTTAAAATTAAGAGACACTTCCCTTTAAAGTCATACACCTAATCCTATCTAAATGAACAATGAAATCAGATACGGAAATATATTTTTTAACCCCCCTTTCCCAAATCTGCAGCAGACACGAAATGTTTTGAAACTCCCTTTAAATGAAAGTACAATAATTGAATCGAGTTGAAAACATGGAGACAAAAGTACAAATGTTCTCATTTTGAGCAATTTCTCTTTTGTCGCCATGTTTTCAAAAAGCCGTCTGCTGCAGAGGTTTCAGAAAGTGTCTATATGAGGGAAAGGGTTAAAAACAACAAACAGGTCACATGATCAGGATATAGTCACAGATGACATGAGCTATTGATAAACAGCCAATCATTGCACAGTTCATTATCTTTGCTATTTTGGGTTCATGGTTTGTCTTTAGATTGATTGATTGATTGGGGTTTAATGCCGTTTTTTAACAATTTCTCAGTCATATCACGGCGGCCAGTTCACCTAAACACGTATTCCCTGGTTTTCTCACACCAGTACTCCACACAACAATCTTCCCAAGCAACTGGCTGCTTTTCCACATAGACTTAGCCCATTGGTGGAAGATGAATGATGCATGTCGCATTGACTTTTGTCAAACGTCGGAAAGAAAGTTTGGCCGAGCCGGGATTCTAACTCACAACCCCTGGATTGACAGCCCGCGTCGTTACCGACTGAGCTACCGGGGCTCGGCGGTTTGTCTTTAGACCCACAGCTGCAAGGGGCAATTGGAGAAAGTAAAAAAGAGTTAATTAGCCTTTTATGATTGCTAGTCTGTAAGTTTAGATATTTGAAATGAAACTTACATCTATATATAAAAAGCTCCTAGTCATTATGTATAGTCCTATTACCATTGGTATTCGAAATATCATCAGATAAAAACTCGTTCAAAAAGTAGACTTATATTCGGATGTGGTTTTCTTCGGATATTTTGTTTTAAAGTAAAGCAACTCGTTTTCTTTAAATATAAAATATCAAATGTAGAGGCATAATCAATCGCACATTTGTTCTTTTAAAAGACAATACAAAGTAAGTGAAGTATGCCAAAATTGTCCAAGAGATAAGACTTTTTGATGAACAAGTTTAAAACAGATTTTGATTTCTTTTGATTACCCGAGTACTCAATCTGAAGAGTATATATAAGTACCCGAGTACTAATATCTAGGACTGTAACGATACATTTGAATATTCGATATAATCGAATACAGGCCTGTCCGAATCGTATTTGTTATTCCCTTCACCCATATTCGAATATTCACGAATATAATCCAAACCTGTATACTCTAAACTAAAATCAATTTAATTAAACTACAAACATAACAAACCTTTTGTCAGACTTGCAAACCTATTCAGTTTCATAGCGCATTCGGCGCTATATTTATATAGATTTTTACGACATACTTTGTATTCTTTTTTTTTCAAAATTTATTTGATGATGTGTTCGCTACGATGTATTTGACATACGTTTTAGTGTGTTTACAATCGGTTTTTGATTAAATCTGAATTATAATATTCGATGGAAAAGGTCGGAGAAGGTCGGAGAATTCCCAACAAACGAAAACCAGAACGCGTCAACAAAAAATAGCGAACCACGAGGAACTCGAGATTACTATTGAACCTCCGGCCAAATTAAGTACCCCACCCACAACTACTGACTACTAATTTTGCGACATATTTTTTATTCATTTTCTCATAATATATTTGTTGTTCGCTACTATGTATTTTGAAATACGTTTGTGTGTGTTTAAAATGTGTTTTTGATTAATTTTGAATTATAATTCAATTGAAAAGTTAGGACAATTCCCAGTTAATGACAACCAAAACCCGTCAACTACAAAAACGGCCAACCCTGTGGAAATTAAAAATATTGAACCTCCGGCCAAATATGTCAGTTGTTTTGGAAAGTTTCGGATTTCCGAAAGGACTCAAGGGAGACTTTCCATTACTCACTATCAAAATTAGTAGACATGAAATCGGGTAACAATTAGTTAAACGCTACATTATGTTCAAAATTACCTCTTGAAAGTAAATAAGTTTATATTCTTTTGGGGACAAAAAGTCAAATACGTTATTAACTTTTTATACTGTTCTAGTTGGATTTTATTTGTCAGAAGAGTAACAAGACTTACTAGTCTATCATTCTACTTTCTTAAATCTGAATTATGATTTCTTTTGTATTTACATGAAGAGTATTCGTGAATAAATATTTGTATTCGTTACCCTGTATTCGTGATACGTATCGTATTCGCCACCTAGTGTATTTGTTACAGCCCTACTAATATCGATACTTGTTCCCCTCCCTACTATATACACATTAATAGGAAAAGAAGCCAACCACCTAGCAGCCATTTTTTCAAATTTGTACAAGAATATCTTTATATTTAATACATACAGTCAAACTTGTGTGAGCGGTCACATGCGATCCACGGTCATCGGCGTTAAACGGTAGTTTTAAATCCCTCCCAACCAATTATACTCTATAAACTGCCTTGATCAGCGGTCCCCTTTGAAACGCGGCCAGCAGACCCACTAATTGGTCAAATTAACTGTTAAAATCTTACTGTATTCAACGGTCAATCAACACACGACTTGGATTTGCTAGGTGTTAAATTATTGGTGTTTAATACATACAGGTAATAAAGTATACTGTGACAATTACATTATCGGGGTTAGCTGTTTACATGTTAGACCTAGGGTACCGTATTTTTTTTTTAAAGAACAACACCCTCAGGTGGCAATATTACTCAACAGATTGAAGTAAATTTTAACAACCTTGGTAGATGGCCATACAAGGATTATGTATGCCTAATTATTTTCAAATCAGCCTTTCTTAAAATGTTACTATATAAATGCAAGGAAAATGATGCCCACTCCTATGTTTTCCAACAGATTGGAATATTTTATTGTTTAGTGTCTTAAGCATCTATCAACAATTTTTTTAGTTATATCAGGACGTTTCCTGGGTAAGTTATCAGTTCAACTGGTCCATTTATCCTGACATCAGCCAGTCAGTCGTAATGCTATTCCCACAACCCTGAGTGCCAACGAGGGCAGCCATTAATACCACTTTTAAAGTCTTTCGAATGACCCTGGCCGGGATCAAACTGTGACCTCCCACACTCGAGGTGGACTCTACCACAACACCACCAAGGCGTTATTTTAACAATCTTTGTAAATTATGAAGTGGATGGGAACCATTCAAACAACTTTGAATGAGGACTACTCAAGGATCATTCTTGCATAGCTTTGTAAACATCCAACCAGTGGTTTAGGATTTTGTTTCAAGAAAAACTTGACCATAGACATAAGGTCATCTAAATAGCTCACCATGAGTACTCTGTGCTCTTTGAAAGAGGACTACACAAGGATCATTTTTGCATAGCTTTGTAAAGATCCAACCAGTGGTTTAGGAGGAGTTTTTTGTTTCAAGAAAAAGTTGACCGCATACATAAAGCTCACAATAGTTCATCATGAGTACTTTTTGGACAGGTGGCCCAGAAAATGTGGAAGGTCTTTCCATTTCTTAAACTCCATCTAAATTCTTGTTTTTTAACCCAAAAATGATTTATCATTTGTCCTGTGATCTCATTTTCACTTAAACACTTTCCCACATATGGCAAATCTGCATTTAGACAAAAAAAAGGAAAATCTCTACAAGTGAAAGTATCTTAAGTAAATAAAAACCTGAAGATTTTGTAAAATAAAGCACAAAGCAATTCCTCCTTTGCCCAAAATGTTTCCTATAATTCTATCTGATGCAGAGGCATATTGATATCATCTGTATCAGGGAATAAGTTAAATCAATTACTGCGACAAGAAATTGTCCATGCCTCGCTTGTAATACATCTTAACTTAGATGTCAATTTGGACAAGGAATAAATGACATCAAAAGAGGTAACAAGTTTCCAGCTAGAGAGGATGTTATACTGCTTATCCTTATCCAAAGCTTTCTCTTTCAGTTGCTATGGCAACTAAAGTTTCACATTGTTCAACATGATTTGATGAACTTCTGTTAAGAATGATAAGAAGATGCTTGCTATGAAGTTTAATCACTCGTTACCACTAGAGATAAAGTGATTTGAAGACAAACGTTAGCACACACAAACAATTGGTCATGACATACTAGCGTATCTGGCTTTCAGCCAGTAATGATAAAATGACATCAAATGGATGTTAAATAGCACTGTGGGTGATCTGAGGTTTCTCTGTTGTTTATTGTATCGATTGACTACATGTAAATAAATCTTGTACTTCAAGCCATAGGCACTTGATGGTATGTATGACTATACCTCCGAGATCCCCGACGCCGAGCCCCGGTAGCTCAGTCGGTTGCGATGTGGGCCGTCAATCCAGGCGTTGTGAGTTTGAACCCCAGTTCGGCCAACATTCTTTCTGACGTTTAACAAAAGTCACTGTGACAAGCGTCATTCGTCTTTCACCAATGGGCTAACAGTCTATGTGGAAAAGCAGCCAGTTGCTTGGAGAGTATGTTGTGTGCGGTACTGATCTGAGAAAACCAGGAACTATATGAGTAGATGAACTGATATGATATGACTGATTTTTTTTTCAAAACTGCGTTAAACCCCAAACCCTCGTAGCTACCGACTGAGCTACGGGGTCTCTGCCTAGGATTGAGAAGACTGGTTAAAATAAAATGTGTCCCGGCTTCCCGACTGCATGACATTTGTGTCTCGGCTTCCCAACTAAAATGTGTGCGCATAAAGCAAACATCGTTCTTTCATAAGATCTAAGATCCTATCATGTGCATGCATTGTATATGGGAATGTTTTGAAACAAGTCTTTAACTCTTCTCCACATGCAACAAATTTGCAGCAGACAACTTTGAAAACATTTAGCCAAAATATAGAAATTCCCAATAGATAAAAGAACAATTATTAAATAAAGTGATAACCATTTGGGCAAAGGAGAAATTGCTCATTAAGAGCAATTTCTCTTTTTGCCACAATGGCTTTAAAATAATTGGCGTTGTAATTAATACTAATTTTTTAACTTATATAAAAAGAGTGTTTTGTTTGAAAGTTGTAAAACAGCGGATAGTTGGATAGCATGGAATGGTATATACAACCGAATGGTATTTCTTGCTATGATGGCCCTGCAAACCTTTGGACTCTTTCTCACAAGTTATGCATTTACTTTATCTTATCTCATTTTTTATCTTTTCTTTCTATGGTTTTCAATTCTGTAGAATCTGGAAATGGCAGTCCTTGACATGACTAAGCATCATACTTCTTTCATCATTCATCTTCTACCAATAGTGTCTATATTGAACCCTGACAGTTGTTTGGAAAAACTTTTGTGTGGATTACTGGTGCAAGAAAGCCAGGAAACACAAGGGTCAGCAAACTCACAGCTATGAAAACAGTGTTTAACCCAAATCAAACAATCAATCAATCATGCTATTATTTGAATGGGAAAAGGCTAGTAAGGGCATGTGCATTTTCAATAGAACCTTCTATTGTGTACAACTATGATGTAGACCATTATTTAATATGTCAGACAGGGATAGAAATTATGTTTCACTGTATTTCAGCATTTTTATCATAAAAAAAATGGACTTAAAATGCTAACGTAAGATAGGGAGAAATGTTATTTGCTTTAGTTGTTCCAGGATATCAAGTAACATATGAACTGGCCATTGTGATGTGACTGAAAAACTGTTAAAATTACCTTAACCCTTTCCCACTCACAATAAATCTGCAGCAGAAGACTTTAATAATATCTTTAAACAAGAGGGCCATGAGGCCCTGGAATCGCTCACCTGAGAATGGGCTATTTAAGACATAACTCTCTCATGCTCAAGCCAAACATGTGGCTTCCAGAGTGTTAACAAGATTCCTTAAATTTGGTCTAGTGACCTAGTTTTTGACCCGACATGACCCATATTCGAACTTGGCCTAGATATCATCAGGACAAATTATCTGACATAGTTTCAACATGCTCAAGCCAGAAATGCGGCTTTAGAGTGTTAACAAGATTTTCCTTAAATTTGGCCTAGTGACATAGTTTTGACGGGACATGACCCATATTCGAACTTGGCCTAGATATCATTAAGACAACTTTCTGATAAAGTTTCAACATGCTCAAGTTTAAAATGTGGCTTCCAGAGTGTTAACAAGATTTTCCTTCAATTTGGCCTAGTGACCTAGTTTTTGACTGGACATGTCCTATATTCGAACTTGGCCTAGATATCATCAAGACAAACTTTCTGACAAAGTTTCAACATGCTCAAGTTTAAAATGTGGCTTCCAGAGTGTTAACAAGATTTTCCTTAAATTTGGCCTAGTGACCTAGCTTTTGACCCCACATTACCCAGTTTCGAACTCGGCCTAGAGTTGATAGAGATATATGTTCTGATAAACTTTCATAAAGATTGGATGTAAAATGTTGCCTCTAGTGTAGTAACAATCAAATATTGATGACGAATGACGAACGACGGACGACGGACAAAAGGCAATCACAATAACTCACCTTGAGCACTACGTGTTCTGGTGGGCTAAAAACATATGAAAAATTTCTGTAAATGAAAGTATAATGATTGAGTATAGTTGAAAATATTGTTGAAAAAGGCAAAATTTGCTCATTATGAGCAACTTCTCCTTTTGTCACAATTATTTCAAAAGTTGCGCACTGCAGAGGCATCATACTAAGTCTGTATGAGGGAAAGGGGGTAGACTTACCCTGCCACAAATGCAGCTCCAGCTTCAGAGACGTCCACTACTTTAAATGTCCTTCATGTTAGCAACAGGGACTTTAATTCTGCAGCAGACGACTTTGAACGTATTTTGTCAAAACATAGAAAATCTCCATAATTGAATGGATAACCTATGACAAAAAGTGGAAAACATTGTGGCAAAAGGAGAAATTGCACGTTTTGCTGCAGAGGCATCAGACACTTTTTCAAAAAGCCGTCTGCTGCAGAGGCATCAGAAAGTGTCTGTATGAGGGAAAGGGTTAAGTGTACTTCTACAAGCTACAAAGTGCGCTGCAAATGAAGTCCACCTGCTTCAAATGCATTTCTATGACTTGCTCAAAATAACAAGATTATTGAGCTTTAAATGTACTTCTATGACTTAACCCAACAATTTGAAAACATAGGCGGGCTTCAAATATACTTCTTCCACTTGTGATAAAGACAATTGCATGCATATGACTTCTAAGACTTATACTTTTTCTGCTTTGATAATCAAAGGATATTCCCCGTGTTAATTTACATAGCTTAGCATAACATAAATAAAACTGTTGGACATGAAGCCCCTGATGTTGTTTGACACCCAAGTCACATTGAATACTTGTCAAATTATCATTTGGAGTTTTCAGTGTTGTCTGACAGTCAACTGGATATTCTCATTGACTTGTCAAGATCAATCAAATACTCTTTAACCCATTCCCACATTCATCAAATCTGCAGCATACCAATGGACACAAATCTAGACAGAATATGGAGAACAGTTAATACTATAAATACTGGTATTGTGAAGATGAAGTGACTGCGGACTTGTGATGTCATCATTCAGATCAATAGACTAAAAAATAGATAGATACCAGGGCTCCGGAAATTCTGGCGAAACTTTTCCCCACTGTCTTTGAAAAATATACATGAATTTCATGTTTATTTCAGGTTACCTTGCATAGATGGTTGCATAACAGTGTAAAATCGTTCGATAATGTCAATGTAGAAGTACTTTACAAATCATAATTTTCCAAAATTTGCAGACGAACATTACCACGCATGTTTGTAACATTGCTCGTTTGTACTTATTTTTCAACCCGTCCTCCAATAAAGTACTTACTAGAAAATTATTGGTCACACACAGAACATACAATTCTCTTATTTACTGTTCTGTGTGTACGGTAAACATTATTTTGTCTTCATAGAAATAAACCTTTTACTAAAAAAAATGTCTTTGTTGTTTTGGAATTACCATGATTTAAATATTTCTGATATAATTATTTTTTACGAAACATTTCGTAAATATCTCTTCTTCCATGCCACTGCTGCCATCTTGAAAAGTTACAAAGGTCATTCAAATTCACAAAAATTCCCTAAAACCCCAACAGCCAATCAGATGCACGAAACCATTACCCCATGCATTATCTATCAGATTACAAGATTGTCAAAGCTAATTGGATCGATAACCTTGTTTTCATCACGGTAAATGACTCTCTCGAAGGTTTACACATGATTGTGTTTTCGTTTTCAGAGTGACATATAGTGTAGGTGTTAGTGAGATTTATGAAATTTTTACAAGTTTTAAGATTGAAATCGGTCCGGCGAGTTAAAAATTGGTCCAGACCTGCAAATATTCGGTTTTCCGGAGGCCTCATAGATACAGTTGTGGATGATCTTACAAATAATCAATATTATTAAGAAAAAAATTATGTCACTATTTTAAAATATGGATAATTTCTATAAATAGCAATGTCCCAATGGTTTTCTGTCCCTTTAACAGTTTATTTGATGAAATTTGATCAGATAACCAGTTACCTGACAATGAAACTCCAGCTCCACTGAAGTGTCTGGTAATAAAATAGTCACTTCTTGAAAGTCATAAATGTAATTTTGATGCAGAGGCAAAGAATTGTAGGAAAAAGAAGAAAATATTGATTTATTTATTTGTATTGCATTTTACTAGGGATGGCAACGAACACAAATATTAGTATTTGAACATTCATACACAAAGTATTTGAATACTCGAATATTCGACCTATTTGTGCATGCTTTGCCAAAAAAGAGTTTATATATTTGTTATATTTACTTATTGTTGACTTATTTTGTTCATCTCCCGATACTCGCATTTACATTTTCTGTTTAACCCTTTCCCTCATACGACAGTTAAGCAGCAGACGACTTTGAACGTATTTTGTCAAAAATAGAAAATCTCTTCAATTGAATGTATAACCTATGATTAAAAGTGGAAAACATTGTGGCTAAAGGAGAAATTGCTCGTTTTGAGCAATTTCTTCTTTTGTCACTATGTTTTTAAAAAGCCGTCTGCTGCAGAAGCGTCAGAAAGCGTCTATATGGGGGAAAGGGTTAATTAACTGATGAACTCGACATATAATTACACGGCCAAAATCATGGATTTGTCCAATTGATGTATCATTCTAATCTAAAAAGCGGTAACTACGTACATGTTTAACAAGATGACGCATTTTGTAATGAAATCAATCACTTTTATCAGTTTGATATGTTTTTATCTACAGTATTGATACCTTATATCCCCTGTGTAAAGATATCCATGATCCATGTTCAAACATGAATGACCATGGTCAAACCATGGTTGTCAATGATGATTTCAAAACTTTTGACAATGATTTTTATGACCATGGTCAACTGTGTTTTGACCATGGTCTGACCACTGTCAAACCATGGTCAAATCAGTATAAATAAAAGTTTAAAATTTAAATTTTGTGTGTTTTTTTGCTCAGAATTTCCATCAGCGTAGTGACCATGATTCATGGACATTCATGGTCATTAACAATTTCATTTGATGTTGAAACCACTAAAACCAAAAGATAATTAAAAACAAATATGATTTATTTTATACATACTACTTAATGCATCAGAGAATGTGTGTTTAACTCGGTGTGAATCACTTAAACTTCCATTCTGAATAGAGAAATAAGAACATTTATAGATCACTTCTATAACACTTCTAGAAATAAAAACGTTCTTATAAATGTATTATACATATAGTGAAAACTTTCAAAATCTTCTTGTCAAAAGTAAAGGCCCTAGTGATAAAAATCAATGCAATTCCAGTGGAATTTCATTAGTACCTGCTATGTTACTGGAATACCAGTAGAATAACCAAAAATACCACTGGAACTGAACTTGAATTTGAATATACCAAGGGAGTTAACTCTAGCATAAAACACAGGAACTCTTCAAAAAGAAGTAAGTAATATTTACTACTTCCTTTACATTTTTTGGTGGGAGAAATATGTTGTGTTTCAAAGCCACAGAGAAGATTTTTGTAATTTTTTATGAACAACTTGATGGGCACATCTGGTAAATGTCTTAAATGTTACATTGTTTATTAAATTAGCAAGTTGTATTGTGCTATGTCATAAACAACATTTTTATATTGGTGATTTATTAAAGTTATATTGCCACATAATTATGGATGAAGCCATGTCTTCATATAGCAAAATATTTTTTATAGAGTTCTGCCTGGTTCAACTGTGTTTCAATTAACCAGAATTTTTTCTGTACGGAGTCTGCAAAGACTTTCTGTATTTTCTACTGTACAGAATCTGACCCCAGTACACCCAGACTATTTCGTACAGGTTACCATTTATGAATTGTAGATGTGAACCATTCATGAATTGTTCATGAATAATTCATGAACTGTAACTGATCATTTCGCAGGGGTCATGTTATTTGGTTCAAAGAATAGTTTTAGAAGATTTGATGTCCGTCAACCTTTCCAAACTTGTCAAGGCCCAATAAACCACAGTACAAACATGTTTGACCATGGTCTTTATGGCAGCCACAGTTGTTTGGTCAAAACATGTTTGACCATGGTCAACACACAGTCAAACATGTTTGACCTTGTTTTCAGGGGCGGCAATATACCACAACCTTGGTCAAAACATGTTTGACCATGGTTTTGGGGATCATGGTCAAGCATGTTTGACTTTGGTACATGGATAATCATGGTCAGACCTTCATCGGTTCATCCATGGTCCACACACGGTCAACCCTGTTTTTTTAACATGGTTAATCATGTTTGAAACATGGCCAACCATGTTTTAACCATGGTTATTTCACAGGGAATATTACACGTAAAATGTACCCTTTACTTGCAGTTTTTAGCAAAAAAGCATCCGAAAAATTCCAAGTATCCTCAATTTGATTTATATATTATATATATATTTTAGAATACTCAGGATTTTCATCAAATATTCGAATATTCGTTGCCATCCCTACATTTAACACACAATCCTGGGTGCCGAGGAGGGGAATAAAGTTGAAAACATGAGCAATTCCTCCTTCTGCCCCAATGTTTTCACATGTTGTCTGCTGCAGATGCATCAGAATGAGGTGGGAAATGGTTAAATTCTTATGACAATAATATCATCGTATTATGTACAGATTATTTTAACCATTTCTCGCAAACAATCAACACAATGACGTCTCTGATGAAGATGGCTTTTGAAAAAACATTGCAACAAAAGGGTGAAATTGCTGAAAATTCTTCTTTTGTCACAATGTTTTCAACTCTATTTCATAAGGTTATTAAACTTTCTTTTAAAGATTGATTGCATAGATTTTTTCAAGTTGTCTGCTGCAGATGTATTGTATGTGGGAAAAGGTTAACAAAAATGTAATTAAGAATCATGCAGGGATGAAAAAACAATATGAGTTAGTTTATGAGTTAATTTGACTTCGCAAACTACAGTGGCTGTCTAAGAGTTTACTTCATTTGCAATTCTGGGTTCAGATCATTTCTGTCATCGGAGAACGATTATAACAGCAGTAGTTGTGTGTGTGTGTGTGTGTGTAAATAATTAACCCTTTCCCACATGCAAGAAATCTGCAGCAGACGACTTTGAACATATGGAATAAAATGGAAAATCTATTTAATTAAATGGATAATCAATAAATAAAAGTGGCAAACATTGTGGCAAAAGGAGAAATTGCTCATCATGAGACATTTCTTCTTTTGCTACAATGTTTTTCAAAAGTCGTCTGCTTCAGGAAAAGGATAAGGTGCATCCTGCAATTTGGGGTCAAATGACATTTGCTTTAGTCCTTTTCCCCATACAGGTGATTTCTAAACCTCTGCAGTAGATTAAATTTGAAAAACTTGAGGCAAAAGGTGAAATTGTTTATAATTAGTAATATATTTCTTCTTTTGCCACAATATTTTCAACTCTTTTCAATAATAATATTTTTTAATCATAAATGTTTTCTAAATCCTCTGGTGTGGATTTGTAACATAAAACCAATGCTAGTGGAAATCTCTATAAATGCAAGTATTATCATTGATTATAGTTGTGACAAATGGAACTAGAGCGCCACGGAGCAGTCTGTTTTTTCTATGTCGAAAAAGGGGCATTACTGAAAAATGAACCAGAGTTATGTGACTTAATTGGTATAGACAAGGGTATTGTTCCAAGGAACATGACTGTAACAGGTTTCATTTGAAGATCTTGAACTAATTTTGAGCTAAGGTTAAAGTTTTGTCACAACGGTGCCAAGGGTATCACAGTAGCCAGAAATGTTATTTTCGAAAACAGATGAGATTTAAATTGCTCATAATGAGAATTTTTTCCTTGCCCCAGAATATTTTCAAGTTATCTGCTGCAGATGCTTCAAACTGTGTATTCATATGGTAAAGGGTAAAAAGTGTGCCGGTACTGTTGTGTATGCACAGACTCAGCTGAGGTTTCACTGACCCCTAATTGTCAGGCTTAACCCTTTCCCTCATACGACAATTCTGCAGCAGACGACTTTGAACGTATTTTGTCAAAACATAGAAAATCTCCATAATTGAATGGATAACCTATGACAATAAGTGTAAAACATTGTGGCAAAAGGAGAAATTGCACGTTTTGTGCAATTTCTTCTTTTGTCACTATGTTTTCAAAAGGCTGTCTGCTGCAGAAGCGTCAGAAAGCGTCTATATGAGGGAAAGGGTTAATTAAACTCTTACAGAGATTCTTTACCATTGACCTGATTGATTGATTGATTGGAGATTAACGCCATTTTCAAACAATAAATCAGTCATATCACGGCAACCATTTCACCTACTCATGTGTTTCCAGGCTTTCTCACACCAGTATTCCACACAACATACTTCCCAAGTAACTGGCTGCTTTTCTACATACACTGTTAGCCCATAAGTGGGAGATGAATGACACTGGTCACAGTGACTTTTGTCAGATGTAGGAAAGAATGTTGGCCGAACTAGGGTTCAAACTCACAACCCCTGGATTGACAGCCCGCTTTGCTACCGACTGAGCTGCCGCGGCTCTGCACCATTGACCTGTTATGACATTTTTAGCGACATCTTCTTTGAAAAGTCTTGATTGAATAAAGAGTTGAAAACATTTTTTGTGATGAAGTATTTTACTTTTATGTTCCAGACTAATGCATCTATGATTGACACTGCAGGGATGATCACTCATTCGATTTGAGTTAAAATAAATCAACAACACAAATGTAAAATTGAAAAGGCCATTTATCCCTTTCCCACATCTGGACGCTTCCAGATGCCTCTGCGACAGAGGGCTTTTGAAACATTTTGCCACAATGTTTTCAACTTTTTTCAGTAAATATATTGAAAATGTCTATAAATGGAAGTATAATTATTGAATAGAATTGAAAACAATGTGACATATGAGAAAATTGCTCATAATTTCTCCTTTTGCCCCAATATTTTCAAAAGCCATCTGATGCAGCTGCATTCAAACTTACTCTTTCCAACCTGCAGACACATTTTGCCGCACTAGCAGCAGACGACTTTTGAAAACATTGCGGCGAAAGGTAAAATTGCTCATGATGAGCAATTTCACATTTGGCCACAATGTTTTCAACTTTATTTTAACAGTTAAGCTATCTTTTATGGAGAGTTTTCAGGTTTTTGTCACCATGTTTTCAAAGACGTCTGCTGCAGATTTGCTGTAAATGGGGAAGGTTTAACAACAACCTTTTCTCATATGTTTTCAAGGCAGGGGACTCTTAACCCTTTCCCACAAACAGCAAATCTGCAGCAGAGGACTTTGATAATATTTAGGCAAAAACACAGAAAATATCTACAAATTAAGGTATAAATTGCCTGAAAAAGCTGAAAACATTGTGGCAATTGAAGATTGCCAAAGGGTTTTCAAAAGTCATCTGCCACAGATGCATCAAAAGGTGCTTATAAGTGGGAAAGGGTTAAAAACAATGGAACGTCAGGGAAACTAAGTAAGTTTTAAGACAGAATGGAACATTATCAAGCTTGAATCAGGAAACATAGATATAATTAGGGATAAAATGCAGAGTGTAACAACCCTGATGCATGACATGTCAGAAGAAATGACAAAATAGATTTATTTCCTCAAGGAATTGTGGCATACACAATCAAAGTCATGTAATCATTGACAAATCCAAAACCCACAGTTTTCGAGATGGAAAAGCAATGGTTGTATATGTTTTTTATGAGAGTTTTTCCAAAAGTAATATATGAAAACTTTCATATTTATCAATATATTCTGATGAAACTCATTCCATATACCTACATATCTGTTTATGATCCGTTTTATGGTGATCAAGAAATTTTAAAGGAACAAATGTGTTGCCTGCCAATATCAAAGTGTCACAAACAGAGAAATGTTTAGATGGTCCGGCGGCGGAGAAGAAATTCCAAACCCTTTTCTACACGACAAATCTGCAGCAGGTGACTTTGAAAACATTTAAACAAAATATAACTAGAATTGTTTTTGACACAAAAACAGATGTCTCCCCCTCAAATATCTGTCAAAATCTCTCAAAACATTCCAACCTATAAAGCAGACAAAAATTTGGCCAAGTCGGACAGTATTCAACTTTTAATTACTAATTACTTGACCTTGTACAACGTGGACATGATAGCAAATGGTTTACAATAACACATATTTTTACTGCAGCTGTAACATTTCATGAAAATCCTTCAAGCCGTCTTGGAGATATGGAGCGGACCCGAAATAAAGCCTCAAACCTTTGACCTTCAAGCGTGACCTTGACCTTGAACCGGTATGGTCGAGACATGGGTTCTGCACATCGCCTTGATGAGGTAAACATGCGACCCAAGTTTTATGAAAATCCTTCAAGCCGTCTTGGAGATATGGAGCGGACCCGAAATAAAGCCTCAAACCTTTGACCTTCAAGTGTGACCTTGACCTTGAACCGGTATGGTCGAGACATGGGTTCTGCACATCGCCTTGATGAGGTGAACATCTGAGTCAAGTTTCTTAGAAATCCTTCAAGCCGTCTTGGAGATAATTATGGAGCGGACACGAAATAAAGCCTCAAACCTTTAACCTTCAAGCATGACGTTGACCTTGAACCAGTATGGTCGAGACATGGGTTCCGCAAATTGCCTTGATGAGGTGAACATGTGACCCAAGTTTCATGAAAATCCTTCAAGCCGCCTTGGAGATATGGAGCGGACACGAAATAAAGCCTCAAACCTTTGACCTTCAAGTGTGACCTTGACCTTGAACCAGTATGGTCGAGACATGGGTTCTGCACATCGCCTTGATGAGGTGAACTTTTGACTCAAGTTTCTTAGAAATCCTTTAAGCTGTCTTGGAGATATGGAGCGGACACAAAATAAAGCCTCAAACCTTTGACCTTCAAGCCTGACCTTGAACCGGTATGGTTGAGACATGGGTTCTGCACATTGCCTTGATGACGTGAACATCGGACTCAAGTTTCTTAGAAATCCTTCAAGCCGTCTTGGAGATATGGAGTGGACACGAAATAAAGCCTCAAACCTTTAACCTTCAAGTGTGACCTTGACCTTGAACCGGTATGGTCGAGACATGGGTTTTGCACATCGCCTTGATGAGGTGAACATCTGACCCAAGTTTCATGAAAATCCATCAAGCCGTCTTGGAGATATGGAGTGGACACGCTTTCAGACAGAGACAGACAGACAGACAGACAGACAGACATCAAGGACAAAAACAATATATCTCCCCAATACAGGGGGAGACATAATTAAAGTACTGAAAGTTAGGGATGGGACCGAGTACGCGAGTACCCGGGTACTCGTTCGGACGTCCGAGTACCGGTTATCAAAATAGGTATTCGAGTACTCGATAATTTTTTTTCCATTTTTTCTATCTTTCATCTGATATACGTATGTTAAAGTAAATAAAAACTTAAAATGTATTGAATCTCTTTTTCTTATTGAGTTACTAAAGAAGTCGGTAAAACAGCGGTGAAGGTAAATTAAACAAACAGCTAACACCTTTTCGTCTGAAGATTGTACTTAATCCATTTTAATTGGCGATTTGATTGCAATCACGAGTCAACTACGAACAATGTGACAACACAGATGGTCAGCGATATGAATATAATCTCAAGTCAATTAGCAAGCATATGTCAAACAATATGTCAAACATAGAGAGCCGTCGGGTTTTCACACGTCGTAATAGTGTTTTCAAGTGTTAACACGTTTTAATTGGATAGTTGGAAGAAATACACATCAATACAATTGGATAAGAACTGTTGCAATTGTTTGTCAAATCATTAGAATCACCCTTTATCATTCGTATCTATTCGAACGAAAGAAAATCAACAAATTTACAACCATGCGTTTTGCTAAATCCGCCGTCTGGAAACATTTCAAGCGCACAGCAGACGACAAGTCAGTTAAACGCATGTAGTGCACATATTACGAACACCGGTTAATTCGAAAACCGAAAGAACAAAAAACATTCAGATTATTGATTTATATTCCTTATTTTCATTGATGATAAATATATTCTTTTATTTAATGTATTGTTTATCAGTATTGGTATTATCTTTTTCACCGTTTGACATGCTTTATTTTTGCGACTTTAAAGAGATATACAGCCGCACACAAACGTTTGGATGTTAAATTTACGCCAATACAAATTCTGGATGTATTTGTTGAATTATTTTGTTTTTAAAATAAAACAACTAATTTTCTTTCAAATATAAAACATTAAATGTAGAGGTGAAAACAAACGCATGTTTGTTCTTATAAAAACAATTCAAATTTCGTGCACGAGGACAATACTATTCCGAGAGATAAGACGTTTGACGAACGAATAAATAAAATACGATTTCTTGCGAGTACCCGAGTACTCGATCGGAAGAGTACACGAGTACCCGAGTACTAATATCGGTACTCGTTCCCATCCCTACTGAAAGTACTTAAGGTAGAATTACGATCGTTTAAGAGGAGATGCAGAAGTGCATATAAAATAATTTATCTAAACATTTCCCAACCATGACAGACAAGAAATGATGCATCAGGCCAGGATGAAATGTTTCCAAGATCATAAATTCTTGTTGGTATTGTGAAAATTAATTGACCCCAACTCCGAATATATCATTTGGTTCACATGGTACTTTTTTTTTTAATTTTTGGATATGTTTGCATTCTTAATTCAGTCTAGAATTTGTTTGCACTATTTTTTTTCGGTGTTCTCAGTCATTTACATCACGTATTTCAAAATCTCACTTGTATCTTACGCAACTAGCTCTACCAAAAATGGATATAGATTTAAGTTCAGTTATTGAATAGACAAATAGGACAACAAATTCATGAGTGAAACCACATGAATATCATTTCTCTGGATTTTAGAAAAGACCAGGGATGTGCTACTTGTACTCATAATTGTACTCATACTTACTCGAGTACCAATTTTCAAGTACTCAGTACTTGTCTTAAATTATGAGTACAAGTACTTGAGTTCCAAAGCAAAATGGCAAGTACTTTATGAGTACTTCCACACTTAAATTCGAAAAACATATCATGTTTTTATTTGTGACCCATCATTGTTTACATTTAGACAGATTTATACTAGGGATGGCAACGAATACCAAAATTAGTATTCAAATATTCGATCACAAAGTATTTGAATATTTGAATATTCGACCCATTTGTGCATTTGTATTAATACGTTATTTGCCGTAAAGTGATCTTACTGTTGTCTTATTTTATTCAAGTTCCAGAACTTGCATTAACCGTGAATTTGAAAAAAAAACAATGTTAGTGAAAAATTCGTTAGTAAAGTGCTCAGATTTTTATTAATTAATCACTTGCTTAATGTGTTTTTGTATGAAGCATGTATGAAGCATGTAGTTCTGATTACCATGTATATAACTGAAATACTGTTGAAAATGACATGTTCCCAATTATCAAATCTTTTCAAAACATGACAAATTGGACATGGACCCTCTTGAAGGGTTGATGTCGTTATTGGAGTAGAAATGTGGCACTGCTCATTAGGATTAATTAAACCTTTCTCTTGCTGGTTTATAAAGGAAATACTGTTGAAAATGGGCACGAAATATTCACAGTATCGGATTGCTTAAAAACATTTATATGTAATCAGATAATTGAACAACCAAACCGACAGATTTGTGTAATTGATATATATAATTGAATAAAAACGTAACTACCTGCTATCTAAGTTGAAATTACGGAGTTTTGGAACGAAACCATCAGTATTGTATCGATCACTTTAATAGTCCAAAGCAAGGATTATCAGTTTGACATGTTATCTACAGTATTGACACCTTATCCCTTTCCCTCATACAACAATTTTGCAGCAGACGACTTTGATCATATTTTGTCATAAAATGGAAATTCTCTATAATTGAATGGATAATATTAACCTATGACTCAAAGTGGAAAAAATTGTGGCAAAAGCAGAAATTGCTCGTTTTGAGCAATTTCTTCTTTTGTCACTATGTTTTCAAAAAGCCGTCTGCTGCAGAGGCGTCAGAAAGCGTCTATATGAGGGAAAGGGTTATACAATACGCGTAACATTGACCATCATTAACCATTTACTTGCAGTTTTTAACAACAAAAAAGCATGGGTAAATATTTCAAGTATCGTCAATTTGATTTAAATATATAAATATTTTATAAATACTTCTGATTTTTATCGAATAAAAAAATAAATCTCCAAACAGCCCTGGTGGCCATGTTTTTTTACCAATCACCATGGCTTGAAGGAATCTCGTAGAGGGTCACCCAAGGAACATTTCTACAAAATTATTTGAAAATTAGCCAGATACTTTTGAAGGAGAAGATTTTTTAAGTTTTCACTATAGCCATATAAGGCAAAGCAGCCCTACCCCCTGGCGGTCATGTTTTTCAACCAATCATCATGGCTTGAAGGAATCTTATAGAGGGTCACCAAAGGAACATTTCAACAAAATTATTTGAAAATCGGCCTGACTCTTTCGGAGGAGAAGATTTTTTTAAGTATTCACTATAGCCATACAGGGCTCTCACTAGGCTAAAATTTTATGGAAAAGTGACTTCGCCCTCCAGGCAATTTAGGGCGAAGTGGGGAGACTTTAGGGAGAAGTGGGGAGACTTAAGGGAGTAGTGATATTTCTTGTGTGTCGTTACGCGTCGTAACCGCATCGATTGGGATAGAACACATTTACTTAAACAAAGATTAATGTTTTATTATTTTATTTTAATTATGATTATCACATGAAGTTCTAAAACTGTTTTTCCCTAAGAGTAGTTGCGATCCGAACATTATGTTCTAAAGTAGCAGAAATTATTAATTATTGAAGCTACCTTTTACTCGCCGTCCATTCCGTAAAGGTGTCAGGCATTTTGTAAACAAGTCGATCGTAAGTGTCATAAACAACGTAAATTATTTGTATCGGGTTTGCGATCCGAACATTGTGTTCTAAAGTCGCCGAAATATAATTAATGAAGCTACATTTTACTCGCCGTGTAAAGGTTAAAGGCATTTTGTGAAAAAGTCGGTCGTAAGTGTCATAAACAACGTAAATTATTTGTATCGGCCAAACATACACACTCTTTACAAGTAGAATTGAGGTATTGTCTTTTGATTGGTTAATTCCAAATAGTATGACACCCCCATGCTACAGCATTTAATATGAATCCCCTAAATAAAATATCTAAAAAATCTCATTTTCTCAATTATTGAAGACGATTATCTCATTAAACCATGAATAGATTCACAATATTACTTATACTATTGAAAGGGTTAAAACATAATTCGACTTCCATCTCATTTACATCGGCTACGTATTTAATGTTTTATCAGGGGGGGCGTCATAATATTTGATAAGACATTCTTTGATTATGCAAATTGGACTAAATGTCACGATTTTGATTGGTTCTACGTCATTGTGTGTGTTAAATGATTCGAACCTTCAGCTTTTAATGGATATACACTCTCAGTTGTCAAATAACTGATTACGCAACTGTGTATATCGAGAACTGTATACATCGATTCGACATGGTGCGTGACCGTGATCATTTTAACAGTGTCCGATGATATTGACAAAATTGTCGGCGAAGTCAACTTCGCTTTGACTGAGAATTTGGGCGAAGTCGACTTCGCTTTGATCAAGTGAATGGGCGAAGTCGAAACTTTTTAGGCGACCACTTCGCCCAAATCATCCCCTCGTGAGAGCCCTGCCATATAAGGCAAAATAGCTCCGCCCCCCCTGGAAGCCATTTTTTTTTCTTTTTTTCGACCAGTCACATGGCTTGAAGGAATCTGATAGAGGTTATCCAAGGAACATCTCTACAAAATTATTTGAAAATTGGCCAAACAGTAATTTTAAAGTTTATTCTTTCAGTTACCATGGAAACTTAATTTTGCATGGATCCAAAAGATTTGAAGGAATTGAAGAGAGGACATTAAGAGGATGCTTCCCTTGAAGTTTTATCCCAATTGGCCAAATGGTAAGGGAGGAGAAGTTGTTTGAAGCAAACAAAAAGTTGATGTACGCACAACAGACAATTTCCCATGACATAAGCTCAACTGGCTTTCAGTCAGTGGATCTAAAAATTGCTCATCATCAGCAATTTCTCCTTTTGCCACAATTTTTTCATAAATGGAATCCGCTGTGGTCAAGTGGTTAGCATCGGGGATTTTGAAACTGGGTGCCTCGGGTTCGATCCCCATTTGCGGCACCTCGGTCATGGTGGAGTGCCTTGGGCAAGGCACATTTTCTAGCCTAGTACTGGTTTGTTTACCCAGGGATCATGAATAAGTGAACTGTCGCCTTGATATAACTGAAATAATGTTGAAAGCGGCGTAAAACCCCAATAAATAAATAAATAAATTTTTGATAAATTGTCTGCTGCAGATGTGTCAAAATGCATCTATATATGAACAAGAGGGCCATGATGGCATGACACTTTTGGAGGAGAAGATTTTTTAAGTTTTCACTATAGCCATATAATGCAAAATAGCCCTGCCCCCCCTTTTTTGAAAACATTGCGGCAAATGGAAAAATTGCAACAACTTTTTCAACCTCTTTTCAATAAGCATACTTTCATTTAATAGAGATTTTCCATACTTTTGCCAAGATGTTTGTTTGGGGTTTATCAGTTTGTTTTTTTGTCATTGTCATTGCCTAGATGTATTCAAAGTCGTCTGCTGCAGATCTGTTGTGTGTGGGAAAGGGAAGTCTATGTATCAATGAGGCACAACCCCCTGGGGTAGATGGGGATCAAGGAGGAGAGACTAATTAAATTTGAACGGGAAATCCTAACATTCACATCAAATTCCCCAAGTGATCCTCATTTTTCTTGATTTCGCAGCAAAATGAAAAAATTATATAAGATAACAGGCTGGGCTTATTCTCCCAAAGTGAAGATAAAAATATGATATTGTTCGATAATTCACATACTTGTTGCCAAATTGGGAACTGTTTGAGAGATACTGGATGGACAGCTAGGAGACATGAATCCTGCTGTGCTGGGTAGTGTATCTACGAAATTTCTTAATATTAAATTTAACACTGAATTGTCACGTAACTGCTTGCAGTTGCAATTATAGTCAAAGGCAGTTATTTCCTGGCTATTGTTGATATGTTGGTGGCCGTATCTTAACCCTTTTGGTGCCCCTGCAGCAGACCAGTTTTTAAAAACAATGTGGAACAAGGAAATTAGTAAAACGGATGAACACTCCACAAATGGGTTCCTCTTGGAACTTAAGCTTTCTATAAAGTTTTATTGAATGCCAGTCAGCAGTTACTTAAAATTTACTCCAAAATGGAATGCACACACTCACTCAATGCAAGCAATTTCTCCTTTTCTCAAAATGTTTTCAACTCAAATAATTATACATGTATCTTCATTTATTGGAATATTTCATGATTTTGTCTAAATATTTTCAGTCGTCTGGTGCAGATTCTTTACGTATGGGAAAGGGTAAACAAGTGATCCTAAATCAGGACATTTTCAGTCAATAAATGCCCACAGAGAAACAAAATATATATAATGTATTATATTTTGGCAGGTGCCTGCTTATAATTGGATTTTGAGTTTTCCCGAATGTGTGCACTATTTGTTTATTGGATTAAAGCAGCATTAAAGCAAGGACACCATTCATGTCTAACACTTTCGGAGGAGAAGATTTTTTAAGTTTTCACTGCCATATAAGACGAAATAGCCCTTCCCCCTGGCGGCCATGTTTTTTGACCAATCAACATCATTACATGGCTTGAAGGAATCTGATTAGAGGGTCATCCAAGGAACATATTTACAATTTTTTTTTCGTTTCGTTGCCATGGATTTCTGAATTCTGCATGGATCCCAAATATTTGAGATGGAATTCTGGTGAGGTCATAGGGAGGATGCTTTCTGTGAAGTTTCATCCCAATTGACCCACTGGTTACTGAGGAGAAGAAGTTGATGCACGATGGAAAACGGACGACGCATGATGGATGCCGCACGCCGGATGCCGGACAAAAGGGGATCACAATAACTCACCTTGAGCACTTCATGCTCAGGTGAGCTAAAAACGAATTAGCCATTTAAAAATGAACACCCCTTTAAAGTAACCTGTTGTCAGAACGTTGCCCAGTTTCATAAAACCTTTCCCTACTTCACCTTTGCCATCGTCTGACATCCATGGTTGTTGACTTCGCTATGCTCCAACATCACCCATGGGATTTTTCACTGTCATTTTGCTGTTTTGACAGAACAGAATAGAATACACATAACTCAATCAAAATGACTCTTACATTTCTGATAATCTCCTACGTGGAGACGCATAGACAAATGGCAGCACCCACAGATCCTAAATTTGTGTTCTGTTCATTTTCTTTAAAAACTAAACAATACCGAAGATCTGAATAAAAATGCAGCAAGGAGAAGTACGATTTCTTATTTACAGATCTTAATATCAGAAATGAAGGAGTGTCATGTCACAGGGAGAAAAACATGCAGTCAGGCCTAGGCTCGAACCGGCAACCTTTAGCTGTCAGGGCGAATACTCTTCTGACTGAGCTAGTAACCAGGGCGCTTACATGTAATCTCTACAGTTGTGTACAAACATTAAATGTCTAGAAACTACGCCTGTCTTCACTGATAAACACGCATCTCTTTCTCTTATCAATGCATGAACTGTATCTTTCTGGAACTAACATTACTTATCAATTTTAAATATTTCACACACCAAGTTCCAGATAAGGTCGCCTTTTTTAAAGTCAAACAATAATAATTTAATTACAAGGGATCTGACTGGCTGTTTGGGGCAGTACAACATTGTAATGCATCCAATCAGAAACAACATTCTCTATCTGTCAAAACGGCGAAACAACATTTAAAAGTCCCACAGGTGATGTTGCAGCATACCGGAGTCAACTAACATGGGTGTCCGACAATGCCACTTTGCATGCTAGATCAAATTCTGACTGGCTGTTTGGGGCAGTACAACATTGTAATGCATCCAATCAGAAACAACATTCTCTATCTGTCAAAACGGCGAAACAACATTTAAAAGTCCCACAGGTGATGTTGCAGCATACCTGAGTTAACTAACATGGGTGTCCGACAATGCCACTTTGCATGCTAGATCAAATTCTCAAAAACTCAAATTCAAATATTTTCACTTCATCACATATAAATGCACATAGCCTTTAAACTCACTTTTATATAGTCAATGCAGTCAGCTAGAGGCACAAAGACAAAAGCAGATTTTTTTTTTAGATTTTTTGGGTGTAGATCATCTCAGTCGCATAATTGTGTATTTGGTAAGTGAGTACCTTGAAGACATATGTCATTGATGCCACCCACCTTTGCTCCCTGTTTAACCCTTTCCCTCATATAGACGCTTTCTGCCGCCTCTGCAGCAGACGGCTTTTTGAAAACATAGTGACAAAAGAAGAAATTGCACAAAACGTGCAATTTCTCCTTTTGCCACAATGTTTTCCACTTTTTGTCATAGGTTATCCATTGTCGTATGAGGGAAAGGGTTAAGTATTTTTTAATCCTTTCCCACATGCAGGTGTATGTTGATGCATCCAACAACTTTTGAAAAATTCGTGGTTAAAAGGGAAATTACTCATCATGAATAACTTCTTCATTTGCCGCAATGTTTTCAACTCTCTTCAATAATCATACAAGCATTTATTTGGATTTTACAAACATAAAATATGTTCTCAGTTGTCTGCTGCAGATTTTTTGTATTTGCGAAAAGGTTGATGTAAAGAACATTGACTCTGTAATTATTCATAGGATACCACTAATTCTTTCCCACATACAGACACATTTTGACACATCTGAAGCAGAAGTCTTTTGAAAACAATGTGACAATAAACTGAATATGCCAGACTGATTATTGAATGGAGTTGAAAACATTGCGGCATATTGAGCAATATCTCCTTTTGCCACAATTTTTTCCAACTCTATTCAATAATCAAGCTAGCATATTCATTTTTTTGCCTATGCACTTTTAACGTAGTCTGCTGAAGATTTGTTGTACGAAAATTCTGCAGCAGACGACTTTGAACGTATTTTGTCAAAACATAGAAAATCGCAATAATTGAATGGATAACCTATGACAAAAAGTGGAAAACATTGTGGCAAAAGGAGAAATTGCACGTTTTGTGCAATTTCTTCTTTTGTCACTATGTTTTCAAAAAGCCGTCTGCTGCAGAGGTGTCAGAAAGCATCTATATGAGGGAAAGACTTAAGAAACATGGTGATAAAAACATTGTGATAAATGGTAGAGCCTTGATACATATCTCATTTGGTAACGATGTTGATCCAGGAGTTTTAAGCTCAAATTTAGCCTTGATCAACATTGTTTCGAAAGATTGACAACAATCATTGCAACCAGCGCCATTTTGTCTTCCACAAAATTGGCTTAACCCATTCCCACCATACAACAAATTTGCAGCTCACAACTTTGAAAACATCTGTGAACAAATATGGAAAACCTCTAAAATAGAAAGTGTTATTAATGAAAAGAGATGAAAACATTGTGGCAAATAGAGAAATTGTTCTTCATGATCAATTTCTCCTTTGGCCTCAATGTTTTCAAAAGCGGTCTGCTGCAGGGGCATCAGGAAGCGTTTATATGTGGGAAAGGGTTAAATGAATCTTTGTGGGAAGGTGGCCAGTAGCCTGGGAAGAATGTTGTGTGATTTAGTTCAGGTGTAAGAAGATCAGGCAACACATGGGTAGGTGAACTGACCACTGTGATATAAGTAAAATACTGTTAAGAGTGGCATTAAACTCCATTCAATCAATCAATCAATCAATCAATGATAATTAGTGATTTATCTTCATGTCAACATTGTTCAACAGTTGCAATGATATAAAATGTTAACCCTTTCCCATATACAAACACTTTTTGACGCCTCTGCAGCAGACGACTTTTTAAAACATTGTGACAAAATGAGAAATTGCTCAAGACACATAATTTATGTTACATTTATAGAGATTTTCTATTTTTTTGTGTACATGTTTTCAAAGCAGTCTGCTGCAGATTTACTGTATGTGGAAAAGGGTTAACCAATTTTCCATACAACTTGTACTTGATCAATACAACACAATCGGATACTAGGGCAAGTAGTATAGCCATTCATATTCTTCAAATCAGCTAGCTAGAACTACAACTCAATTTGATCACAATTGCATTTAAGTACAGCCTAAGTGGTGTGCAGTGGTGTCTGTCTCAGATGCGGGAGGTCGAGAGTTTGATTCTAAGCTGTGTCATATCAAAGACTTTAACAAGAGCGCAGCAGAGCGAACAACAATGCTCATTTTTTTTTCTAACTTGAAAAAGGGGCATAACTGAATAATTCTTAGTGTTATAGACATTATTGTGTACCAATTATCTTTTGAAAATGTTTAATGGTTTTTGAGTAATGGACAAGGTTAAAAATTTTGTATGAATTTCTAAATCCAAAATGGGGCTTAACTGAATAATTATAGACATGAGTATTGTTTCTAGGAACATGTGTACCAAGTTTCATTTGAATATGTGTAAATGTCGGGAGTTTTGATGTAAGGTTAACCCTTTCCCTCATACGACAATTCTGCAGCAGACGACTTTGAACTTATTTTGTCAAAAAATCTCTACAATTGAATGGATAACCTATGACTTAAAGTGGAAAACATTGTGTCAAAAGGAGAAATTGCTCGTTTTGAGCAATTTCTCCTTTTGTCACTATGTTTTCAAAAAGCCGTCTGCTGCAGAGGTGTTAAAAAGCGTCTATATGAGGGAATGGGTTAAAGTTTTGTGATGATGACGGCGACATCAAGGGAATCACAATAGCAAGACTTTTTTTTTTTTTCAAAACACTGACTAGCTAAAATGTCAATAAAAGCTTTCCCTCCTTGGAACTCAGGATTGTGGGTTAACCCTTTCCCTCATACGACAATTCTGCAGCAGACGACTTTGAACATATTTGATCAAAAAATAGAAAATCTCTATAATTGAACGGATAACCTATGACTAAAAGTGGTAAACATTGTGGCAAAAGGAGAAATTGCTCGTTTTGAGCAATTTCTTCTTTTGTCACTATGTTTTCAAAAAGCTGTCTGCTGCAGAGGCGTCAGAAAGCGTCTATATGAGGGAAAGAGTTAAGCTAGCATTAATTGCATGACTGACTTGCTGTTATCAGGATAAATGGCCACCTAATTAATGGCCTATGGTAACTTATCAAGGAAACCCTGTGTTATAACTGAAATTGTATTGAATTGACCCAGTGATATGACTCAAATAACTTTGGATTTTGCTTCTATAGATGAGAATTAATTCATGCTGCATTACTATAATTAAGCACACAATGAGTCATATACATGTATTGCAATTCTCAGAAAAGTCTTGATTTCTAAACCACATGGGAAATGTTATGCTACAACTGCAGAAACTGAGGATCTATATAGTTAAACAAGAAATATGTTGACAAGAAAGGTGGTTATTTATAACCATTCACCTGATGTGATTATAACCCTTTCCCGCTTGCAGACGCATTTTGACGCATCTGCAGCAGACAACTTTTGAAAACAATATGGCAAAAGGAGAAATTGCTTATAATGAGCAATTTCACCTTGCCACACTGTTTTCAACTCTTTTTAATGATAATTAAAACTCTCATTTATTGAGATTTTCCACATTTTTGCCAAGACATTTTCAAAGTCATCTGCTGCAAATTTGTTGTATGTAGGAAAGGGTAAAGGCATCTGTTTTGAAAACTTGTCAGAAAAATTACAAATCTGAAAACTGGAATTATAATCTTGAGTGGATACCATTGTGTGATTTATTTCAACATTGTTGCAATTTTTTCCTTAAAAAACATGTCACAAGTTGTTTTTAAATTAAAATTTAAATTAAGTCTTATCTAAAAATGAGATAAAAAATGAAGGTTATGAATATGCCCATTTGCTGGTAAAAAATTAGAATTAACTGAAACTTTTCTTTGACATATTTGATTTCCACTAAATAGAAATCCACTTACACATCCATTTCCTTATTTCAAATTAATAGCTTTCAATAGAAACTTTGCATGATAAGCTGTCATTTAACCCTTTCCCTCATACAACAATTCTGCAGCAGACAACATTAAACATATTTTGTCAAAAAGTGGAAAATCTCTTTAATTGAATGGATAACCTATGACTAAAAGTTGAAAACATTGTGGCAAAAGGAGAAAATTGCTTGTTTTGAGCAATTTCTTCTTTTGTCACTATATATGTTTTCAAAAGCCCTCTGCTGCAGTCTCAGGCATCAGAAAGCGTCTATATGAGGGAAAGGGTTAAGGTTTCTATATTTTGAAAAGATTTTTACTGCATGCAAAAAGTAACAAGCGCAGTAATGTTGCAATTAGTAGACATTTCCTTTCACATTGTCCTCATTCAGAATACTTTTGACCTGTCATGAGTAAACAATTCTTTGAAAACCTTGTAGCCAAAGGAGAAAAAGCTTTGTATGAGTATTTTGTGAAACTTAATCAAAATACATTTTTAATTTCATATCAAAATTTTACTTCCTTTTTTCCTAATACTGCATTTTCTTCCTTAACCCTTTCCCTCATATAGACGCTTTCTGACGCCTCTGCAGCAGACGGCTTTCGGAAAACATAGTGACAAAAGAAGAAATTGCAAGAAAAAGCAATTTCTCCTTTTGCCACAATGTTTTCCACTTTTAGTCATAGGTTATCCATTCAGTTAAAGAGATTTTCTATTTTTTGACAAAATATGTTCAAAGTTGTCTGCTGCAGAAATGTCATATGAGGGAAAGGGTTAATCCTTTCCCACATACATCAAATCTGTAGCAGACGACTTTGAAAATATGGATCTATACATTTTTTATTATGAAACAATTTCTCCTTTATCAACACTGTTTTCAAAAGCTGTCTGCTGCAGATGTGTCAAAAGAACTCTGCAAGTGGAAAATGGTTAAATATCTTCAATGCAGAAGATTCTGAAGATTAGATGGTTAACCCTTTTCCATATACAACAAACTTGCAGCAGACAACTTTGAAAATATCTAAGCAAATATATGGAAAAGCTCTTTAGATGAAAGTATGATCATTGAAAAAGGTCACACCATTGTAGCAAAAGGAGAAATTGCTCATTATATATATATATGAGCCACAACGCATAAAAAAGTTGTCTTCTGTAGAGACGTTAAAATATGTCTGCATGTGGGAAAGGTTTCAGACTTAGTAATGTTTGTTTCAAGCTATCCTCTTATTACATCACAAGGAGTGAAAATGAATTTGACAAAATGACATGACGGGAGAACTGAATTTGACAAACGGTCAAATCTATTGCCATAATTAACCCTTTCCCTCATACGACAATTCTGCAGCAGACGACTTTGAACATATTTTGTGAAAAAATAGAAAATCTCTATAATTGAATGGATAATTCTATGACAAAAAGTGGAAAACATTGTGGCAAAAGGAGAAATTGCACGTTTTGTGCAATTTCTTCTTTTGTCACTATGTTTTCAAAAAGCCGTCTGCTGCAGAGGCGTCATAAAGCGTCTGTATGTGGGAAAGGGTTAAGTGGGTTGATAGTAAATGGTTCATGAGGTTGGAAAAGAACATTTTTTTATGATTCATCAAGCTGCAAATGAGACACACCAAATGAAAAGCAGTCTTTAAACTCTTTCAAAAACATGGACACATTTTGACACATCTGCAGTTACGACAACATTGAAAAACAGTTTGGCAAAAGAAGAAATTGCTCAGAATTTGCAATTAATCCTTTTGCCACTCTGTTTTCAACTAAATATAATTATTATATAATACTTCATCCACACTGTTTTCAACTAAATTCACTTATTATAAATATTTCATTTAGATGTCTGAATAATTAATTAACCCTTCTAACTTGCAGAAGCATTTCTATGAATCTGCAGCAGACGACTTTTTTGGAAAGTATTGTGCAACAGGAGAAATTGTCTCATAATACTTCTCCATTTACGACAATTTTTTCAACTGTACTCAATTGAAGGAGATTTCCGAAAATTTTGCATAGATATTTTCAATGCTTATAATCATGTTCTGGAATGAGTTAATCCTTTGCCACTTACATCAAATCTGCAGCAGATGACTTTGAAAATATCTAGACAAAGATTGAGAAAATCTCTAGAAATGAGAGAAAAATCATTGAATAAAGTTGAAAATATTGTGTCGATAGGAGAAATTGGTCATAATGAGCAATTTATCCTATTGCCACAATGCTTTTAAAAGTTGTCTACTCTAGAGGTGTCAGAAATCGTCTACATGGCTGGTAAAGGATTAACCCTTTCCCTCATATAGACGCTTTCTGACGCCTCTACAGCAAAAGGCTTTTTGAAAACATAGTGACAAAAGGAGAAATTGCTCAAAACGAGCAATTTCTCCTTTTGCCACAATGTTTTCCACTTTTAATCATGGGTTATCCATTCAATTATAGAGATTTTTTATTTTTTGACAAAATATGTTCAAAGTCGTCTGCTGCAGAATTGTTGTATGAGGGAAAGGGTTAAGATACGCAATAGTGAAGTGACCAGACTGTGGTCATTTAAATTAAATTTCTTGTGACATCTGGAATTATTGCAAAAATACATTGCAAATACAGTGCAGTCCATGATCAGATTACACTATCGGGGCAGATCAATCTGCTTTCTGGACGCAAATCCCGAAGGTCCGTTTTTGTACGGCACAGCTCAGATGCTTCTCTAACCAGACAAGATAGCAAGAAAGCAATTTGTCAAATATTACGAGAGTAATCACTTCTGGCCTGGTAATAACACAGACTGTCAATTTACTCATACATCTTGTTGTATAAATGAACAAATTTACAATGAAAGATGTTTTTCTCCACTAAATCTATCAGGTTAGAATTGTTTAACCAATTACCTTATACAATATATTTTGTACTCATCCAAATGGAAATAAGAGGGTCATGATGGCCCTGTATATCACTACCCTGATTATTGACCTTGTGACATAAATTACCAGTAGCAAATTTGCTATTTAAAATGGGAACTTGCTATCTGCCCAAAAAGTCTGTAGAAAAAACTTGCTACCTAAAAAAATCCTACCCAGTTTCGTTATTTGCCAATGTTTCTGATCCTATCTGTGAGTAATTAAGTTAAATTACTCTTTTATTAATTTGTTCAAACAAACAAATTTTCAAGGTATTGATTTACACATTACGTAACACCAGACAATAAGAACTCATGGTGCACCAACTGTTTTGGAGGATGCACGTTAATTATCGATCCCTCATACGACAATTTTGCAGCAGATGACTTTGAACATATTTTGTCAAAAAATAGAAAATCTTTATAATTAAATGGATAACCTATGACTAAAAGTGGAAAACATTGTGGCAAAAGGAGAAATTGCTCGTTTTGAGCAATTTCTCCTTTTGTCATTATGTTTTCAAAAAGCCTTCTGCTGCAGAGGCGTCAGAAAGCGTCTATATGAGGGAAAGGGTTAAAAAAACAAGTAATCTCAAGTCATTAAATTAAAGATAAAAGCTTGTTTATGTTATTGTTTATCTTGCTAATGCTACCTGAAAGATGAATTTGCTACCCACTTTCAAAGCAAGTAGCAAGTACTTGCTACCAGCCAAAAAAGTAAATTTTAAACTCTGGACCTAGTTGTTCACAATCTAGTTTCAAAATTGACCAAATGTTTTATAGAGACAAATTCTATGACAACCTAAAACTAATAAGATCAGATATATAGTGATTAGAATATTTCCAAGTTTGTCTAAGACTTGACCTGTTTCATAATGTGAGCAAAAGTTAAAAACAAGTCTTCAGTGCCATGATGGCCCTGGATCGCTCACCTGAGTTATGTAATATGATTTGTAATGCTGTCAGGTAGGCTAAGTTGTGTGTTAAATAAATATGACATGAGGAAACTCTATAGCCTTTAATGTTAGAAAATTACAACAACATCACAATGGAATTATTCAATCCCTCTTTCTATTGAAGGTGCTCATTATTGAACATCAGGCAGGCATTCAACTCATTATTCAGGTTCAGAGAGATGTCATGATTGTTGTTGATTTTCTATACATGTATAATGTTAATTATAATGTCAGAGTATCTTGGTATCCCTGATACATTTAACCCTTTTGCACATGTAGATACTTTCTGACTCCTCTGTAGCAGACGGATTTTAAAAACGTGAAAAAAGGAGAAATTGCTCAAAACAAGCAATGTGGAAACTCTCTATAAATCAGAGAACAATAATTAAATAAAGTTGAAAACATTGTGACAAAAGTAAGGGAAATTGCTCATTTGTATTTGGGAAAGGGTTAATCCTGGCTAACGAAGGGATTTCTACTTACTGGCATTCTTCTAATGGGTGTACCACTGTGAGTATCTTAGGGTGTCGAAGCTTTGTCAAGTATTGCACTTCTTGTCGTAGAATCTCCGATACAACTTCTCGCCTTCTTGGCTTGTGTAGTTTATCTGCGATCTTTTTCTCAAAGAAGAAAATTGACACCTCCTGAAAAGGGAGAATTTGATAGCGATGCATGTATGAATAGCCCTTTACACCATGCAGAAGTCTCATCTATAGCAAGACAATTTTGAAAACATTGTGATACACAGCTAGAGAGCTGTTTTGTAACTTATCAATATGGTCATGACTCATTTATCAACCCGTTCCCTCATACAGACACTTTCTGATGCCTCTACAGGAGAAGACTTTTGAAATTATTGTGACAAAAGGTGAAATTGATCATGAGCAATTTCACCTTTTGCCACAATATTTTTAACTCAATTTGATATTTCAACTCTCATTAATCAAGATGTTTCACATGTTTGCCAAGATGTTTTCAAAGTCATCTGCTGTAAATGTGGGAAATGGTTAAGTATTGATTGATTTATTGGGGTTTAAACGCGTTTTACACCAATCTTTCAGTCATATCACTGGGGCTAGTTCACCTATTCAGGTGTTTCCTGGCTTGCTCACGACTTGAGTACTCCACACAATAGACTTTCCAAGCAACTGGCTATTTTTCCACATAGCCTGTTTGCCCTTTGTTGGAAGACAGATTATAATTTTCACAGTGACTTTTGTAAAAACTTCCGAAAGAGTGTTGGCTGAGCTTGGGTTCAAACTCACAACCCCTGAGTGGATTGACAGTCCTTTTTACAACTGACTGAGCTACATGTTAAAGGGCTCAGCTGTTTATCTCGGAATATTTTTGTCAAATTAACTGTGAATTAGGCAAACAGATTCAAAGGAGAAGAATACTTAAGTTTATTCATTTTATCTCTTTTCTGATGCTGCCTGTCGGCCGTGTTTTTCAACAATCAATATGGCTCAAAGAATTGCTGCAGAGGGTCACCCCAGAGCTTTATATAAGTGGCGTTTTGCATGTTCTAAAATCCTTATTTGACCCTATAACCCTATGTTGTAGGTACTCAAAAGAATCGTCTTAGTTAGACAATTCTTTTGAGTACCCACATGATAGGGTTTGCTTTAATAATTATTAAAGAGAGAAATTGTGGGGAAAAAGAGCTTATCAGGGCCTCTGTCACCCTTTCTATCTTAAATTCAGAAAGAGACCCATTTTCTGTATCCAAGTTTTACATAGAATATTTTGTATTTTAATACTTTTAAAAAGAAAGCATTTTTGTAAAGTTTGAATTTTGCCCACTGGATTATGGAAGAGATGAGGAAAAGACGGACAGGGACTGATCCCAAGAGATTAAATATCTTTATATATATACAATGCATCTGCAAGCAGACAAATTTGATAATATCAAGGAAAATATTAGGCAACATCTCTCTATAAGTGAAAGTTAAAATTTTGAATAGAGTTGACAATACATGTATTGTGTAAAAACAAGAAATTGCTTACCATGAGCAATTTCTCCTTTTTGATACTATCAAGACTGTTTAAACAAAATGTCTGCTGCCCATGCATCATTAAATTTACTCTATTCTTTGGTTACAGAACCTTGATACCTTGCCATACAGCAAATATGCAGCAGACAACATTGTAGCAAAAGGAGTAATGTAGCAAAGGGTAAATGACAAATCTACAGCAGACATCTTGAACAATTTGTAGGCAAAATATGGAAAATCTCTACAAATGAAAGTATAACTATAGAAATGAGTTGGAAAAACTGTTTCCGTTGTCTGTATTTTCTCAATTTATTACATTGTCAAAATGTGTCTACTGCAGATGGTCTTGCATGCTAGAACGGGTTGGAAAATCTCTACAAATGAAAGTATAACTATAGAAATGAGTTGGAAAAACTGTTTCCGTTGTCTGTATTTTCTCAATTTATTACATTGTCAAAATGTGTCTACTGCAGATGGTCTTGCATGCTAGAACGGGTTATTGGCATGATTATCAATTATTTTTGATAAATTAAAGCCCATGCAATACAAAGATCTATCTGGATATATTATGAAAAGCCGAGCCCCGGAAGCTTAGTCGGTAGCAACACAGGCTGTCAATCCAGGGGTTGTGAGTTCGAAACCCAGCTCGGCCAACATTCTTTCTGTTGTTGGACAGAAGTAATTGTGACAAGCATCATTCGTCTTCAACAGTCTATGTGGAAAAGCAGCCAGTTGCTTGGAAAAATTCTTGTGTGGATTACTGATGTAAGAAAGCCAGGAAACACATAAAAAGGTGAACTGACTGCCGTGATATGACTGAATTTTCTTTGAAAACGGCGTTTAAAACCCCAATCAATACATCAATATATATATTAATGCTACTCATTTTTCTGCTAGTTGAAAATGACTGACAATACCGTCATACAATGCCATTTAACCCTTTCTGACACATCTGCAGCAGATGGCTTTAGAAGAAATTGCTCAAAACAAGCAATTTCTCCTTTTGCCACAAAGTTTTCCACTTTAAATCATAGATTATCCATTCAATTATAGAGATTTTCTATTTGTTGAGAAAATATGTTCAAAGTCGTTTGCTGCATATCTGTTGTATGCGGGAAAGGGTTAAAACTACAGGAATCCTGGTACAGATGAATAAAGTCTATAAAAAGACCACAATTTTAACTGCATGCCTAGCAGGATATTTTCCATTCACCTACTTTGAAAACATTTGAGAGTAAATTGGAGTCTATATAATGCTTGAAAAGCGAGGGCCATGATTGCCCTCTATCACTCACCTGATTTAATAGAACTTCAAGAGTTTTCAAAGTGTTTACTCTATGCATATAAGGATAACCAGGGCCATCTCTTATCATTGGTTATTATTTTCAATGGATGGGAAAGATTTGAACATTCTTGCTAAAGGGTCACATGAGGAACATTGGTGCCAAATTATTTTCAAATCAGGCCTATACTTTCTGACCAGAAGATTTTTAAAGTTTTTACTTCACATATTTAGGATAAAAAGAAGAAAGAAACCATCCCCTGGCAGCCAGGTTTTTCATTGGATAGGAATAATTATACAGTCTAGGTAGAGGGTCCTCCAAGGCACATTTGCGTCAATATATTTTCAAATCAGGCGAGGTTTTTTCAACTTTTGGCATCTTCCTGATGTTGCAGCAACCAAAGTTGTACATAATTAAACTCTGTCAACATATTTGAAAGAGAACAACTTTAAAAGGAACCATTCATGTGCAATTATTTTAAAATTGGTCCATTTGATAAGGAGGAGAAATTATTTGTAGAAAAATAAGATCCGTTACAGACAGATGACGCCTTAAAAGACAGTGATTACAAAAGCTTACTTAGCACTCTGTGCTAAGTGGAGTTAAATTTGTAAATTTGATTTTAATGCAGAGATGATAATTACGGGAAAACAGGAAATTTGTTTTTATAGAAAAATGTCCTGCAATAGGTAAATATTTTATTAATCGCCGGGCAGAAGCCAGCGACTATATTTTTAAAGATTTTCAGAAATCACTTGGAAGGACGAGTTGTTATTAGGATAAATTTAATGTAAATGCCTCGAACATATTACGGTTGCGATTGTTTACAAACACTTAGTTGGGATACAATTGAAAAGAAATTCATGTTTCCAATGTTTTAAGTTTGTATTTGATTAACCAAGTATTGCAGTTTTGTTTAATGGTGTGTTAGACTTGCAACATACGCTAATGTTCAAGTATCATAACAATATCACCATAAAATAACGTTGATTTGTTTTTTTAATAGTAATTCTTCATTACTAAACGTTCAAAGAAATGTCTTGATTTGTGTAGATTTCATATAATATTTCTGAATTTACGTCTGTAATAGTAAAATGTATAGACTGTTTCTACTCTATGTTAAGCTATACAAAGGAAAGACAATGATACACATGGGAAAACTTCCAAAGATACTCAATAACTAATTGTACACACTTGTGGAAGACAGTGGTGCAGAGGTAGAGCGTCAGCCTCTCACATCAAAGGTCCCTGGTTCGAGTCCCGTGATGAGAGGGTCCTGACTTTGGGATTTTTCCACACAATCGGCGCGAGTACTGGTTAAGTATCCAGGAAGCAGACATCGAGCGTGATTAATATAAGCTTAAAGCTTGTTTCGCAATCGATTTAAAATAAATAAGTTTAAACTAATTGTACACACCCTAAAATAGTTAATTATATGTGATTTAAGATGTTTATTGGGTTCGAAATAAATGAAGAAAAGAACAAACTGAGAAAAAAAACTGATTTTTATAGAAATATGACTTTGAATGAACACTCTCTACCTATAAAGCGAGTGTAAAGAACGACAACTCTGTGAGAAAGAGAATGGTTTACAAATCGGGGCTTTCGTACCCAATTATTTCGTACTTGACACTTATAAATGTGTCATAAGATTCCCTACAGGCATTTTGCTCTGCATATTGTTATGCATTATTGACACAACGAAGGGCGCTCATCATAATAGAATTTTGAAACATGAGTAGTTTGCTATTTTCATAATAAAAAGGAAGGAAAGAATAATATTAAATTAACATGTAGGGTTCAGTTTATGTTCGAAAAACAAGTTGGAATTATGCAACAATTTCAATGAAATTTACTTTTTAGCTGATATTGTATTTCGAGGGTGGTCTACTTTGTGAAAATATGATTATACTTAGGATGCCATGTTAATATCATTTTGAGAAAAAGAGAAAACTTGTGTCTTCAGCAATTTAACCCTTTTCTCATTGTTTGAAAAGTAGATTACTGCAAAGGTGTCCAATGTTGATTTTAACAAGGGAAAGATAATCAAAGTACTGAAAGTACTGAAGGTAGAATTGCGATCGTTTAAGAATATATTATGAATATTTATTTTAAATAAATCCCCACCATGGTAGACAAGAAATGATGCATCAGGCCAGAATGAAATGTTTCCAAGATCATCATTTCTTGTTGGTCTAGTGAAAGTTAATTGACCCCTACTTCGAAAATATCATTCGGTTCGGAATGTTTTAAAATCATTATCCCTGTATCGTAGAAGAATAGGACTAAAAAGAAAATTTCGAAAATGGGAATAAACTTTGATAAACATTTCACACACATATATACATATTTAGTTTTTACATTTTGAAAAACAGTTAACAACAATAAAATACATACATTTTAATTAAATGAGATAATTATACAAGTGACTTCATTCTTTTATATAGAAAAATGCATAATTTGGATAATGTTTTCTGGTTATTGCTTGTTAAGAGTTCGATGAATTTAGGAATGTTTGGTCTAGACCAATAATATTTTCTTATCTATATTTGTCTTAGATCATTGTTTAACGCTTTCCCCCATACAACAAATTTGCAGCAGACGACTTTGAAAACATTGTGACAAAAACCTGAAAAATGTCCATAAAAGATAACTTAATTGTTAACTAAAGTTTAAAAAATGGTGGCCACAAGGAGAAACTGCTCAACATGAGCAATTTCAATTTTTGCCACAATGTTTTTAAAAGTCGTCTGCTGCTTTTGCGTCAAAATGCGTCTGCAGGTGGAAAAGAGTTAATGGACATTCAAGTAAAAAATGAAATTTGTCTTCTATTGTGTTACATAATTTGCATTTACGGTCTGATATAGGAGTCTTAACAGGTTGTTTCCCTCTTCCAGTTTCAATTTCCAGTTGGTGACTTTAAAGTCTAAATTGTGTTAATGCAAATCTTATAATATTTCTTTATTTTTATGATGTCTAAATACATCTTAAAATCAAAGAATTTGATTAGACTATATGTTTTAGCTTAAGAGATTTGACTTAGATCGGCATCCCAGTTTGGGACAAAAATAATTTTTACCCTTTGTTTAAATATTTTTATGAAAGCGTTAATGTTTTCGACACCTTGATTCATCCATACATAACTAAAACCAAATATTCAATATATATTAAACCTTTGTCTGTATATTGCCTTTATGTATTTGCGTTTGTCTGTTCTCGTGACGTTTAACCAGTATTTAATTATCAAAGAAAAGGCATTGTCACAATTGTCAAATTCACCGTATATAAAATTATTAGGAGTCGGACTTTTGACGTGTAGTAGTTGCTTACAAAATCTAGTTTACAGCCTTTCTGCGCGTTATAGCCTCACTGAAGCCCCATACCTTGACCCCGTAATTAAGTATTGGTAGTATAAGCTTATCAAAAAGTTCAAGTGTATGACTAATGGTGATATTTTTGAATACTGTTAGATATTGTTTTAATGCAAAAACTGCTTTTAAAGTTTGTCCACCTGTATAGTCAAAAGTTTGTTGAAAGAACCCTCCTGAAGAAAATGATATGCCTAAATATGTAAATTGTTTCACTATTTCTAATGGATTACCGTTGAATTTAAAAACTACTTTTTTCGATATTTTTCCATCTTTTCTAAATATCATGACGTTTGTTTTCTTTACCTTTACTGATAATTTCCATTTTTTGTAATAACTAAAACGTATTTCAAGACCATTTTGTAAACTGCACTCGCTTTCTGCAAATAAAACTATATCGTCCGCGTTTAGTAGTAAAAACAATTTCAATATGCCCATATCCACGCCGTCAAATTCATTTAGAGACATGTAGTCCTCTAAGTCATTTACATACATTGCAAAAATAAATGGTGACATACAGTCCCCCTGTGGCGCTCCAATGAAACAACTGAAACTTTCACTTAAGTTATCATATTTTACCCTTGCCTTGATGTTTAAAAAAAATTGAAATCCTGGAAGCAAAATGGTGCATTCTGGTGACTTCTGAGGGTGTTTTCAAAATGTTGAGGGAAGGCTTTTTTAGGTCATATTTAAAATAAAATTTCATCAATTTTAGCAGTAAAATCCTGCCAAGAAGTAATGAGTTGAGAAAAAAATGTGCTGAGAGGTCCATAATTTCAAATTTGCTAAGATTTGGTCTGTGCAATGAATGTACAAATTGAAAAATGTATTGTTGCTGTATTGTCTACACCATCATTGTAATGTTGTTTTTCATAAATAAAATTATTCCTTTTTTTTTAATAAACTTTTAATCAAAATGTGTGTCTCAGTGTTGTCTTCTTCAGCAGTTTGACAGAAACAAAGCCTAAATCTGAAATTGTGTCAATGTGTCATTTGTCAACTCTGTCCCATAAGTTTTTCCTGTGATTTGAACTCTCATAAAAAAAGCAAGGAAAGTGACAACTATACTTTCCCGACTTTGATTAAATATATTTTCAATTAAATTATAAAAAGAAAAAATCATGTTTTTTGAAAATGTTGTCATTATTATTTAAGACGGACATTATATATACTAGAATAGTCAACTGACTATCATTTGAAAAAGTGTTTCTTATTTAAACCTTTCCCACTTGCATACGCATTTGCAGCCGACGACTTTTGAAAACATTGATGCAGAAGAAGAAATTGCTCATAACAACTCCTTTTGCAACAATGTAATAAAAATTGATTCTCTGTGTCTTTTTTGCTCAGATTTTTTTTAAATTCGTCTGCTGCAGAGTTTTTATATTGTGGGGTGGGTTGTGATTTGTTAAAGGGCAAGCAGGATTGGGAACTGAGTGTTGCACTTATCCTAATGAAACACTCGCCTGCCTGTGCATGTTTTAGCTTAACTTAACTGTTTAATGTTCTTTCCATCACCAACTCAGTCATCTGTTAGTAAACAACTCTATGAACGAAATAATTGCGTCAGAATCATAACGAAAAAACTGTCAAAATCAAATGTTGAACTGTGTAATACAAATTTAGAATAAAAGGATGAATCAGTTATGTTGTAACAACCAATATCCGCGGGTCATTTACCTGATTTTGGCCGAAAGAAATGATCGATTTCTTGCAAGATTTATTCGTTCCACCTATTATAATCAAAGTATTCTAAACGCTTTATAAACAAGTGTTTAGAACATTGACTCGCAATCGTCGTAATTTAAAGCGCTCAAATGTTTTGATGAAACTCTTTCTTTAGATGCGGACCTTGTCGAAAGCACCTATCCAAAATGCAAAAGTCATCGTTAATCGTTGACTTTCGGTGAGTGCTAGATAGCAGCTATCACAGAATACTCCTAAAACACTATTTATTCATATATTTAAAAAAAATATCCCTGTCATAATTGTTTGATTGTGGCACAGATTTGAACCGGCAATTTTGTCAAACGAAACGGCAATGATTCGCCGGGTGCCAGTCCTTATTGAAAACCTTGATTACCTTTATTTTATTAAACCATGCAATATGAAAATATTGTCGATAGTACTCATGTTTTTGCGGAAGCCTACTTGTGGTATATATGTGAAAGGAAAATTACCTATCAAAAACGAATGCATAACTAAAACGGCTTCGTTACTAGAAATTACTCTATACGCAACTTTATCAAAGGAATAGATGGACTGAGAGAAAGAGAAAGAAAAGGCTAAGCAATGCATACTATCATTATGAATAAGGACATGAACGAATATGTATGGACTAGCGCCTAGGATTTCGTACTAGCCCGATCCTTCATTCCACTCGCTTATGCTAGGAAGAAAGGGTTACAATTTACAAAGGGTAATTGCGCGGTGCAGTGCTATATTGGTGTAGTGATATCTAAATAATTGTGTACACTTAAATATGATATTTACACATTATGAGACTTTGTAATTTTATTTGGATACCTAGAATAAGTGAATTTATTTTACTTATTTCACTTTTGCTTATGTTTGCATTCGTAATTCAGTCTGATTTGTTTGCTCTATTTTTGTATGTGTTTTGGGGCATTTACTTCATGCGACTTCAAAATTCAACCTATAACAATGGTCTCGTTTGTGCCTGCGCGCAACTCTACCAAAAATGACTTGTTATTGCATGCAAATCCCAAATTGTCCATTTTAGGGTTTTATTGACAAATAATAAAATTCCAATATTTTGACAAAAACATGTTGAAAAGTGTATGTGGAATTCACAAATCCTAATATTAGTCCTGAATGAAAGCACTATACCTGTATCAGGCCTCCGCAAAACCATGAAACCATGATTGCCGGTTCAGATCGAATTTTGACTCATCTGACCGTTTTAAATCTTAAAACTATTAAAAAAAATTGGTCCAAAGATATTTCTATAAATCTCAGTATATAACTACGCTATATGTCACTTTGTAAACGAGAATAGAGTCATCTGTAAACCATCGAGATACTCACTTACCGTGATGTAAACAGGATTATCGATCCAATTCACTTTGACAATCGTGTAAATAGATAATGCCAATCGAAATACCTCTGTTATAATGAATGCTTCACCACTGATGGATGATGGAATTACCCGAGAAAATCTCATTGAACGCATGTGGTAATGGTTTTGTGCATCTGATTGGCTGTTGGGGTTTTAGGGAATTGCCATAGGTCACGTGACCTTCATAACCTTTCAAGATGGTGACAGTGGCATGGAAACAGAGATATTACAAAACGTTTCATAAAAATTAATATGTCACTGAAAATATAAGGCAGAACTTTTAACTTCATTTCATTTCAGTTGTCTTTCGATACATTGGTGAAAGGGCTCAAAAAGTCAAATGACCGGTATGGCAACCCAAATCATGTCACATAACAAGGAGAACCGGTTCAAACTGGTTCGTAGTTACTCAAATTAGTAAATGTACTAACCTAAAATATGTAATCCAAAAAACAAAGACATGTTTTTGTAGTAATTTTTTAATTTTTATGTAGACAACAGAATGTTAACCGTACAGGTAAGAGAAATGTATCTTCTGTGCACGACCAATAATTTTCCAGTAAGTACGGGTCGAAAAATTTTAAGAACGAACGAGCAATGTAAACATACATGCATGGTTATGTTCGTCTGCAATTGGCTGTGTGTATGGCCAACCTATCTCAGAATAGAGATTGGTCAGATCAAAAATTTGAAGGAAATCTGGTGAGGTCATTGAGAGGATGCTTTCTGTGAAGTTTCATCCCAGTTGACCCACCGGTTACAGAGGAGAAAATGTTGACGAACGACGGACGATGCACGACGCACGCCGGACGCCGGACATAGGGCGATCACAATAACTCACCTTGAGCACTTTGTGCACAGGTGAGCTAAAAACAAGAGGGCCATGATGGCCCTGCATCGCTCACCTGATTTCTTTTTTCTCACTTTAGCCATATAAGCCCCGCCCCCTGGTGGCCATAGTTTCCAATCAACTTGGCTTGAAGGAATCTGATAGAGGGTCACCCTAGGAACATTTCTACAAATTTATTTGAAAATCTGCCAACCGGTTTGGGAGAAGAAGAATTTTGAAGTTTTTTTCATTTCGTTGCCATGGAAACCAGAATTCTGCATGGATCCCAAACATTTGAAGGAAATCTTGTGAGGTAATTGAGAGGATGCTTTCTGTGAAGTTTCATCCCTATTGACCCACTGGTTACTGAGGAGAAGAAGTTGACGCACGACGCACGATGGACAACGGACGCTGGACAAAAGGGATCACAATAACTCACCTTGAGCAAAGCTCAGGTGAGCTAACAAGGTAAACGTTTTTCCCATATACATCTAATCAGTAGCAAATGCCATTGCAAACATCTATGCAAAAACATGGAAACTCTCTAAAAATGTCAGTTATAATAATTTAATAGGGTAGATGATGGCAAAGGGAGAAATTGCTCATGATGATAAGCAATTTCTTATTTTGCTTCATTGTTTTTTAAAAGTCATCTGCTGCAAATGTTTTTGCAAGTAGGGGGGGATAACCTTTTCCCACATACAGAAAATCCGAAGCAGACCACTTTGAAAAACATCTATGATACACTCAAGAAAATCTGTTTTAATGAATGTTTTAAAAATATTACATAGAGTTGAAATGAAGTTTTTTAAAGTAAAACATATTTTTATTAGAAAATACTTACCAGTCATTTAATACCTGATATATCATCTCTATACACCTTAATTATCAAAAAAAAACGCCCACGCTAGCGTATCCCTCACGTATCCGTGACATACACGGCCGCCCTGAAGTACGGGCGCGCACGTGACTGGGTAATCACTTTTCATTCACCGTTAAGTATTGGTGACGACGCGGGGTTGGGAGGTGGGACTCTATAAATGACTGGTAAGCATTTTCTAATAAAAATATGTTTTACTTTAAAAAACTTCATTTTTATATCAAAAATACATTACCAGTCATTTAATACCTGATGACTTCGTAGCATAGGACGGGAGGTTCGACCAATACTTACTGTCGTTCCAGGTACGTTGTAGTATATTATTCCATATTTTTTTAAGAACAAACATACTTGATTCCAACGGATGTATAAAGGGAAAGAGGGGTCGACTCCATTTTGAATTTATCGACCGGAATCAATAGATTTAGCGCAGATAAATCTATAACCGGTCTCCACTTGCCGTCTTTCTTCGGAACAAGGAAAAGACGGCTGTAGAAACCCCGAAAATTTGGGTTTAGAACGCTCTCTATGGCATTCTTTTTCAGAAGCGATGAAATCACCTCTGACATGGCCGGATGACGTGATGAAATGTCGATCGGCACGCCTGTCAGAGGAGGGGGGGAAATGAAGGGAATCAGATACCCTTCCTGTATCACAGACTAAATCCAACGATCCTCTGTGACACTTTCCCACTCCTCCGTGAAAAATGACAGGCGGCCCCCGACTGCAATCTCCGACCTTGGGATTGTCATAGAGAGGAGCGAATCCCTAGGGCTGCGGCTTCGGGTTAACTCTAGCAGGCTGCCGATGTTTAGTACCCTGATAGGGGCGCTTCGGTTTAGCCGATTTCTGACCCGTGGAAGGGGTTTGTTTAGGCTGAAACGCCTTCACATCCCGTTTTGGCTTCTTTGCTGGGTTGGGTTTCTTAGAACTACCCACATTCGCGGAATACGATGAACGTTTCTGGCCCTGCGCAAAAGCCTTAGCTGCGTTCGCCGAAAGGCGTCGAGACTGTTCTGAAGCATCAGAAGCTGTCACCGCAGCAACCTTCCACCAAAGAGTTGTTTCGACTCCAATGGTGCAGCTTTCAGGCTGTCCTAGCTAGCACGTAGCAATGAGTTAGGAGCAACTAGAACTGCGTCCCTCCTCATGGACAGTATCTCTGTGGTGGTCTGAAGATTCCTGTGTCGAAAGCTTCGAGAATTCTGTTAGCCCCTAGGCTAGAGATATTCTCCTCTTTCAACAACAAAGACAGAACGACTGCGAAATGGTTGTCATGAGATGACACCATTACACCCAGTCTTGCTCTGGCCTCCCACTTCTCTAGTGTCTTAGAAGAGACCTGGACAGAAGCGGGTGCAGTTAACCCCAGTGTAGCTGCATCCCCGTCTAAAGCTGGCACTTTGACAGGGAAGAACTCCTTAGACGTAGAATACGCCTTAGAGTTGACCCATTCCCTAGAAATGGGTCCTGGGACCGACCAGCCTGGAGGTATAGCCTCTAGAGACCTGGTCGACTGCAAATGGTCTAACAACCTGCCCAAGTTGTTAGTTTGAGGAAGCAAGTGCACTGGCGAAAAAGCTTGTACATTAAGTTCCTCTAGGCTCGAAAGGTTTTTGCGACGTGGGGAGCGTCAACCTTAGGGCATAAAGTATTCGGCACCACCCGAAATACTTCGTCAATAGCCTGCTGAAGAGACCAACGCTCTACAGCTGGCTCCTCATCGGAAGTTGACCTATTTCCCTCATCATCGTCAGACGAAGATGTAGGGTTGTGTGTACTCCTCTGAGGTTGTCTACTCGGTCTTTCAACCGGTAGATCTATGTCCGACTCAGACATGGATAAATCAGAAAATTCATGTTCTGCCGAAGATTTTGCGAAGCAGGCCCCCTCTCCGCAGCAGAGGACGGCCATGCAAAAACTTCTGCCGGGGCCGAACTGACCGTATTGGACGGTTTCGACCTCTCTTTCACAGAATGACGCAATGTATTCTGATCCCGAGGTTGCCTATAACCGGACTGCCTATCAAATAGGTGTCCCCCCAAGAGCAGTGAATCCCCATGAGATGGGTAATGCTGATCCCGGTAGGCCGTTGAACCCTGTCTAACACCTAACGGTTCCATAGTATGGACCGGTGGTTGGTATTGACGAGCAGCGTATTCTCTAGCGACATACACTGTCCCCCCAGTGGAGGAAAAATATTTTTCCTAACCCCCATACCCGATGGAAGACAGAGGAATAATAGAACCCGGTGCGATACCTGGGTTATAATTATTCTGATTCTGTAGTGGAGCAGAGATCGACTGATAATTGGAATCAATACGGTCTATCACCACAGAACCCGTGCCTGGACGCGCCATGTTTACATAGCCGGCCGGCAGTTTAGACGAGGCATTAAAAAATGCCTGACTACTCGGTTGCACTGTGTTTACACAAGACACTGGTGTTTGTGTCGTGTTCACAAGCGTGACCGATTGGCTCGTAGCACCATAATGAAATGGGCTACTGACCTGATGCGGCATGGCTACATGCGCGCGAGTTTGGCCAGTCGTCGAATCATTTAAGAAAGTCTGACTGCCAGGATGAATCGTTGCTAAATGATCAACCTTTTGCCTGGCTGGGTCCTTGCAATAAGACCTTTGCCCTGTCGCCTCACGGCTAAGTGAGCGACTACCTGGTCTAGTCATGGCAACGTGACTGACTGGCCCGGTCGTGTCCAAAAAGGACTGACTGGTGACAGGTCGAGTCATTGACAAATGAATCCTCTCCGGTTGCCCGGTGACCTGATGTGCCTCGGCATTTGGGTTTTGTTGCGCAGCCCAAACAAAACCCGGTTGACTATGCATAGGCAGGAGTGAAGCTGCACTATACCAAGTCTCCGGAGAACTACGTCCGCCGACGTAGGTAACCGGTACTCTGCAGCTGTCCGAAGACCGCTGTAGCTCGGAGTATGGTGTCGGATTGGTACAACTCATGCGGTTTCCCGGAAAGCTACCATAGGCATCTCCTTCTTTCGAAGGCCCAGCCACGACACCAGGCGACAGATGGTGAGGTTCAGCGGTTGAACGTTCCAGCTGAACATTTTCCCCGCTGTTTCCGTACGGTGTCTGACGTTTCCCGACGGAGCAACTCTGACCGTATTGGACGGTTTCGACCTCTCTTTCACGGAATGACGCAATGTATTCTGATCCCGAGGTTGCCTATAACCGGACTGCCTATCAAATAGGTGTCCCCCCCGAGAGCAGTGAATCCCCATGAGATGGGTAATGCTGATCCCGGTAGGCCGTTGAACCCTGTCTAACACCTAACGGTTCCATAGTATGGACCGGTGGTTGGTATTGAGGAGCAGCGTATTCTCTAGCGACATACACTGTCCCCCCAGGGGAGGAAAAAGATTTTCCGTAACCCCTATACCCGACGGAAGACAGAGGAATAATAGAACCCGGTGCGATACCTGGGTTATAATTATTCTGATTCTGTAGTGGAGCAGAGATCGACTGATAATTGGAATCAATACGGTCTATCACCACAGAACCCGTGCCTGGACGCGCCATGTTTACATAGCCGGCCGGCAGTGTAGACGAGGCATTGAAAAATGCCTGACTACTCGGTTGCACTGTGTTTACACAAGACACTGGTTTGGTTGTGTCATGTTCACAAGCGTGACCGATTGGCTCGTAGCACCATAATGAAATGGGCTACTGACCTGATGCGGCATGGCTACATGCGCGCGAGTTTGGCCAGTCGTCGAATCATTTAAGAAAGTCTGACTGCCAGGATGAATCGTTGCTAAATGATCAACCTTTTGCCTGGCTGGGTCCTTGCAATAAGACCTTTGCCCTGTCGCATCACGGCTAAGTGAGCGACTACCTGGTCTAGTCATGGAAACGTGACTGACTGGCCCGGTCGTGTCCAAAAAGGACTGACTGGTGACAGGTCGAGTCATTGACAAATGACTCCTCTCCAGTTGCCCGGTGACCTGACGTGCCTCGGCATTTGGGTTTTTGTTGCGCAGCCCAAACAAAACCCGGTTGACTATGCATAGGCAGGAGTGAAGCTGCACTATACCAAGTCTCCGGAGAGCTACGTCCGCCGACGTAGGTAACCGGTACTCTGCAGCTGTCCGAAGACCGCTGTAGCTCAGAGTATGGTGTCGGATTGGTACAACTCATGCGGTTTCCCGGAAAGCTACCAAAGGCATCTCCTTCTTTCGAAGGCCCAGCCACGACACCAGGCGACAGATGGTGAGGTTCAGCGGTTGAACGTTCCAGCTGAACATTTTCCCCGCTGTTTCCGTACGGTGTCTGACGTTTCCCGACGGAGCAACTCTCACCCAAAGCTACCATCCGATTTTCCTCAGCGCGCGGAAAAACTGCTGTGTTGAGTGAAGAAGAAGGCTCAGCAGTGCCCTTCGACTCACTCAACACCGTCGCAGAGTCCGGTTGGGAGAACCCCTCGAACTCTGCTTCACTCGATGAAGATAAAGGCACCCTCTATGGGGTCTTCTTTACCTTCCTGCTTTTGCGAGTCTTACTCCGCACGACCTTTTTCCAAATGGAAATAGGCCAGGAAGAGCAATACTCTCAAGGTGAAGCCTGTGTGCATTTGGTGCACACAACGCAGGTCGGATGCGAATCCCATAGGTGCACAGCATGACCACATGGGCTACGAATCCGTTCACCATTGATTGACATAAACATTATTCAATTTATGCACAAAACACAAGACAAAATAAAATTGTTTATATATTTTATTTATATCCACGCTAACGGGGACACCCGGAAGCTTGGACACGTATTATTGAAATAAATGTTTTACAAAATTATTTTCACAAATATTGAATTGAACAGTCAATGAATTCATACAGCAATAGATAAGGTACTATCGCTAACAGGGTAGGGAAAAAGTATTGAAAACAGTACGACTTCCGCACCCGAAGACGGTAACTGAAATTAGTGGGTGGGGTAATCCACGTGCTTCTCAGAGTATCGTCTGCTACAAAAACAAGAAATACAGTAATAAAGTAAATAATTTACGACTGTGACGTTAATGCAGAAAAAAATATTTGGACAATTAAATGATTATAAGGCCTGGGCCTTATAAAACAAAAGAGTTAATTGAAAGAAATAAATAATATAAATTTTCTTATCAACTACTCCGGTGAATCCAAAAATGAAAAGTGATTACCCAGTCACGTGCGCGCCCGTACTTCAGGGCGGCCGTGTATGTCACGGATACGTGAGGGATACGCTAGCGTGGGCGTTTTTTTTTGATAATTAAGGTGTATAGAGATGATATATCAGGTATTAAATGACTGGTAATGTATTTTTGATATAAAAACATTGCGCTGCAAATGCATCAAAAAGAGTCTGCAGGTACATGTAAGAAGGGTTAACAGACCAGAGCTGCTAAAGAGATATAATTTGTAAATCTCAATATTATTACTTCACAATCCTGTTAACAGACATTTCCTCTAATAAAGTAAGTCATTTGTGAAACTCAAAATTGAAGATACACAGGAAATACATTAAAAGCTCCTGTATCTAGGACCACTGGGATATCTCTTTATTGAGTCGGGAAAGGGGGGGGGGGGGGGGGGGGGGGGGGATTGACTTTTAACCCTCTGCCAACTGTTGTGATTGTGTGATTGTACAAATCAAGAATTAAGTGTAACTATCTGTCTTGTCGTTCCCTAGCTTTGACTATCAATGCCAGCATAAAAGCCAAAATAAAATGTGTGTGCAAATTTTGAAGTCAATTAAACAAAACAGAAGAAGCTAATTTCTCAAAATCTGCAAAAATTCATGTGTTTTCACATGCAGACAAGTTCCGATGCATCTACATAAGACCACCTTTGAAAATATTGCGGCAAATTTATTCACTAATAATGCTTTCATTTATACAGATTTTTCCATATTTTGTCTCGTTGTTACTTGTTGCAGATTTGATGTATGAAGGAAATGTTATCATGTTTTCAGTTTTGATAATGCATTTGTGTGTATCAGATGAGAAAAAAAATGTCAGCAAACAACTTTGAACATATTTTGTCAACAAATAGAAAATCTCTATAATTGAATGGATAACCTATGACTAAAAGTGGAAAACATTGTGGCAAAAGGAGAAATTGCTTGTTTTAAACAATTTCTTCTTTTGTCAGTATGTTTTCAAAAAGCCGTCTGCTGCAGTGGCGTCGCATCTATATGAGGGAAAGGGTTAAGGGTTAAATAACTAACAAGGAGAGGTAGAGAGTAATTTGTTTTTACGCCATTAATGCTCCAGAATGTTGCCTAGGGCTTTCATTTTCCAGGACGTTATTTCTCATTAATATGATTGCCACTAAACAGCAAAAACGTTAAGACATTTTGTGAGTATTCCACCTGTCTTGCGTTCAGGGGTCAAAATATAATTATCAAACACAGCCTAGAGCTTTTTGTTAAAAATTGCTGTAAAATAAACAAGAACATATAATAACTATTCTTTGTATGTTCAAAGCAATAACATTTGTAGGAAATTGGAGTAACCAATGTAAACTGTTTGACTTTTAATATTAAAGACATTTGTCAATGTTAACTGGTTTATATTTAGCAGCAAAACAAGGGTTGTCAATGTTAATTGGTTTATATTTGGTAGCAAATCAAGGGTTGTCAATGTAAACTAGTTTTTACCTAGTAGCAATACAAGGGTTGTCAATGTAAACTACTTTATACCTAGTAGCAAAACAAGGGTTGCCAATGTATCAAGTTTAAACCTAATTTAGTAGCAAAACAAGGGTTGTCAATGTTAACTAGTTTATACCTAGTAGTAAAACAAGGGTTGTCAATGTAAACTAGTTTATACCTAGTAGCAAAACAAGGGCTGCCAATGTAAACTAGTTTATACCAAGTAACAAAACAAGGGTTGCCATTGTAAACTAGTTTATACCTAGTAGCAAATAAGGGTTGTCAATGTAAACTAGTTTATACCTAGTAGCAAAACAAGGGTTGATTATGTAAACTAGTTTATACCTAGGAGCAAAAGTAGGGCTGCCAATGTAAACTAGTTTATACCAAGTAACAAAACAAGGGTTGCCATTGTAAACTAGTTTATACCTAGTAGCAAATAAGGGTTGTCAATGTAAACTAGTTTATACCTAGTAGCAAAACAAGGGTTGATTATGTAAACTTGTTTATACCTAGGAGCAAAAGTAGGGCTGTCAACGTAAACTAGTTTATACCTAGTAGCAAAACGAGGGTTGTCAAATGTCAATGTAAACCAGTTTATACCTAGTAGCAAATAAGGGTTGTCAATGTAAACTAGTTTATACCTAGTAGCAAAACAAGGGTTGATTATGTAAACTAGTTTATACCTAGGAGCAAAAGTAGGGCTGCCAATGTAAACTAGTTTATACCAAGTAACAAAACAAGGGTTGCCATTGTAAACTAGTTTATACCTAGTAGCAAATAAGGGTTGTCAATGTAAACTAGTTTATACCTAGTAGCAAAACAAGGGTTGATTATGTAAACTTGTTTATACCTAGGAGCAAAAGTAGGGCTGTCAACGTAAACTAGTTTATACCTAGTAGCAAAACGAGGGTTGTCAAATGTCAATGTAAACCAGTTTATACCTAGTAGCAAAACAAGGGTTGTCAATGTAAACCAGTTTATACCTAGTAGCAAAGCAAGGGTCGTCAATGTAAACTAGTTTATACCTAGTAGTTTGTTTGTTTTGTTTGTTTGGAGTTTAATGCCGCTTTCAACAGCTTTGGTCATATCACGGCGGATTATACCTAGTAGTAAAACAAGGGTTGTCAATGTAAACTAGTTTATACCAAGTAACAAATCAAGGGTTGTCAATGTTAACTAGTTTATACCTAGTAGCAAAACAAGGGTTGTCAATGTTAGCTAGTTTATACCTAGTAGCAAAACAAGGGTTGTCAATGTAAACTACTTTATACCTAGTAGCAAAACAAGGGCTGCCAATGTAAACTAGTTTATACCAAGTAACAAATCAAGGGTTGTCAATGTTAACTAGTTTATACCAAGTAATAAATCAAGGGTTGTCAATGTCAACTAGTTTATACCTAGTAACAAAACAAGGGTTGTCAATGTTAACTAGTTTATACCTAGTAACAAAACAAGGGTTGTCATTGTAAACTAGTTTATACCTAGAAGCAAATAAGGGTTGTCAATATAAACTAATTTATACCAAGTAGCAAATCAAGGGTTGTCATTGTAAACTAGTTTATACCTAGTAGCAAAACAAGGGTTGTCATTGTTAACTAGTTTATACCTAGTAACAGAACAAGGATTTTCAATGTAAACTAGATTATTCCTGGGAGAAAAACAAGGGCTGTCAATGTTAACAAGTTTATACCTATTAGCAAAACAGGGGTTGTCAATGTTAACTAGTTTATGTTTAGTAGAAAAACAAGGGTTGTCAATTTTTATGTCAAAAATACATTACCAGTCATTTATTACCTGATATATACATCTCCTAACCCTTAATTCATCCAGAAAAAGAACTCGCCTAGCGTATCCCTCACGCCTGTGTGATATACACGGTCACCGGTAAATACCGGCGCACGAGGTCAACGTGTCACTTTTAGTTTCCTGGACACACCGACCTACAGGCTTGAATTTATTTTCATTTTTCTAAATTTATTTTCGTTGTCTAGTTAAAGCTTTCGCTTTAACGGGTCAATTCATTCAGTTAAACTGTACATTTACTTCTTGAACTTGAACTTTGTTTATTTATTGTTTGTGTTTAAGTTGTGTTTTTTTGTAGTAACAACTAGCTGAGAGCCGCGGGTGGTTACCCCACCCACTATTTCAGTTACGAGTCGGGTCTTGAATGACCGTGCATTAATTTTTCAATTAATTTTCAACGGTGAGATTTCCCGATCCGGTAGCGATAATATTGTTTATCGCCTTTGTTGTTGTTTTGTATAATTACATAGACATTTGGAGAATATTTAAAAAATATTTTTTCATTGAATTACGTCCGTAAAAACGAGTAGTGAAATAAAAGAATAGAAAATATTATTTTTGTTTTTGAACTTCGTAATTTGATTTCGTAATTATACTATGTCACATAATGGTGAACAGAGGCGTGGCTCATGCGGTCATTTAGTGGCCTTGTGGGACACGCACTCTTCCTGCATTGCGTGCACTAAGTGCACAAAGGATTCACCATGTGAGTTCTGTTCGTTATGGTCGGCTTCCGTTTGGAAACAGGCCATATCGAGGAGGACTCACAAAAGCCGTAAGAGTAAAACTGTTCCTTTGAAGAAGAAGGTAAGTATTAGCTCTACGAGCGAAGGGGAATTCGAGGGTTTTTCCCCAACAGACTCCACGACTGGGTTGATTAGACGGAAGGACAGAGCTTTTCAATCTTCAGTCAAGACATACGCCTCTGTAACAGCCACGACGGGACCGTCTCGAAGTTCGGAGGAACGTATGATATCGTCTGGTCAAAAACAGACGATTGGTGTTAGTGCTGAACCTTCGGGTGAGGCAATGGGGCATTCTCAGGGAAACCTAACAGAATGGCCCCCTCTTTCACCACACTCAGTTGATAGGCATTCTTCGGAAGCCTACAGCAGAGTTCCAAATTACCCGGTCGGCGGGCAGAATTCGGGGACCGGTGATGGAGCATTACAATTGCCTATCATTGGTCCACAGGGTGATGCTTCCGGGCAAAACCCTTATGACTCCGGGCGACCGGGTACCGGGCAACCGGGTTCCGGGAAACTGGACAGTCATATTACCTTGGTTAAATCGGGCACCGGGCAACCGGGCACCGGGCAACCAGGCAGTCATTTTGAAATGACGAGACCGGTCACCGGGCAACCGGGCAATCATTCTAGAATGATACGACCAGTCACCGGGCAACCAGGCAGTCATTCTGAAATGACTAGACCGGGCACCGGGCTGCATGAAGCGACCGGGCATTCTGTCAGTCAATTCAGCATGACTAATCCATACACCGGAAATGAGGACATGGGTGATTCATTTCAAGATGAATGGGAGAATCAGCAAGGCAGTCATTCATACATGACTCGACCTGCCACCGGTCAACCAGGTACCGGGCAACCCGGTACCAGGCAACCGGGATCAGTGCGTCTCGATCGGATAGATACACGTTATCATTCTTTCGCAGCACAGCCTGATTATTTGGATATTCAGAACACTGGTTTACCAGGTTTTAATAACCAACCTGCTGACATAGATTACGGAGAGTACATATCGAGAAAATCATTCCGTTCTCCTAGGGGAACAGTGTATTATTCAAGAGATATTACTCCTCCACGTTACCAACCTTCGTTTCGAAGGAGTGATCGGTTCTATGACAGACAGGTTAGTGATGCCTACCGTGATCGTCAAATTCCTGATTATAGGAATTTACGACTCCCGGAAGGACACCTCTCCAAGAGGCAGTCCTTTGAAAGGCAATCCCCCGATCGGAATATTGCTTGTTCCGTTAAGGGGAAGTCGAAAAGATCACATACAGTGAGTTCGGCTCCGATGATTGACTCTGCGCAACCTTTCTCTGCTGCGGATAGAAGGTTGAGTTCACATGATCGTCACCAGCTTATGGATTTATCAGAGAATGAATCCATTTCTGGATCGGAAATTGGTCAACCGGTGGGAAGTCCGGTTAAGCACAATACTTCTCGTCGTAGGCCTAGACAATCCTCCACTTCTTCGTCTGACGAAGAAACGGAAAGTCTATTACCTATAGAAGACGAGCCGGCTGCGGATCGTTGGTCCCTGCAGCAGGCTATTGAAGAAGTTTTTAGGGTAGTGCCTAGTACGCTCTGCCCTAAGATCGACGCTCCCCCACGTCGTAAAAACCTTTCAAGTTTGGAAGAACATAATGCGGAGATAGGAGGGTCTACAACTCCATTACAGTTACTTCCGCAGGCGAATAACTTGGGAAGGTTATTGGACCAACTGCAGTCCACCAGGTCATTAGACACTGTTGAGTCAGCCTGGTCGGTCCCACTGGCCATCTCTAAGGAATGGGTGTCTCCTAAGGCTTATGTAGCTTCGAAGGAGTTCTTTCCCGTTAAAGTGCCGGCCTTAGACGGAGATGCGTCCACTTTGGGATTAACTGCACCCACCTCAATCACAGTTAGTGCTAAACTGGTTGAGAGATGGGAGGCCAGAGCGCGTCTGGGAGTCATGGTGGCTTCACATGACGATCATTTCGCCATAGCTCTGGCACTGCTACTTAAAGAGGAGAATGTCTCTAGCAGAGGGGCTAGCAGAATTCTGGAGGCTTTCGATACGGGGAATCGGCACCTGATGGCTCTGAATTTGCAGAACGCCACGGAAATGCTGTCCGCGAGGAGAGATGCGACACTTGTCAAATCCTCTTCTCTGCTACAAAATAGCAAGGACAGCTTAAGAGCCGCCCCCTTATCCTCCAATCTTCTCTTTGGTGGAAGGATTGCTGCAGTGACTGTTACTGATTCGTCAGAACAATCCAGACGCCTTTCGGCGAGTGCAGTAAATGCTTTGTCACAGAGTCGTAAATACTCTGCACCGGCGGCTAAATGGACTAATACTAGGAAGCCCCCGGCGAAAAAGCAGAAACAGGAAGTGAAGGCTGTACCGCCTAAACAACCTCCTTCCACGGGCCGGAATTATGCTAAACCGAAGCCCCGTTTCACGGGAGCTAAGCCGAAGCATACTTCCAGGTATGGTACGGCTCCTAGGCCGCAGCCCTAGGGGTACGCACCTCTCTATGACTATCCCGAGGCCGGAGATTGCAGTAGGGGGCCGCCTGTCATTTTTCAGGGAAGAATGGGGGAGTATCACGGAGGATCGTTGGATTTTATCCGTGATACAAGAAGGGTATCTAATTCCCTTCGTTTCCCCCCCTCCCATGACAAGCGTGCCCATCGATCTGTCGTCATGCCATCCGACCATGTCAGAAGTGATTACATCACTTCTGAAAAAGAAAGCCATAGAGAGGGTTCTCAACCCCAATACTCGGGGTTTCTACAGCCGTCTTTTTCTCGTTCCGAAAAAAGACGGTCGGTGGAGACCGGTGATAGATTTGTCAGCCCTGAATCTATTAATACCGGTCGAGAAATTCAAGATGGAGTCGGCCCGCTCCATCAGAATGGCTATTCGAAAGGACGACTGGGCGGTCTCGTTAGACCTACAAGACGCCTATTACCACATTCCGATCGCTTCCTCGTCGAGGAAATACCTTCGGTTTGTGGTAAATGGAGAAGTGTACCAATTCAGGGCACTTCCCTTCGGCCTCAAGTCCGCACCTCGAGTATTCACGAAGATTATAAATGCTGTGGGAGCCTTTCTACGAATGAACGGGCCCCAGCTTCTTCAATACTTCGACGACTGGCTACTCCACAGAGCAGATCGTTTAATTCTCCTTCACGATCTGTCTCTAGCCTGGCGGACCATTCTGCGATTGGGCCTTATTCCCAATACGCAGAAGTCGGACTTAGTTCCGTCAAAGAGGTTTACATTCGTAGGGATGACCTTTCTCACCGACCTAGCGGTGATTCGGGTCCCTTCGGACAGAGTCGATTCTCTTTTCCGGAAGATCAGACTCACTCTGGACCAGGCTATGGTAACAGCCCGGTCCATGCTGTCACTTCTGGGGTCCCTGAGTGCAGCAGCCGACCTAGTCAGTCTAGGCAGGCTCCACATGCGGCCCCTTCAGTATCTTTTTCTGTCCCGGTGGCGTCCGTCTGTGGACTCACTGAAACAGGAGATAGCTCTGACGGATTTCTTCAAGTCACACCTTCGGTGGTGGCTGGATCCGTTAATCTATCTACAAGGGGTGCCCTTGATCACATCACCTCCGGATCTGTACCTTTTTACAGATGCCAGTGCTGTGGGTTGGGGAGCTCATTTAGAGCCACAGGGCCTAACAGCCCAGGGCATGTGGACAGCGGAGGAACGTTGTTTGCACATAAACAACTTAGAATTGAGAGCAGTCCTGCTAGCTCTCAAACAGTTCTCTGCCTCCGTTGCGAACACAACTGTTTTATTGTCGACGGACAATACTACTGTTGTGTCCTACATTCGCAGGCAAGGAGGAACGCACTCCCATCTACTCTTTCTGGAGACATGGAAGTTACTCCTTTGGTGCCAGGCGACGTCGTTAGTAGTCTTAGTAAAACACGTCCCCGGCCATTTGAATGTCTTAGCGGACAGTCTATCCCGCCAAAACAAAGTTCTTCCGGCGGAATGGACACTGAATCAGAGTGTAGTAAACTCTGTATTCATGCGGATCGGGACACCACTGGTGGATCTTTTCGCCACCAGAGTCAACCATCGGCTGCCACTTTATGTGTCACCGATGTACGATCCTGCAGCCTGGGCAGTGGACGCACTGACCCTCGATTGGGACCGTCTATTCGGGTACGCGTTTCCCCCGTTCATTCTGGTCCCGATCGTACTACAAAAGGTTCTTCGTTCTCAACAGTGCAGAATCCTGTTGATAGCGCCATTTTGGCCCCAGAGGTCTTGGTTCAACGACCTCCTGGCCTGCCTGTCGGCACAACCAGTACGTCTTCCTCTTCAAGACGACCTTCTGTTTCAGCAACCGGGGCGGCATCTTCATACCAACCCGGCAATGCTTCATCTTCACGCTTGGACATTATCAAGCGATCGATCCGAGAGAGAAACTTTTCTCAAAAAGTTGCCTCTCGCATCGCTCAATCCAGAAGACGATCCACTAGAATCGTCTATGATTCCAAGTGGACAGTCTTCTCAGATTGGTGTCATGCTAGGTCGATCAATCCTGAGTGTCCCTCTGTAGCTAGGATTGCCGATTTCTTTCTTTTTCTTTTTGAAGATAAAGATCTAGCTGTTAGCACAATAAAAGGTTATCGTTCAATGCTTTCGAATACGCTTAAGTTCAAAGGGGGAGAGAGTATTGGTGCTAATCCATTTCTCTCGGAACTTATGCGATCATTCGAACTAGATAAACCCGTTTGTAGGAGTTTAACTCCAAAATGGGATTTATCTTGCGTTCTTTGGTCTCTTACAAAGGCGCCGTACGAACCTCTGTCTTCTGCTTCGTTAAAATTTTTAACTTACAAAACTGTCTTTCTTCTTGCCTTTGCGACCGCGCGTCGTAGAAGTGAGTTACATGCGCTTTCAGTAGAAACCGGCTTTATCAGATTCAATGAATCTGATGGCTCGTTCACTCTACTTTGTCAGTCAGGTTTTTTAGCCAAGAACCAGTTACCTTCGGTCCTTCCTAAACCAATCACGGTTCCCAGTCTTTCTGCGAGCTGTGGTCCGTTGGATGCCGACAGACTTCTATGTCCCGTTAGAGCTCTTAAGCTTTACCTTAAGAGAGTTAAAGGGACAAGGGGCCGTAGGAAGAGGTTGTTTCTCCCTCTGATAGGATGTAAGGATATATCAGCGGCTTCTATTTCCCGCTGGATATCCTGTACAATTAAATTAGCCTACACTAATCTTTCAGTTCGCGATCTTTCGTTTTTACGGATTCGTCCACATGAAATTAGAGCACTCTCCGCTAGTTGGGCCTTTTCCAACAATGTGCCTTTAGAGGATATTCTTCGTGCCGCGGTATGGAAATCTCAATCGACTTTTTCAAATTTCTACCTGCGATCTATGTCTAAGCAAACTGAAAATCTTCACTCTCTGGGGCCACTGGTGGCGTCTCAGCGAGTTATATGCTAAATTACATATTAGACACAACAATAAAGTACTTAACGATTGAAATTTATCAATCCATTCTCCTACTTTCACAGGCTGTTGTGTCTCAGTACTAAGTAAATAAATTAAATAAAAATAACTACAATGTGCTGCATTACCTGTAGGACTAGAAGTGTTGGCAGATGCCTCCCGACCGATGCTGAAAAGTCATCAGGTAATAAATGACTGGTAATGTATTTTTGACATAAAAATGAAGTTTTTAAAGTAAAACATATTTTTATTAGAAAATACTTACCAGTCATTTCATATTCCCGCCTCCCAACCCCGCGTCGTCAACCAACACTTACTTGAAAACTAAAAGTGACACGTTGACCTCGTGCGCCGGTATTTACCGGTGACCGTGTATATCACACAGGCGTGAGGGATACGCTAGGCGAGTTCTTTTTCTGGATGAATTAAGGGTTAGGAGATGTATATATCAGGTAATAAATGACTGGTAAGTATTTTCTAATAAAAATATGTTTTACTTTAAAAACTTCATGTTAACTAGTTTATGTTTAGTAGAAAAACAAGGGCTGCCAATGTAAACTAGTTTATACCAAGTAACAAATCAAGGGTTGTTAATGTAAACTGGTTTATATTTAATTTGCAAAACAAGGGTTGAGAATGTTAACTAGTCTATAGCAAAAAGCAAAACAAGGATTGTCAATGTTAACTCGTTTATACCTAGTAGCAAAACAAGTGTTGTCAATGTAAACTACTTTATACCTAGTAGCAAAACAAGGGTTGCCAATGTATCAAGTTTATACCAAGTAGCAAAATAAGGGTTGTCAATGTAAACTTGTTTATACCTAGTAGCAAAAGAAGGGTTTGTCATTGTTAAGTAGTTTATACCTAGTAGCAAAACAAGGGTTGTCAATGTTAACTAGTGTATACCAAGTAGCAAAATAAGGGTTGTCAATGTAAACTTGTTTATACCTAGTAGCACAAGAAGGGTTTGTCATTGTTAAGTAGTTTATACCTAGTAGCAACAGAAGGGTTTGTCATTGTTAAGTAGTTTATACCTAGTAGCAACAGAAGGGTTTATCATTGTTAAGTAGTTTATACCTACAGTACAGCTCAAGGGGGTTTTCCCAAAAACCCTCACCCCCGCGGGCTGATAAGGCAGCCCCACCGCGTTCCCGCTCACCTGTACGCAGGGTTTCCCCTACAATAACCCGGCGGTCCCGCGGGGTTTGATCATTCAACTATTAAGTCCGCGGAGGGAAATCCGATAACGATTTATGACGTCACGATGATTGACAGCTGTGATTAAGACAGCCCCACGGCGTTCCCGCTCACCTGTATGCGGGGTTTCCCCTACAATAACCCCGCGGTCCCGCGGAATTTCATCATTTATCAAACGGTAGTTAATACACAACATCACACTATTGGAGTAAAATGTTTTTAAATCAATGGGGATATCCTATTCAGTAAGCCAGACGCGACATGTAACATTAGCCCATCTGTAATGCGATCAAAACAAGTGAACGTCAATTATTACTTTCAGTTAAAAACATGTCGACAATCTGAGTTGTTTGGTATTATTATGTTATTGTTAATCACATATGCTGTCGGCTTTATGAAGTTTGATAAGTTTGATAAGTTTATTCATTTAAATTCCTTTAGGCTTCCAGCCCATGAGGATACATGTTATATACACTGCTGACTGACAGTAACACAACAGAGAAAATAAACATACATACATATTTACAAAGTTCCTGGTGGCGAAATATAAGTAATGTTTTCATAAGTTTGCCTTTAACCACGGTCAACATCTTCGCTTGGAGAAATTTGAAAATAGACAGTTACAACAATAACAATGTGACAAGAAGAGAAACCGCCTATTTGGACCAGTTCTCCTCTTTTCACAATGTCCCTATATAAGCAACGATTGATTTATATACATGAAGCATTCATGTATCATAAATTCACAAATCATTTCTACCACCCGGTGTCATATGTCCTCTCCTATTGATATCGGCGAATCTTTGATTGACGGATCTGTTTTCTGGCCGATAAGTCAGACAAGAAATAAAATGACAACTGGACGCTTGTTAATGAGAATCACAATGTTTATTTCACAATACTCGCATTTGGTGCGGTTTTGAATATAGAAACTTATACCCAACATTGACTGGAAAGATGAGGAAGTTCAATTCTGTGTTGTCGTCTATATTTTTTCCCTTTCTCACTTGCAGACGCTTTCTTACGCAGCTACAGAAGACGATTTAGAAACATTGTGACAAAAGACGAAATTGTCGCGATAGTTTCAATCTTATTCAATAATTGTACTTTCGTTTATAAAGTTTCCATATGTTTGCCTATAAGTTTGCAAATTGACTACTGCTGATTTGTTGCATGTGGAAAATGGTTAATAAGAATAGCCTTTCTCTCAGTGGCATAATACAACCTAGTTGTAAAGGATGTGCATGTAATGTAATTCAGAAAAAAATATCACCATTCGCATAGGCGCAATAAAATCATGATGTAACCGTCTTATTACATGCATCTAGACTTACAAGCCTCACGAGAACGGTTATGACCAAACACTAACTATAAACGTACGCTTTTTATTGCAAATTCTATTTATGTCAATATATCCGAAGGTCGGTTTTGGCGTGACGTGAAACATGTATTAACAAAACCCGTCATGATCAAGTTCTCAATTTGTCAAATGTTTTCATCTCTAGTCCATAATAGATCTTTAAGTTTTTGATATATGTTTCTGTATTATATTTAGACGTTTTGAATGTCGTCTGCTGCGGATTTATCATATATTGGAAAGGGGGGTTAAAGAAAAAATAAAAAGATGAGCGCTTGTTAGCTGATCGTGTAATGATCTTATCAAGTTAACCCCTTAAGTCCCGTCCGCCACTTGATTCAATAGTACATAGTGTTAAAGAGTGGAATTACACTTATTTTTTCCTCCTCTGGTCTTTTCTTAGAAGCACCTTCTTTGTCATCTTTTCGTCTTAGTCCCTAGTTTGTGCGGCTCACGATGGCTTCTCAAACAAATGTTTTACCTGCAGCGGGGTAAAAGGCTTTGACATATCTTCTGATGATGTCTTTTCTTACCGAGTCTAGTTCCTCCTTAATCTTCACCCCGCCACCGAACCAACTACTCTCCCATCTTATATTTCCCGGACCGAAACCGAAAAAAAGTCGTGTTAAGGTTAGTCCAACATTCCCTATGCCGATGGAATCATTCCTTAGCTTCCGAAGTCACCTTCTGTTTTGTATTAGCCTTTTTAAAAAGGTTGTAAACAGTTAAGTAGCTAGGACCATGATGTGACCATATTACAGGACAATGATCTATGAATTGATTGATTGATTGGGGTTTAAGGCCATTTTTAAAAATTTCTCCGTTATATCACGGCGGCCAGTTCTCCTACTCATGCATTTCCTGGTTTTCTCACACCAGTACTCCACACAACAATCTTCCCAAACAACTGGCTGCTTTTCCACATAGACTTAGCCCATTGGTGGAAGACGAATGACGCGATCTATGAATTGAAAATGAAATGTAAATATAGTTCAGAACGGCAGATATTTTAAAAATCATTTATTTTAAGTCACTCTTTTACACGATGTTTAATGATGCACAGTTAATAAAAATGCACTTCTTTTTCAGGAATTATCTTTATACATATATAATATTGTCACGCTGACTAACCAACCTACTTATGAGATATACCACTCTTTAATACAGATTAAGATAAAGTGGCTGTTTATTACAACACATGTCAACCCTTTACCCAGACTTTCTGTAGATAACTTTCAACTGTATTTCAGTTAGATCATGGTATTGTATTGTTAAGTTACCAATACTCACGATTTTATTTACCCTGACACGATAACATATATTTTACCGCATCTATTAGCGCGTAGGATGGAACCCATTAATACTTTTTTTAAAAGTGTTTGGTATGCCGGGAAACTATTGTGCCCTTTTACCACATACAGACGCTGTCGACGCCTCTACAGCAGATGACTTATGAAAACATTGTGACAAAATCTCATGTTTTCAACTTTATTCAATATTGATTCATTCATTGGGGCTTAACGCGGTTTTCAACTATTGTTCAGTATATCACGCGTGCCAGTTCACGTACTTAAGCTACCAGTTCTACTTAAAACATACATCAAAAGTAGCTGGCTGCTTTTCCAAATTGACTGTTAGCCCATTGGTGAAACACGAGTGACGTTTCGTCAAACTTCGAAAATGTTGGCGGAGCTGGTATTCGAACTCACAACCCTTGGATTTACAGCCTGCATCACTACCGACTGAGTTATCGGGGCTCAATAATTAAGCTTCTATTTATTGTAATATCACTAAGTTTTGCGTAGATATTTTATATATCGTCTGCTGCATACATGTATATCAAGTATACATAGTCATTGAGCGGGGCGATCACGCACCGGTTTATGATGTAACTTTGATCTGTTTACGATAGTCGACGTATCAGATGGCAATTTTAAGACACACCAGCTTTTTCCATGATGTTTTATTTTACTGTATGCATATTTAAACGTCCACTATGCACAGGTACAAAATATAACCTATAAATGAGGCGTGTTAGGGGATATTGATGCCACTTCGAACAGTATAGTGTATGTACACCAGCAACCTGTTGCAACCTGTTATACAGTCATAAATGGCAAAAACACAACATTAACAGAAACGTTGATTCCTTATTTAATGCAAAAATAACTTTGATGTCAAATCAACAATACCCAAAGACACTAGACACTACTAAAAGATGAGGATATTATGAGCTTGTGCATGTCACAAGTTAAAAGTTGGCTTTTGTGAAAAGTTTAGATCCAGAACAGGGATGCACACTGCTCATATATAACTTACAAGATTGTTAGACGAAACTGTCAACTTTTGTAGATTCTGATTACACTGACCAGGTTCACAAGACAATCTGAACATACACTTAAAATAGCTTGTTCCTTTTCTCATACACTCGCTCTGAACTAGTGTACAGCGGTTGCTTTGTGCATGTTTTATTTGTTCTTGCCTGTGCAGGATTTAATTAATCGCATTACAGTAAGAAAAGCTTAACGCCGTTTGTACAATATTCAGTCATATCACGGCGGCCAGTTCAGATACTCATGTGTTTCCTAGCTTTCTTCGGGACAGGTCCTATGTTCAAGGCTTATGATACAGGCATATATTGATAAACGTAAATAAATATAAACCAGAAACAGGACCTATATTTTGCTCCGATACAATTAGTTTAAACATGCAGACTATTGGAATATATTTGAAATCTCTACTCCGAATTAAATGATTTCATAAAAGTTTCCGTTTATTTTTAAAATGAGCATTTCATCATATGCTTTAAACAATGCTCAATGTTGATTAATTGGGATAAAACGTCGTTTTCAACAATTGTTCAGTCAAATTACGGTGGCCAATTCACATATCTCAACACTGCAGACAATCATGATTAAGGGCACCCAACGTTATGGCATTTGCTAAATGTATATATAGAGATCAGCACGCACATTCATGCTATCCAATGTTGTTGTACATAGTTCGAAGGAATTTCTAGATTTGCCTGCGTGAATACGCATAGTGGTTTCGATCTACACTTCACTGCCTACGCTAAAAACAAATTATATAGAACTTCGATCATATATACGTTATGTTGTCGTTTTACATTGTTCTAATATCTTTTGTGTTTTTTAGGGGATATAGATAAATTTCTTTTACATATTTCTATTGAAAATAGCAAAATGCAAGTTTTAAGCCGAATCTTATAAAATGTATGTATATATATGTATGTAATTTGCTTGCAAAAAACTATGTTATTTAAACGACGAAACAAACTGTCAGATTACCAACTGGTTAGTCGGGTCAATAAAAACAATGCCCTGTGATCTTATGAAAGTCATCGTCTTTCAATCAGCCTGACAACCAACACAAAATATATCACACGTTTTTCATCTGTCACATGCTTTATAAAGTGCTACACCCTTTACTCGCAAACAATAATGTTTATATTGAAAAGAAATGTTTTGCGATTCATTTGTCTTCAATGTAGTGTCGTATAAAAAGTGATTTTTGTTTGATTTGGTAAACGAATATAAATTTGTTAATGGATTTATCATAATCGTGTTGATCTTAATAGTATGTGAATGTAAAAATAGGATTATCATTCTCAAAGGTAAGGCTTTATTTCTCAATTATGCTGTAGAACAACGAATTTGATTATAAATGTTTGTAATATCCACATGCAGATTTCATCGCAATAGAGCTCAGACAACTCGATGTTCAAAGTATTCAAGTAAGGTATTTTAGCGACTGTTCCAGTGTTTCTTTGTTTTGGTCTTTGTTTAAGCATATAAAACATATATATACATGAGCAGTCAAGTTTGCACATATATGCGCATACAAATCCAGGTCTACAGTGTACATGGTACATTTAGTAACAGTGATTTATCTGATCTGACTCAATTGTCATTATTTGATTTAGCCATTGGTTTGCTAATATCCGAGGAAACATGTAATGACCTGAAAATTAGCAGTATACATGTAGATTTGAGTAGGGGGTCATATTTTAAGAGACGTAGAAGTCGCTCCCTTTTCAGTGTTCTCTCTTCCGTCCGTAATTACATCATAAATCGACTCCTGCAGATGCGTTTACAGACTTCTGGTTCGCATTAATGGAAATGGGTTACAATATGAAATATAGTAACACAAATTAAAAGCCAATGAAAAGAGGGAACGTCATCTAAAACATCTAGGAGCTTGAGAAAGAACGTAATTATTATTGAAACTAAATTGCAATATATTGATATTTTTTTTATTAACACTCGCCATGCAGAATAATCAATCTGGCGAGCAATTATTTTGAAAAGTAAACAATCGCTTGTGATGCATATGCCTGCAAAATTAACTATTTGGGAAGCAGAGTAAACAATATAGAATAGTTAACATAATGTATAATCGGATAAAATTAAAACACACCCATTCGCATTTTTCTGCGGGGGATTCGCGGCGGCTCCGCGGAAGAAATATAGGCCACTCCCATTTAACATTTTCTGCGGAGGGAAGTCTGCAATCCCTCTCCAGCAGGCACATATCTGAAATACCTGGAAAACGCAGGGTTATGTCGGGGGAGCGACTTAACGCCGGCGGTTTATCATTTTATCGATATCCCCCTCAACCCCGGGGTGAGGGTTTTTGGGAAAAAACCCTTCAGCTGTACTGTAGTAGCAACAGAAGGGTTTGTCATTGTTAAGTAGTTTATACCTAGTAGCAATAGAAGGGTTTGTCATTGTTAAGTAGTTTATACCTAGTAGCAACAGAAGGGTTTGTCATTGTTAACTCAGTTTATACCTAGTAGCAACAGAAGGGTTTGTCATTGTCAAGTAGTTTATACCTAGTAGCAACAGAAGGGTTTGTCATTGTTAAGTAGTTTATACCTAGTAGCAACAGAAGGGTTTGTCATTGTTAAGTAGTTTATACCTAGTAGCAACAGAAGGGTTTGTCATTGTTAAGTAGTTTATACCTAGTAGCAACAGAAGGCTTTGTCATTGTTAAGTAGTTTATACCTAGTAGCAACAGAAGGGTTTGTCATTGTTAACTAGTTTATACCTAGTAGCAAATGAAGGACTGTCAATGTAAACTAGTTTATACCAAGTAGCAAAATAAGGGTTGTCAATATTAACTAGTTTATACCTAGAAGCTAAACAAGAGTTGACAATGTAATATGGTGTGTATTTAAATAGCAAAACAAGAGTTGTTAATGTACAGTTGAGCCGCTTTTATCTGAACGTCATTTATCTGGAAAATTTGAGATCTGGACATGAAATTGAAGTTATTATTGTGCTTTAATATTTTCCTGTAATACAGAAATCAGCCGTCCGGCAATAAAAAAAAAAGGGAATTGAGCAACAATTTATACATGGAATAAGCATCATTTGTTCGGTATTTCAAATAGTTATGCACATGTAAAATGGGTTTTTTAATTGAGTAAATCTAGTCCCATGTTTTCTTTGATATAAATTTGTCTTTATAGGCGTTCGAACTTGTGTATAAAATATAATTAGGCCGTTTCATAATTTCTGTAAATTCTATCATATTGGTTTTGACTACTCTGTTTTTTCAATTATATGGGTTTTGACTTCTGTGTCAATTTTGGACCATATGGGTTTTGACATACATTCCATAGCAGCAATACAAGATTGTTGTCAAAGTACTGGTATATATCTCGTAGCAAGATTAGAGTTGTTAACCTTTTCCCTCACATAGATGCTTTCTGATGCATCTGACACAGACAGCCTTTTGAAAACATTGTGACAAAAGAAGACATTGCTCAAAACAAGCAATTTCTCCTTTTGTCACCATATTTTCAACTCTATTCAATTATTGTTCTTTCATTTAAAGGGATTTTCTTTGCTTTTTCCCAGACGTTTTCAAAATCGTCTGCTGCAGATTTATTGTATGTGGGAAAGGGTTAATGTAAACTGGTTCATCCTCATTAGTAAAACAAGTTTTGTCAATGTTACTGGTTTTAACTATGTAACAGAATGATGACATTTGTTAAATTAAACTGGTTTTATATTAAGTAATAAGTGCGTCAATATAAACAATTAATCCTATATCTAGAAGCAGAACTTAAGCTGTCTATATTCAGTTACAAAATCTACTGAATGAAATACTTTTCCATTTGCAGACATTATTGGATGCATGTGATACAGACGCCAATTAATCATAGAAAATTAACCCTTTCCCTCATATAAACGCTTTCTGACGCCTCTGCAGCAGACAGCTTTTTGAAAACATAGTGACAAAAGAAGAAATTGCACAAAACGTGCAATTTCTCCTTTTGCCACAATGTTTTCCCCTTTTTGTCATAGGTTATCAATTCAATTATGGAGATTTTCTATGTTTTGACAAAATACGTTCAAAGTCGTCTGCAGAATTGTCATATGAGGGAAAGGGTTAAAGAATCCTCAGTCAAGCAGTCAATTTGGATCTTTAGCGTGAATTTGCACGCATATTTTTTTTTTAAATGTGTTATAAATATTTACATAATGATTAGTTTTCTCTAGCACTGCTCAATTAGGTACACATTCAGTTATTAATTTCTCGTATTTTTCCTTATATAAGTATACATTTTAAAAGTAGTATGCAGCATATCTGGTGTATGTGGGAAAGAAGTGTTTAGGTAAAAACATTTGCGACTATAAACTGGCTTATACCTAGCATCAGATCAAAATTTGTCATTGTAAACTTGGTTCATAATAGGCATCCGATAATATATTATCAACACAAACTGGTTTATATTAGGCATCATATAATATATTATCAACACAAACTGGTTAATATTTGGCATACGATAATATATTATCAACACAAACTTGTTTATATTTGGCATAAGATAATATATTATCAACACAAACTGGTTTATATTAGGCATCATATAATATTTTATCAACACAAACTGGTTAATATTTGGCATAAGATAATAAAATTATATTATCAACACAAACTGGTTTATATTTGGCATCAGATAATATATTAACACAAACTGGTTTATATTATGCATCATATAATATATTATCAACACAAACTGGTTAATATTTGGCATAAGATAATATATTATCAACACAAACTGGTTTATATTCGGCATCATATAATATATTATCAACACAAACTGGTTTATATTCGGCATCATATAATATATTATCAACACAAACTGGTTAATATTATGCATCATATCATATATTATCAACACAAACTGTTTTATATTTGTCATCAGATAATATATTATCAACACAAACTGGTTAATATTAGGCATCAGATAATATGTTATCAACACAAACTGGTTTATATTAGGCATCATATCATACATTATCAACACAAACTGGTTTATATTTGTCATCAGATAATATATTATCAACACAAACTGGTTAATATTAGGCATCCGATAATATATTATCAACACAAACTGGTTTATATTTGGTAATTGAACAGAAATCATCAATGCAAACAGGTTAATATTTAGCAATTGAACAGAAATCACCAATGTAAACTGGTTTTTGAACAGAAATCATCCATGCAAACTGGTTTATACTTAGGAGGACTTATTGTTTAATTTATAAAAAGAGGACCATGTGTGATGGTCCTGTATGGCTCAGCTCTATTATTGGCCATATACTGAAGTGGATTGAACGATTTGGTATATTGGCATTCTATAAACATTAAGCATTTGAACAGAAATCCTCAATGAAAACTGGTTTATACTGAACATTTGAACAGAAATTGTCCATGCAAACTGGCTTATACTTAGCATTTGAACAGAAATCATCCATGCAAACTAGTTTGTACTTAGCCTATGAACAGAAATCATCAATGCAAACTGGTTTATGATTTAGCGTTAGAGCAAATATTATCAACACAAACTGGTTAATGTCTTGAAATTCTATGTATACATGCACAGTCAAACTTGTGTGAGCGGTCACATGCGATCAGCGGTCCCAGGCATTAAACGGTCACTTAAATCCCTCCCAACTAATTATACTCTATAAACTGCCTTGATCAGCTGTCCCCTTTGAAAGGCAGCCATCGGCCACACTAATTGATCGAGATTAACTGTAAATCTTATTGTGTTCAACGGTCATTCAACACACAACTTGGATTCGCAAGGTGTTAAATTATAGGTGTTTAAAACATACAGGTAATAAAGCATACTGTGACAATCACTTTATCGTTTTTTTTCATAAGCGTAAGCTGTTTACATGTTAGATCTAGGGTACCGAAAACAGCCAAAGTGTGCCGAATGATAGTTGCATGATTCATCAACAAGAAGTTGTGATTTTGGTTTCTGTTCTGTTTACGATGTCGGGCAAAATTGATAAATTGAAAAAGATATTTATGAGTGTTTTAGACCGAAAGACAGTACATTTATATGTTAAAATGAAAGTTAATGTCCACTTTGAAGCCCCAAGTCATTTTATATTCCCATTACATTTTAAATCTAAAGATTATCGAGTAACATTTTGTGCAAGATGTAGACGTTGATTCGGACGTTATTCTTTCCGGATACGTTATTCGGCGAATTTCAAAGTGAAGTAAAAAAATATTTGAATGTCAAAGTAGTTGTAAACGTCGGTTTAAATTAAAGAATAGATAGCATAATGAAACATTTGATAGAAAAAAGCTACAAATCTTCATAACAATGTTTAAATACAAGTTTATAAAGACAATTTACTATTTGTAATGTAATGACTATTCCTAACAGTTACATGTAATATTATGTGAACTGACAAAACTTGAACAAATCCGACCAAGTCATGAAATTTGTGATCAGCAGCCACCTGTCTTAAGCAGCCAGTTTTATCATGTCCCTTGAGTGACTGCTGATTTGACTGTATGTCGATCCTTATTATGAACTTTGATTCTCATATTCTATCTTATTTGTGTTTTTTCAGGTGTGCATGAAGCGACAAATTTGTCTTGCATTTTTATGCTGTTTGTACTACTGTGAATTGTTAATATTTCTTTCATATTCTTAAATTCAGAAAAAAAAAGTAAATCAATTGATCAAAAGTCAATTTAACACAAAAAGTCAATTATCTGGGTTTCAATATTTTCGGATGAACACCGAAACAGAAATCATCCGATCCAGAATGTCTGCATGTGTTAACATACAACACTGCTGTGAATGTAATATTAATATCACAATTCACTTCATTTGCAACAAAATCTGTCTGCAGAGGTCCCGATAAGGAGGCATAAACAGCTGTTTTCCGCACAGTATCTCTCTTATAACCCAAGCAAATCCTATGCTGTTGTTACTCAACAGAATTGTCTCACTGAGACAATTTTTTTGAGTACCCACAACAAAGGGTTAGAGGGTAAAATAAGGATTTCAGAACATGCAAAACACCCCTTATCTAGAGCTCTGTGTCTGGCACCATCTTCTTAACCTTTTACCACATGTGGGCCCATTTGGTTGCATCTGCAGCGAAAGATTTTATGAAAACATTGCAGCAATGGGAGAAATTGTTAAAAAAGATGAATTTCTCCTGAAATGAAGTTTATTGCCATGGCAGATATGTAGTGAATGGACATATTTTGGAACCTATATTGGGACCATGAAAGGAACATCATTGTTGTTGGAAGCCAAAACTTAAAATTGGACAATGACATATTGTGTTCCCAATAGATCACCTTGAGCCGTCATGTCCAGACGTAAACAATAAACAAGCAGTGCATCTATTCAATCACTATACTTTCTTTTTAACCCTTTCCCTCATATAGATGCTTTCTTACGCCTCTGCAGCAGACAGCTTTTTGAAAACATAGTGACAAAAGAAGAAATTGCACAAAACGTGCAATTTCTCCTTTTGCCACAATGTTTTCCACTTTTTGTCATAGGATATCCATTCAATTATGGAGATTTTCTATGTTTTGACAAAATACGTTCAAAGTCGTCTGCTGCAGAATTGTAGTATGAGGGAAAGGGTTAAGATATTTTTCCAAGTTTTTACATTGACTTTTTCAAAGTTGTCTGCTACAAAATACCTTCACCTGAAAATACATATTTAGGAGTTATCAACCCTAACATTTTCTGAAAAAAAAAGTAACTGGTGAAATTTGTGACATCTTTTCCTTTTGCCACAATGTTTTTAAAAGTAGTTCAATGTCAGCTATATTAGATAAAAGGGTTAAATTATTTTCTGATACAGACATTTTATTCGACACTATTGCAGTAGACATCTTGTAAAAAACAGATTAGGGAAGAGAGAAATTGCTCATAATGAGAATCAAAGTATAAACATTCTGCCTCATCCAAATCAACCCTTTTCTACACACAAACACATTCTAATGCCCTTGCAACAGATGACTTTTGAAACATTGTGGCAGCAGGAGAAATTACTTGAAGTGGTTAAATGCCCAAACTACAAATTATGAAGAAGGTGACAATTCACTGATAAACATTTTAACTTAATTATCTTGAAATCAGACATTAACAATGGAATTTTTGAGTTTTGTCATTTTGCCCCTTTTCTGATATTTCCTGGCCCTCATGTTATCAACCGATTCATACGGCTTCAACAATTTTTGTAGAGGGTTACCCAAGAAATATTTCAACCAAATTATCTTGGAATCAGATAAGCGGGCACATTCCTGTGAGGTTTGTTTGAAATTGGTCCAAACAGCTAGGAGGTGTAATTGTTTCACCTTTTCTCTCATATGACAAATCTGCAAACAACTTTGAAAACATCTACCTAAATTTTGGTTGAATGCCACTTATGAAACAATTTTGGTTGATTGCCACTAATGAAACAATTTTGGTTGAGTGCCACTAAAGAAACAATTTTGGTTGAGTGCCAATAATGAAACATTTTTGGTTGAGAGCCACCAATGGAACAATTTTGGTTGAGTGTCAATATTGAAACAATTTTGGTAGAGTGCCACTAATGGAACAATTTTTGTTGGGTGCCACTAATGAAACAATTTTGATAGAGTGCCACTAATGAAATAATTTTGGTAGAGTGACACTAATGAAACAATTTTTGTTGAGTGCCACTAATGAAAATAATTTTGGTTGAGTGCCACTAAAGAAACAATTTTGGTTGAGTGCCACTAATGAAACAATTTTGGTTGAGTGCCACTAAAGAAACAATTTTGGTTGAGTGCCACTAATGAAACAATTTTGGTTGAGAGCCCCCAATGGAACAATTGGTTGAGTGTCACTAATGAAATAATTTTGGTAGAGTGCTACCAATGGAACAATTTTTGTTGAGTACCACTAAAGAAACAATTTTGGTAGAGTGTCACTAATAAAACAATTTTGGTAGAGTGCCACCAATGGAACAATTTTGGTTGAGTGTCACTAATGAAACAATTTTGGTAGTGCCACCAATGGAACAATTTTTGTTGGGTGCCACTAATGAAACGATTTTGATAGAGTGCCACTAATGAAATAATTTTGGTAGAGTGACACTAATGAAACAATTTTGGTAGAGTGTCACTAATGAAACAATTTTGGTTGAGTGCCACTAATGAAAACAATTTTGGTTGAGTGCCACTAATGAAACAATTTTGGTTGAGTGCCACTAATGAAACAATTTTGGTTGAGTGCCACTAATGAAACAATTTTGGTTGAGAGCCCCCAATGGAACAATTTTGGTTGAGTACCACTAATGAAACAATTTTGGTAGAGTGCCACCAATGGAACAATTTTTGTTGAGTACCACTAATGAAACAATTTTGGTAGTGCCACCAATGGAACAATTTTGGTTTAGTGTCACTAATGAAACAATTTAGTGTCACTACCTTTAATGGAACAATTTTGTGAGTTACTTTGAAAACGGTTAAGTGATTACGTTTGTTTTATTTGTTTTTGTGTGGATTTTATGAAGTTTTTAACATAACTCCAGTTATACCAAAGATCACTTACATGCAAGATGTCTTGGTACACAAACCCGTACAAGGCTAGCAAATGTGCTTTGCCAAAGAACACTCTACTATGTTGCCACTACTTGGGATATAACCTGGGACCAGTGATTAACCCTTTCCCACACACTGATGCTTTCTGAGGCCTCTATAGAAAGTGGCTTTTGAAAACAATGTGGCAAAAGGAGCAATTGCTCATAATGAGCAATTTCTCCTTTTGCCACAATGTTTTAACTTTTTTCAATAATTATACTTTCATTTATGGAGATTTTCCATGTTTTTCCTAGATGTTTTCAAAGTCGTCTACTGCAGATTTGTTGTATCTTGGAAAGGGTTAAAAGATTTTTGCAATTTTCAGCACTCAACTGGATAAACAAAAGTTTGATATCAAAGTTGACTTGATAAATTAGGATTATTATGAAGGGTAGCCTGTATGTCTGAAAGGCTTTGTTTCGTCGGGGTTAACACCCTTTTCAACATTATTTCAGTTACATCACGGCAACAGTTCACTTATTCATGAACCCTAGGTAAACAAACCAGTACAAGGCTAGGAAATGTGCCTTGCCAAAGACTAGGGATCGAACCTGTTACACCAGGTGGCTAACCACTCGGCCAATGTGGAAGGCATGAACAGTTTCACAATTTGCTTTCTAATAATTAAATGTGGAAGCAAATTTCATTCCTATCACTCCAAAAAATTCACATGAAATCCAAAATATTATGAGAGAAAGAAGGAATTGCTCTAGTTGAGCAATTTCTCTTTTCCTTTACAAATACTTTCCTACAAACTGACACAATTTGATGCATCTGGAGCAGACAACTTTTGAAAACATTGCGGTAAATGGAAAAATTGCGCGTTCTCAATAACTAAACTTTCAATTAGTGAGATTTTCCATATTTTACCCTAGATGTTTTCAAATTGGTCCGTTGCACATTTTTTTATTTATGGGAAAGGAAAACATGTTCAACAAATCTAAAGCAGATTACTTTTAAACATCAAGACAAAATTATGAAGAATCTCTTAACCCTTTCCCTCATATAGACGCTTTCTGACGCCTCTGCAGCATACAGCTTTTTGAAAACATACTGACAAAAGAAGAAATTGCTCAAAACGAGCAATTTCTCCTTTTGACACAATGTTTTCCACTTTTAGTCATAGGTTATCCATTCAATTATAGAGATTTTCTATTTTTTAACAAAATATTTTTATGTCAAAAATACATTACCAGTCATTTAATACCTGATATATAATCTCAATACCGTTAATTCATCCAGAAAAGAAGCTTGCGCAGCCATGCATAGCCCTCACGCGTGTGTGATATACACGGCCGCTGGTAATACCGGCGCACGGGCCATGTGAACCCCACTTTTTAATTTCTGGACACACCGAACTGACAGCTAAGAATTTATTTCATTTTTATAATTTATTTCTTGGTCTGTTTAAGGCATTCGCCTTAAACAAGTTATTATTCATTCAGTTATTCAACTACATTAACAACCTAACAACATAATTGTGTAAATTATTAATTGTAATTAAGTTGTTTTTTTGTACACACAACTAACTGAGAAGTCACAGGTGGGTTACTCCACCCACTATTTCAGTTACGTATCGGGTGCGGTAATGGCCATTCATTCTTTCAACGGTTATAGTTACACCGACCCTATTAGCGATAATATATTATTATCGCCTTGTATTACATTATGTATATTAATTAAACATGAACAATTTTGGAAAATATTTGGAAAATCTTTTCACTGAAATACGTTCCGTGATCAACGGGTATAGTAGAAAATAAAAAATAGAAAAAAATTATATTTTTTGTTGAATCGTATAGATTGTTTTGTTTAATATATATTCTATGTCACATAGTGGTGATCAGAGGCGTGACTCATAACGGCCGTATGAGACACGCGTCTGTCGTGTTTTGCGTTCACTACGTACACACAGGATTCACCCTGTGAGTACTTCTCTTCCTGGCCTGCTTCCGTTTGGAAACAGTCTGGGTTGAGGAGGACTCACAAAAGCTGGAAGAGTAAGAAGACCCCTAAAAAGGTTTCTCTTAGCTCTATGAGTGAAGCGGAGTTTGAGGGCTTCTCCCAACAATCAGACTTCGCGGCTGTGTTGAGTGAGCAGAAGGTCAGAGCTGTTCCTTCTTCACTCCGCACAACCGCTCAGAGGTCCAGATAAGGAGGTGTAATCAGCTATTTTCCCCACAATTTCTCTCTTAGGAAACAAACCCTATGCTGTGGGTTCTCAATACCCACAGCATAGGGTAGGAGGGTCAAATAAGGATTTTAGACATGCAAACGCACCTTATCTGGAGCTCTGACCGCTCCCCCTCAGCTTCGGCTGGTCCTTCGCGGGACATGGAGGAGCGGATGGCAGCTTCTGGTGTCTGTTATTCCGTCGGGAAACAAAGGCCTTCGGGCCAGAAACCGTACGGACACAGTGATGGTTGGCCTCAAGAGTGAGCTACCGTCTGCTGAACGACATTATCTGACGTCAGGTGTTGGGGCTGACCCTTTGGGAGACGCCATGGGACAATCAAAGGGAAACCTCACTGATTGGCCACCTCTAACACCACACTCTGCAGTAAGCAGTCTTCGGACGCTTATAGAGTGCCAAATTATAATGTCTGCGGACAGAATTCTTTGGAGACCGGTGATAGAGCAGCTTCACAACTGCCTATCATTAGTCAACCGGGTAATGCTTGCGAGCAAAACCTATATGACTCCGGGTAACTGGGTACCGGGCAACCAGTCAGACATTTCGCCTAGGCGCGACCAGTCACCGGGCAACCGGGCAGTCATTTAGCGATGACGCGACCGGTCAGTCAGTAAGCCATGACGCGACCGGGCAACCGGGCAGTCAGTTTAACATGACGCGACCGGGCAACCGGGCAGTCAGTTTAACATGACGCGACCGGGCAGTGGGCAGTCAAGGTAACTGACTCCAAGGGGAACATTGTACTTCTCTAGGGATTACACTCCTTCCCCGATACCAAGCTCCGTTTCAAAAGATGTAACGGATCGGTGATAGGTGGGTTAACCAAGCCTACCGGGATCAGCAATACCCACCTTATGGGAATTCACTGTTCCCGGAAGGACACCTTTCGAAGAGGCAGTCCTTAGAAAGGCAAACCCCCGATCGGAATAACTCAGGTTTTCCGTGAAAGGGAGGTCGAGGCCGTCCCATACGGTTAGCTCGGCCCCGACGATCGATCCAGTGCGACCTCTCTCTACTGCGGAGAGGAGGTTCATATCACACGATCGACACCTTAACACAACAATAAAGTACACAAAGATTGAATATTATTTTCAATCCCTTCTCCTACTTTTATAAGACTGTTGTGTCTTTCAGTTGACACTCTCCCACCTCCTCGTCTGACGGGGGGGGGACCAGTCCCCTTCAGATTACGAGCCGGCTGTAGAGCGTTGATCTCTACATCAGAACATTAAGGAAGTATTTAGGGTGGTGCCTAATACTTTATGCCCGAAGGTTGACGCTAAAACGTCGTTTGAACCTGTAATGATTTCGAGCAAAACCTACACTCTGCAGTACAACAGTCCTCGGACTCCTACAGAGTGCCAAGTTATAATGTCTGAAGTCTTTGGAGACTGGTGATAGAGCAGCCTCACATCAGCCTATCATTAGTCAACCGGACAGTAATGGTCAGAGGGAGCTACCATTACTGAACGTACCCAGAGCTGGGTAACGAGCAGTCGTTAAGTCAAGTTGACTCCAACCGTTTTGGCAATATTATGACATAACCATTGACATCGGACAACCGGGTGTTTTCGAACACAGCCAAGTGCAAATCTCCTTCGCAGAGTTGTCGTTCCTTACACTCATATGAATGTAATGAGTCGATAGTGCTAGAGAATGAGTCAAGTGCCTACCGAGTACTCAATTAATCACTGGGCATAAACGGTTGTCACGTGAACGTTCACAGGGCAGTCAAACTCTTAACTGGGCATAAACGGTTACCGGGCAAACGGTCACCGTGAAAACAAAAATTCTACTATGAATTCTTCGGAATTCTACAGAATTCCAATTGACAAATCTCCTCGGACACAGTCATTTGGAAACCGGGCAATGTCTTTAGACAGTAGGGCACCGGTCAACCGGGTAATGTCTTAGGACATAACCTTTCGGCAGTCAATCGGGCAGTATGCTTGGACATAGCCGATTGAACCGTCGGACATCAGGTATGGGGAGTACCGGTCAAATAGTTATGTCGGTCCCCAGGGAGGAGAGAGTGCGTCTCTAGGAACTACACTCCTCCCAAGTAATACCCATCGTACCAATTGTTGGGACGAGTCGATGTCCGACGATATTACAAGGGAGAGATTCAGTTGATTTCATAAATCAATCCCCTATGCTGGCCTACCGGGATCAGCCGTTCCCAGAGGATATTCACTCTGTGAACTCTCTCATACGTGAGCTCGGACCGACGGTTGATTCCATGCGATCTCATTCTTCTTCGGAAAAGGGATCAATTCCTCGATCATGACTCCTTCATAGGATTCCTCCCACCAATGGGCTAAGTTTTTGTGGAAAAGTAGCCAGTTGCTTGGGAAGATTGTTGTGTGGAGTACTGGTGTGAGAAAACCAGGAAATACATGAGTAGGTGAACTGGCCGCCGTGATATAACTGAGAATTGTTAAAAAACGGCGTTAAACCACAATCAATCAATCATAGGATTCCTCCATGTCAAATCAGACACTGACCTTCCGGTTCAGAACCGGCTTTAGTCAATCCGCACGACCCCATCTTGTCTGACAAATAAGAGACATAGCGGGTTCAGTGCTCCATCGGATGATTAAACAATTTAGAGCTGGACTCTAAATAAACTATCATTAGTGGAAAGTTACTGCATTCACTGCGTCCATAGGCGCATTTCAGCGTATGCGGCAACATCATTCACAGGGACAGAACGTACAGTGACTTCTGCAAAGGCATTCTTAGAAGCCCAACCTGTGAAGACACAAGAGACAGGCTAAGTTCGAGCCTAGCTTTCTGCTTCCGCTGGTCCTGCCTTATCAAAGCTCCGTTACGGGAGCAAAGTTGGCATACAACCAAGTAGAGCACTGGCCCTAATCCGCAGCTATAGGGAAGCGCTCCTCTCTATTAAATCTAACAGGAATGCCATAGAGTGGGTATCAACCTTCCATTCGGTGGTTTCTACAACCGTCTTTCTTCTGGTTCCTAAGAAGACAGCCGGTGAAGACCGGAATTAGACTTATCGACTCAGATTGCGTCTAATACGGTTGAGTAATAAATGGAACGTGCCGTTTCATCAAGAACGCAATCCGGAACGATTTCTTAGACCTAACAGACGTCTTTTACCACGTACCGGTTGCTTTTTCATCGAGGAATGACCGTCGATTCATTGTAAACGGGGAAGTGTTCCTTTCAAACACTTCACTTCGATTACCTGCGTTTGGAATTATTTCCCAAAACGGGCAAGTCGGATCTATTCCCCTCAAGAGACTTGTTGTAGGACGTTTCTCGTCGAGCTGGCCCTTCGGACAGACTCGATTCGCTATTTGAGAATCCGACTCCCATTTCCTTTTCCTTTAAAAAACTTCATGTTCAAAGTAGTCTGCTGCAGAATTGTTGTATCAGGGAAAGGGTTAAATGAAAGTATTAAGTTTGTGAATATAGCAGAAAACATTGTGGCAAATGGATAAAATTGTTCCGTCTGAGAGCAATTTTTCCTTTTTCCACAACGCTTTTAAAGAGTGTTGGCTGCATGTGCTTCAAGGTGGATGAAAAGAGTTAACTCTTTCCCTCATATAGACGCTTTCTGACGCCTTAGCAGAAGACAGCTTTTTGAAAACATGGCAACAAAGGAAGAAATGGCTCAAAACTCTATTCAATTATTGTACTTTCATTTAAAGGGAGTTTCCAATTTTTTTCTGGTAAGTTTTCAAAGTCATCTGCTGCAGATTTGTTGTATGTGGGAAAGGTTTAAAAGATGTTTTTTACTTATCATTTTCCCTGTCATGGTACATCTTGATTCTCCATTATGTTCAAAGCAGCTGAATTTCTGACTAAGTCCAAATAGGAGTTGTAACTTAAGCCTTTCCCACAAACAACATTTATCTGCAGCAAACGACTTTGAAAACATCTAGGAAAAAACATGGAAAACCTAGCTCTATAAATGAGGGTATAATAAATGAAAAAAGTTTAAAACATTGTGGCAAGAAACGAGCAATTTCTTATTTTGCCACAATGTGTTCAAAAGTTGTCTGCTGCAAATGCGTCAAAATGCGTCTTCAGGTGGGAAAGGGTTAATTTTGTTACAAGATGTAATTACAGTTAATTTGAAGGACAGAAACTTGTCAAGTTAACTTTCTCCTACTAATACACGGTGAGACACAGTTCGATGATGCATCTTCTTCAGACAACTTTTGAAGAGCAACTTCTCCTTTTTGCACAACTTTTCATTTCATTCATTAATTATTCTTTTGTTTAGAGATTATTTCTAGTTTGATAACAAAAACGACTGTTGCAGATGTTTTGCATGTGGAAAAGGAAAAACCTTTTATTACATGTGACTTCTTTAGAGTTTCCTTTACCCTTTCCCACTTGTAGACATATTTTGAAAAAATGGCTGCAGACAAGTTTTGAAAACATTGTGGCAAAAGGAGAAATTGCTCATCATGAACAAGATCCGTAACTATATTTTCACCTGTATTCAACAGCTATATATACAGTCCTTTACAGAAAGTTTCCGTAATTTTTGCCTGCATGTTATCAAAGCTGTCGACTGCTGCAGATTTGTTGTATGAGTGAAAGGTTAAAAAGTCAAAATGGAATTTCTAGATGAACAAGGGCACCGCAAAGCGGATGCATCCCCTCGGCTTTCCATTTTCACATTGAGTTCTCTTGTGATCTAAATATTTAAGTCCAATTTTTGACTTCGATCTTTGACCTATGACCTTGAATCAATAGGCTTCAAAATATTGTCACAAACTAACTGTATGCCAAGTTTGGATAAGATCTGTCAAGGAATGGTCAGTGTAGAGTGGTGACAAGGTTGCCACAGCTGAGATATATTGTAAGTTCAATCAAGTTCAATTTTGGACATGACCTTTGACCTATGACCTTGAAAACCAATAGGCTTCAAGACATATCATAAACTAACTGTATAATAAGTTTTATTAAGATCGGTCAATGAATGGTCAGTGTAGAGTTGTGACAAGGCTGCCACAGCTGAAAATATTGTAAGTCCAATTTTGAGTTTGACCTTTGACCTATGACCTTGAAAATCAATAGGCTTCAAGATATTATCATAAAGTAACTGTATACCGAGTTTGGTTAAAATCTGTCAAGTAATGGTCAGTGTAGAGTGGTGACAAGGTTGCCACAGCTGAAAATAGTGTAAGTGCAATTTTGGGCTTGACCTTTGACCTATGACCTTGAAAATCAATAGGCTTCAAATATTATCATAAACTAACTGTATAATAAGTTTTATAAAGATCGGTCAAGGAATGGTCAGTGTAGAGTGGTGACAAGGCTGTCACAGCTGAAAATATTGTAAGTCTAATTTTGAGCTTGACCTTTGACCTATGACCTTGAAAATCAATAGGCTTCAAGATATTATCATAAAGTAACTTTATACCAAGTTTTGTTAAAATCCGTCAAGTAATGGTCAGTGTAGAGTGGTGACAAGGTTGCCACAGCTGAAAATATTGCAAGTCCAATTTTGGGCTTGACCTTTGACCTATGACCTTGAAAATCAATAGGCTTTAAGATGTTACCATATACTTACTTTATATCAAGTTTGGTTAAGATCTGTCAAGAAATGGTTAGTGTAGAGTGATGACAAGGTTTGTTACGGACGGAAATATTGCAAGTCCAATTTTGGGCTTGACCTTTGACCTATGACCTTGAAAATCAATAGACTTCAAGATGTTACCATATACTTACTTTATACCAAGTTTGGTTAAGATCTGTCAAGAAATGGTTAGTGTAGAGTGATGAAAAGGTTTGTTACGGACGGAAATATTGCAAGTCCAATTTTGGGCTATTTTGGGCTTGACCTTTGACCTATGACCTTGAAAATCAATAGGCTTCAAGATGTTACCATATACTTACTTTATACCAAGTTTGGTTAAGATCTGTCAAGAAATGGTTAGTGTAGAGTGATGACAAGGTTTGTTACGGACGGAAGGACACACATACATACATACATACATACATACATACGGACGGTCCCGTTACTATATCCCTTTCTCGCTTACTTCGTAACCGAGGGGATAATAAAGGTATGGTTGAGACATTTAAATGGAATTGTTTATCATCAGTTTCCCCTTTTTATACGCCCGTTTTGAAAAAACGGATTGTATTATAATTTTACCTGCGGCGTCCAGTATGTTGTCAGCTCAATAACTTTAGAAGCCTTTGTCCAATCATCACCAAATTTGGTCAGAATGTGTATTGGGATAATATCTCGGACAAGTTCGATAACTAGCCATATCGCTTTAGTCCATTGAGAGTTATCGCCCTTTAATTATAGAAATTACCCAAAATTGGTCTTGTCAGCTCAATAACTTAGAAGCCTTTGTCTAATCATCACCAAATTTAGTCAGAATGTGTATTGGCATAATATCTCGGACAAATTAGATAACTAGCCATATCGCTTCAGTCAATCGAGAGTAATCGCCTTTTAATTATAGAAATTACCTAAAATTGGTCTTGTCAGCTCAATAACTTAAGAAGACTTTGTACAATCATCACCAAATTTAGTCAGAATGTGTATTGGCATAATATCTTGGACAAGTATGATAACTAGCCATATTGATTAAGTCAATCAAGAGTTATTGCCCTTTAATTATAAAAATTACCTAAAATTGGTCTTGTCAGCTCAATAACTTTAGAAGCCTTTATCCAATCATCATCAAATTTGGTCAGAACGTGTACTGGCATAATATCTCGGACAAGTTTGATAATTAGCCATATCGCTTTTGTTAATCGAGAGTTATCGCTCTTTAATTATAGAAATTACCTAAAATTGGTCTTGTCAGCTCAATAACTTATGAGCCTTTGTCAAATCATAACAAATTTGTTCAGAATTTGCATTGGCGTAATATCTCGTACTAGTTCGATGACAAGCCATATTGCTCCAGTCGATAGAGAGTTATTGCCCTTTAATTATAGAAATTACCTAAAATTGGTCTTGTCAGCTAAATAACGAAGCCTTTATCCGATCATCTCCAAATTTAAACAATATGTTGATGGGCAGAATATCTTGGTCAGGTTTGATAACTTACAACGCTATCTTAGTCACTACAAAATTATGTCCCTTGAAATGGCCAAAACTGTACTAACAGTGTCCGCTCACTAAGTTTGGCTGATGTACAATTTTGTTTGTTTGTTTGTTTGGAGTTTAACGCCGCTTTCAACAGCTTTGGTCATATCACGGCGGTCAGTGCACCTACCCATGTTTTCCTGGCTTTCCCACACCAGTACTTACACAACATTCTTTCGAAGCCACTGACTACTTTCTCACATAGATCAGTGGTGAGAGGCAATGGAAAACATCGCCCGAAAGAATGTCACCGCAACCAGGTTTCGAACCCGTGACCTCCAGATCACGAGTCAGATACGCTACCAATTGAGCTAACCGGCCGGGTGGCTGATGTACAACCAATTATCACTATACTTGGTCTCAAAAAAACAGGACAGGCGTATTTTGTGACATTTGGCACTCTTGTTCCTTGTTGTTTTCAAACTTTGTATGGTGTACAGTCATGTTGCATAAGTCATCTTTATCGGTGAATGGGTAAACCTTTTCCCACATACAGCAAATATGCAGCAGATGACTTTGAAAACATCTTTGCAAAACATACAAATAATGGTATGATATTTAAATAAAGTTGAAAACACTGTGGCAAGGCAAGAAATTGCTCATTTTGAGCTATTTCTTCTTTTGTCAAAGTGTTTTCAAAAGTTGTCTGGTGCAGAGGCGTCCAAAAGTGTCTATATGTGGGAAAGGGTTAACCTTATACAGATTCAATCTTATCTGCACCAGCAGACTTTATAAAAAACATTTAGGCAAAAGGAGAAATTGCTCATAAAGAGCAATTTGCTACTTTTCCCATAATTATGTTCAGAGTCATCTACTGCAGACTTGTTGTATGTTGGAAAGGGTTAACCCTTCCCTTTCCCTCATACGACAATTCTGCAGCAGACGACTTTGAACATATTTTGTCAAGAAATAGAATATCTCTATAATTGAATGGATAACCTATGACTAAAAGTGGAAAACATTGTGTCAAAAGGAGAAATTGCTCGTTTTGAGCAATTTCTTCTTTTGTCACTATGTTTTTAAAAAGCCGTCTGCTGCATAGGTGTTAGAAAGCGACTATATGAGGGAAAGGGTTAAGGATACAGACCGGATCAATGGCATTACATCATTAATCGAAATTCAATAGCAACTCCCCCAGTGATGGAATCTGTCAGATCCTGATTTAGTTGAAAATTTATCTGCAAAACTCATACCTTATCTTTTTTATATTCCAGAACTGAAATCAATCTAAATGGATCACTTCAGCTATTCAAAGCTTCAAAATGTCTATTTGTAACCTTATCAATAAAAACGATCACATTTCTAATCTAGCCTTTTTGTCAATGTAACTTAAATCTTTATTTCTCATTGATTGTGAAACAGTTAGTAATTTTAACTCATATTTATAACTCTTGATGTCATTCACCATTTCACAATTTACTAACCATTTTAAAACAGTTCTAATTCTAAATGTGAAGAATAGTATAAAATTCAAAGTAAAAGAATATTCTGATATATATGCCAATCAGAATGTTTTACTTTGAGAATAAAATTCCTTTTAACAAACATATAACATAAACAAATATTTAACACTTTCCCACATATGACAAATCTGCAGTGGACAATCAGAGAAAAGTTGAAGACCCAGATCAGTCTTATAACCTCCATGCAGTCTGATCAGGACCTTTGCTGTTCACTACCTGGTCTATCTGGTCTATCATTGTATCGGAGAGGCCTTTAGGGAACTGCTATGAGAACTTTTCAATTTCAAAACCTCCAAAGGTTGTTTTTTGTATGGTTTGGCTCATTTAACCCTTTCCCACATACAACAAATCTGCAGCAGACGACTTTGAAAACATCCAGGTAAAAATATGGAAAATCTACATAAATGAAAGCATAATTATAGAATAAAGTTGAAATATTGTGGCATAAGGAGAAATTGCTCATTATGAGCAATTTCTTCTTTTGCCACAATGTTTTCAAAAGTCGTCTGCTGCAGAGGCGTCAGAAGGTGTCTACATGTGGGAGAGGGTTAAGACTATCCCATATACAGACACTTTCTGATGCCTCTGCAGCAGACAAATAATGAAAACAATGTCACAAAAGGATAATTTTTTCAAGATGAGCAATTTATCATTTTGCAACAATGTTTCAATTTTTTTTAATGATTATTAGTCGCCGGGCAGAAGCCCGCGACTTCTATTTTTAATAGGTTTTCGGAAATCACATGGGAGGAGGAGTTATTATTAGAAAAAAACAAATATGTCTTGAACATATTACAATTGCGTTTGTTTAAAAACACTAAGTTATGACACATCTAAAATGAAATAAATATTCCGATGTTTTAAGTATTAGTAGTTTCTTTATTTTGACTCGCATCTCTTTTTTTTGGGTTTTATTTACGAAGACAAAACCGTCCCCATGAGACTTGCAGCAAGCAGACTGTTATGTGTCAATATCAAGTAAAATTCACGTCGAATTCTCCTTTAAAATAGCAATCTTAATTTATTGAATGTTATTTTCATGTTCAAAAAGATGTCTTGATTTGTGAGGAATTCATTTTATAATGTTTATCCATGTATATCTAAAATATGAACTGTTTCTAAGCTAAAACTGTTGATCGCGTGACTCGCGAATACCAACTGCGTAGATCAATCTCCTTTGCAGAGAGCCGCTCTTTACACTCACTTACAAATAGTAAATTATAGGTGATTTAAAATGTTTATTTGGTTCAAAACAAATGAAGAAAAGAACAAACCGAGATAAAACTGGTTTTAATAGAAAAATGACTTTGAACGAACACTCTCTGCCTATAAAGAGAGTTTCAAGGACGACACCTCTGCGAAGAAGAATGTAGGTCATGAATCGGGTCTTTCGTACAAAATTATTTTGTCCTTGACAAATTTAAATGTGTCATTAAATTCCCTAAAGGCATATTGCTTCCGATCTGCATATTGTTATGCATCATTGACACAAGGGCGCTCATCATAATATAATTTTAAAACATGAGTAGTTTGTTATTTTCATTATAAAAAAGGAAGGAAAGAATTACAATAAATTAACCTGTTGTAGGGCTCAGTTTAGGTTCGAAATTAAGTTTAAATTATAAAACAATTTCAGATTGAGATTTAACTGTTTAGCTGATATTATATTTCGAAGGTGGTCTTATTTGTAAATATTGGATTACATTTCATCATTTGTTAAGGTATGATATAATTAGGATGCCAAGCTAGTATCATTTTGAGAAAAAAAGAAAACTCATGTCTTCAGCGATTTAACCCTTATCTCATTGTTTTAAAAGTAAATTGCTGCAAAGGTGTCCAATGTTGACTTTAATAGGGGAAACATAAAATGACATGCTACTGCAAATCTTAAATTGTCTGTTTTGTGGTTTTATTGATAAATGATAGAATTCAAATATTCTGACAAACATCTTGAAAAGTGTATGTGGAATTCACAAATCTTATAATTATTCCTTAATGAAAGCACTGTATACATACTAAGACTAATGATTGTCAAGATTACTCATTTCCATTACTGTGTATGATCAATAATTAGTTGGCTGTGTGTATGATCAACCTACTTTGGAATGGAGATTGATCATAAACAATGAAAGGCTTCAATTATCATTCACTTCGTTGACAAAACAATGCAAGTTATGACACATTTTCACTTGACCCCGCCCCTGATGTTCCAATATGCCCCTCAGATGATAACTGTTTATTCAATAACTATAATGTTAGTGTTATGCATAACTGCAGTATGCATTTCCGGCGACATTGATGCGTTGCATCAACTTTCTCTTGTATACTTACATTTATAGGGATTTTCCACATTTGTGCAAAGCTGTTATCAAAGTTGTCTGCTGCAGACTTGTTAGTTTGTATGGTATTTTAATATGGTAATATCATGGCGTTTCCAAGTTAATTTACCAGTACTTAGTAATTGGTCCATTTATCCTGACACCAGTGTAATACCAGTGAGTCAAGTTAACCCCACAACCATGAACGCCAAGAAGGGAAAGCCATTACTACCTTGCAGATTTGTTGTTTGTGGGAAATGGATTTGAAAATGAAATTGCTCAATGTAATCTTGACCTTAACCCTTTCCTTCATATGGACGCTTTCTGACGCCTCTGCAGCAGATGGCTTTTTGAAAACATTGCGACAAAAGAAGAAATTGCTAAAAACGAGCAATTTCTCCTTTTGTCTCCATATTTTCAACTCCATTCAATTATTGTACTTTCATTAAAACTGAGTTTCCAATTATTTTTGGGTATTCTAAATTCCAACAAATGACAAATCTAGTACTCTAGATAACTTTGAAATTATCAAGGAAGAAACACAGAAAATAACAAGAAATGAACAAATGATTATTGAATGGCGCTGATAACATTTTGGCAAACAGATTGATTGGGGTATAACGCCGTTTTCAAGCATTGTTCAGCCATATCACAGCGATCTGTTCACCTACAAATGTGTTTCCTGGCTTTCTTATATGAGTCCTCCACACAACAGACTTTCTAAGCAATACATTTTGGCAAAAGGAGGAATTGCTCACTACGAAAACTCTTCACATTATTGGCTCATTGTATTTGAGACTGAAGTGTTGTCATCAACTGACCAGGGCACAGGTGCCAGTCTCGTTTAAAATCTAAAAATAGCATTTGACTATATATTGACAGTATATAGTCAAATACTATTTTTAGATTTTAAATGAGACTGGCACCTGTGACATATGACTGAAACCTTTTCTGTTCTAGTCTTCTAATGGTGTTTAAAAATTTTGTGTATTTTTTTTTTTCAATTTGGCATTGGGTCCAGGTTATACAGTGGAAGAGTTTGTGATTCACAGACAGACAGAGGGACAGACATACAAATCAGCCAATACAATATGTGTCCTCCAAATATATGGCTGATATTGGGGGAGGGTAACATAATATCAGACTATGTAACCAAGAAAAACGTCTATAATTATATTAGACTACAGGTTTGATGTTTACTTTTCCATAATAATCTTGATGACCATAACATGACAAGTGTCTGTCTGAGTCAACAAACTTGTCTGCAAATTGGTTACATAAATAAACTACCAGATCCTTCTACTTAACCCTTTCCCTCATACAACAATTCTGCAGCAGACGACTTTGAACATATTTTGTCAAAAAATAGAAAATCTCTATAATTGAATGGATAACCTATGAATAAAAGTGGAAAATATTGTGGCAAAAGGAGAAATTGCTTGTTTTGAGCAATTTCTTCTTTTGTCACTATGTTTTCAAAAAGCCGTCTGCTGCAGAGGCTTCAGAAAGCGTCTATATCAGGGAATGGGTTAACCCTTTCTCACCATTTTGATGCATCTACAGCAGATGACCTTTGAAAACATTTGTGACAAAAGGGGAAAGTCTTTCCATATGTTTTCAAAGTTGTCAGCTGCAGATTTGTTGTATGTGGGAAAGGGTTAACCACTCAAGTGATACTGTTGACTTTTGACACCTCTACAGAGAAATGACCTTTTCCAAATGGTTGTCTATTATGAGCCTGTCCATGGGAAAAGGTACAAGTTGGCTTTTTTAAACAGTGGCCATCCAGATCAGCCTCTGATCAAGATATACACTGGTCAAATATAACTTACAACTTGAACGGGCTCATATCAGGTTTTGTTTGTATGGTGTTAAATGCAACTTTCAATAATTTTTCAGTTATTTTCAGGCAATTCCTGGGTAAACTTCTAGTACTACTGGTTCATTTATCCAGACACCAGCGAGTATGTTGTGATGCTAACTCAAAAAGACTATGGTATGACCAAGCTGGGGATCAAACCCACAACTTCTGGTACCCAAGGCAGATGCTCTAACACTACCTTTCAGAGGCAGTCGTCTCATATCAGCAGAGCTCGATAAGGGGCGTTTTACATGTTCTAAAACCGTTATTTGACCTCAAAATTCTTTTGAGTACCCACAACATAGGTTTTAATGAGCGCGTACAGATTTATCTTGGAAGCAAGACATGTTTACTCCTCCTTATCTAGTCCTGGGAAATAATTAATTGTTATGAGTAGTACCTTATTGTCCTCAAGTCTGTGCCCATCATGTATTTTCCAGATCATCTCAGGTCCGCAGCTCGCAACATGCTGACCAATGTCAAAGTACCGAGTTATTGGATTGGTTTCATCCGCAATAATGGAATGCTTAATCATCGATAAAACATCCATGCTTCGTGTGAATGATGAACATCGGAAGAAACTACATTTTCCGCATGATTTGTCGGGTGATTGGGATTCAGTCCTGTTGTCTGTGTACACTGTATACAACTGAGTACCAGACATAAGGTGGGTGGGACGGAAAACAACTTCCTACACTACACAAACAACTTGGTGGCTCTGAAATGTACAGAAAATAAAGAATATACATGTATTCACAATGGATTTCATTTATTTGCAAACCGGATTATAGTAGCAACTGTTTATTTGCAAAAAGGGATAACATATTTCAAACACATGTAGATGCATTTAGATATCATTGAAAAGAGTTACCTCTGAGCTTTAAAACAATCCAAAGAAAATGGGGGGTCATGCATGATGCAAGAAAGAATTCACTAGGCGAAAATGGTTACCGTCATTTTGGACCAAATCGAGCCCAGACAAACCGGTGTTTAGCATTCTCTACTTTCACTTTAAAACAAGGTCAAAATGCTAAAAGTGATCCAATCAATTATTTCCAGTGCATCCTATACACATTTACAATGATTTTTAACTCAATGTAATATATTTAATGCATTCTGGTGATGGCATACACTCATTTCTACACAAACAAAGATTTTTTTATACTTGTGAAAGGGGGTAGCGAGTAATTAAAGAAGAATCAGTATCCTATTAAATGCAAAAAACGAGCCCAGACAAACCGGTGTTTAGCATTCTCTACTTTCACTTTAAAACAAGGTCAAAATGCTAAAAGTGATCCAATCAATTATTTCCAGTGCATCCTATACACATTTACAATGATTTTTAACTCAATGTAATATATTTAATGCATTCTGGTGATGGCATACACTCATTTCTACACAAACAAAGATTTTTTTATACTTGTGAAAGGGGGTAGCGAGTAATTAAAGAAGAATCAGTATCCTATTAAATGCAAAAATTTGCTTCATTGCAAATGTTTAAGTTTTGTTGGTCATACAGATTTTGCTACTTAAATAAATCACATAAATTCAATAAATTTCTGTAAAATACAGGTTTATTTGAAAATGGCCACGATATAAATGCATTTTGAAGTTTCATCTCAAGATAGTCAATTACTCCTTTCCTTTTTATTCAACTCAAAAGCACTTTTCATCATTTTTCCAATCCAATACTTCAGTTCTTTGATTTCCTACTTCTGTATGATATAACCACCTTTTCCCACTTACAACAAATCAACAGCAGACGACTTTGAAACCATTTAGTTAAAAATATGTGGAAATGTTTTATAATTGAAAGTATGATTATTGAATAGAAATGAAAACAGTGTGGCAAAAGGCCAAGTTGCTCGTTATGAGCAATTTCTCCTTGTGTCACAATGTTTTCAAAAGTCTGCTGCAGATGCATCAAAATATGTCTGCAAATGGGAAAGGGTTAAAACCCATCAACCAATCTACCAATCAATGAAAAAGCACCAAACCAACATTGGTCTGATGCTCTATAGATAATAATTGTCTGGCCTTTTGTCACCAGTTAAAGTTGACACTTTTTCCTGTTACAGACAAGATCTCTCTCCAGTTGACGAAACAAGTTACGTAACCCTTTCCCACATGTAACAAAACAACAGCAGACGACTTTGGAAACATCTAATCAAAAATGTGAACAAATCTCAATCAATTACAGTTTAATTATTAATGTTTTCAAAAGTCGTCTGCTGCAGAGGTGTCTGAAAGTGTCTATATAGAAAAATTTCAGTAAATGAATGTTAAATATTAAATAAGGTTGAAACCATTGAATCAAATGGAGAAATTGCTCATGATGATCAAACCGTCCTGTTGCCACGGTGTTTTCAAAATTCATCCACTGAAGATGCGTCAAAATGAGCTGTAAGTGTGAAAGAGTTAATTAATTAAAAAAATGAACATATTCATTGGGAGCTGCTATTGGTCTCTTTATCATCCGAAGACTTTTCAATTTTTATCTAGACACGATTTTCTTAGATCTCATTATAAGTAGGATTAAATTTGAATGTGTTTATAGTGAAATATGGTAGATCTAGCTAATGAGTAAAGTAACCCTATTGGCTGATACAGTTGACATTTAACATTTAGATTAATAGCAGCAGACGACTTTTCAAAACATTATGAGAAAAGTAGAAATTGCTCAGAATGAAAAAAAATCCGTTATCCCAATACGTTTTCAATGTCACATTTATACTTCCTCTTTTATGTAAAATATCACTTTTTTCATCAAATCTTTTCCATGTATAAAATGCTAAAAATATCCTATGAGGTAAATGTTTAAAACAAAGTGATATCCCAGACTTCCTGTCGTTTGATATATCCCATATGGATACTGACAGACATCAGACACGTATTACTGTTTACCTGATGTGATACCTTAACCTTTTCCCAAATACAGCCGCTTTCTGACGCCAGTCTGCAACAGACAGCATTTGAAAACATTGTGGCAAAAGGGCAATGAGCAGTTCGCTTTTTGTCACAACGTTTTCAAGTACATGTATTATAATTTCCCTTATGAAGATTTTCCACAATTCCATAGTCGTCTGCTGCATATTTATTGTATGTTGGAAAGGGATAATAGTCCCCTGCTCTGAAAACAGCAGAGGGAAAAAAGGGAATACCTGGATGATTGAAAGTGTAGGTTTTGTTACACAACTGAAAACATTACGGGAATTGGAAAAAATTGAGCTAAATCCATTAATTTTCTTCTTAAAATTCCAACTATTTTTTCAAAAGTCTTCTTCTGCAGTTAATGTATCAGGGGAAACATTAAAATGTCATGGGTTAATTGTGACAATGTGTACAAAAGGTTATACTGCATCACATATCAATAGGTCGACAAACCGGAAACTCATATCAGTAATCTAGAACACTCTAGGGATGGCTGAACAGACAAATAGAAAACACCAGAAGTTTCAGTTTGGAAGGGAATTGTTTTTAAAGGGCTGTGAAAATCTGATCCCAGGGTTCATATGCTTACCTCGTACGTTAAATAATTTGACTTATGAGTTGAAATATATTGTTTAAGAAAGCCATGGCCAGTTTCTGCCACAATAAAATAACAATGTGTATAGTGCAGTCTTTGTTAAGACTTTTCGCAACAAGTTCTATTAGACAATATAGCAGAAGTTTAGAGAAACCAATAAATGAACGTCTACTGGAGTCATTGCTAACAAATTGTTTCTACATAAGTCATTGGGAGAAATCGGAAAGTTACTTAAAGAGAACATATTTGAGTCTGCAAGTGTTCTTGGACTCATCTCCAATAAACAACAAATCTGCAGCAGACAACTTTGAAAATATTTAAGTGACACTATGGAAGATTTGTATGAATGAAAATATGTTAATTGAATAGAGTTTAAAACATGGTGGTAAAAGGAGAAATTGCTCATTAGGAGATTTTTTTTTTGCTACCATGCTTTCAAATGTCTGCAAATTCAACAAAATGAGAAAGAGTTAACCTTTTCCCTCATATAGACGCTTTCTGACGCCTCTGCAGCAGACGGCTATTTGAAAACATAGTGACAAAAGAAGAAATTGCACAAAACGTGCAATTTCTCCTTTTGCAACAATGTTTTCCAGTTTTAATCATAGGTTATCCATTCAATTATAGAGATTTTCTACTTTTTGACAAAATATGTTCAAAGTCGTCTGCTGCAGAATTGTCGTATGGGGGAAAGGGTTAAACTGTGCTCTACAAGCAACAACCATACAGCAATGAGTTGTTATGCCAAACTAAAATACTAGCTTGCAGCAAGCTCATAGCAAGTGTGCCATAAATTGGTGCAAGCTCACTGCAATCTTATTATGCTTGCAGCCCTAAAATATTAATATTACTGGTGTGCGCAAGGAAATTAAGCTCGCTAATAGTTCTTGTTTCGTTAACTTTCCATAAGCTTCCTGCAAACTTAGAATCAGTTAAGGAATCTTAATACGGTTGCGCATGCTTAAAGACAAGATTGTGAATCCGATCACAATCTAACTGCACGTTTATTTAAGTTGGTCCCAAGCTTGTTATAATTGTGAAGATAATCTTGCTGTAACTTGCTGCAATCTTAATAAAGCTTGCTGATTGGTTTAGGAAATTATCAATGAATTGTAATCGAAATTAATAAGCCACTGTCAATTGTGATAAGCAATTTATATACAGTCAAATGGTCATGTACAATTTTAATAAGTTACGCTAAGGAGCAATTTCTCCTTTTCTATAATATTTTAAAAATTTATGTTTTTACAAAGTCAAAAGTTATGTCATCTGCAACAGATAAAGGATTTAGCCATTACATCATATGCTTTTGATATTGAAAAGAATTATAATCATCATGAAACAATGAAAACTTTTTAAAAGCATGTACGAGTGAATGTGACAAAGACTTAACCCTTTCCCACAAACAACAAATCTGCAGAAGACGACATTGAAAACGTCTAGGCAAAAGCACAGAATATCCCTTTAAATGAAAGAACAATAATTGAAAGAAAGCGTCTATATGAGGAAAAGGGTTAAAGGAGTTTTTAAGTCATTTCTGCATTTTCAACAAAGTCATCAGATGCCTTGGAATCAAAAGCTGGTCTGTATCAGGGATGCTTACGATAGATCTATTGAAAACATAGTGACAAAAGAAGAAATTGCACAGAACGTGCAATTTCTCCTTTTGTCACAATGTTTTATACAAAGTTTTGTCAAGATGCTTTAAAAGTCGCCTGCTACAGATTTGTTGTATAATTATGGTAAAGGGTTAATGAATATGTCAAAGCATAAAAAGTTGATGTAGATACATCATGAAACATTGAAAGCCAACATTGCAAATTATAAACCCTTTCTCGCTTTCAGGCTTTCACATTTCAAGCAGACAAATTTTGAAAACAATGTGGCCAAAAAATAAATTGCTTATAATTAAAACTTTCCTCTATTGTCAAAATACTTAAATTATCAATCTATTCAAAAATTATACTTTCACTTATATATCAATAGGCTATGTACATTTTTGTCAAGATGTTTTTAAGGTCGCCTGCTGCAGATTTGTTGTATATGGGAAAGAGTTTATCATATAAGCAAATCAGATAGAGGGATACTCACTAATCAAAAGAAAAACAGGGAAATCAATTCAGAATGTTAATTTGCTATAAAAATCATAGCAGATGCCTTTTAATGACATAAATATAAAGAAAATCAATGAGAGGTAATGTGATGTTCTTAACTACTCCGGGAAAGGGATTGTTGTTCGTCAAGATTGGCTTAATAAAATCCTCCCAGAATCCTTTGGTTTGTCACATGCCGTGAAATTTTATAGAGTTTTGGTTGTGTGTTTATGGAGAGTGAACAAGGTGCCTGTGGAACGGAAACTGCTGTGCCGAGTTATGGGGATTATGATAAAAACCTATAATAACCACTTTCTCTCCCTTTGCAAGCTTTTTATATTGTGTTAACTGTAATCCTTACAATGCTGAGTTTATAGAATGAATTTGGCCAGCTTTGCATTTGGAAGAGTTCATTACCAATTCTAGGAATATCATAATGGAAATATTTGGAAGGGCAGTCAACAGAATAGCGCCTATTCTGATGACAGAGATGTGTTGGCTGACCTTGCTCTATACTGATGACACAGATGTGTTGGCTAACCTTCCTCTATACTGATGACACAGATGTGTTGGCTGACCTGGCTCTATACTGATGACACAGATGTGTTGGCTAACCTTGCTCTATACTGAAGACACTGATGTGTTGGCTGACCTGGCTCTATACTGATGGCACAGATGTGTTGGTTGACCTTGCTCTATACTGACGACACAGATGTGTTGGCTGACCTTGCTCTATACTGATGACACAGATGTGTTGGCTGACCTTGATCTATACTGACGACACAGATGTGTTGGCTGACCTGGCTCTATATACTGACAACACAGATGTGTTGGCTGACCTTCCTCTATACTGATGACATAGATGTGTTGGCTGACCTTGCTCTATACTGTTGACACAGATGTGTTGGCTGACCTTGCTCTATACGGATGACACAGATGTGTTGGCTGACCTGGCTCTATACTGATAACACTGATGTGTTGGCTGACCTGCCTCTATACTGATGACACAGATGTGTTGGCTGACCTTGCTCTATATTGATGACACAGATGTGTTGGCTGACCTGGCTCTATACTGATGACACATATGTGTTGGCTGACCTGGCTCTACACTGACAACACAGATGTGTTGGCTGACCTTGCTCTATACTGATGACACATGTGTTGGCTGACCTGCCTCTATACTGATGACACAGATGTGTTGGCTGACCTGGCTCTACACTGATGACACAGATGTGTTGGCTGACCTGGCTCTATATACTGACAACACAGATGTGTTGGCTGACCTTCCTCTATACTGATGACATAGATGTGTTGGCTGACCTTGCTCTATACTGTTGACACAGATGTGTTGGCTGACCTTGCTCTATACGGATGACACAGATGTGTTGGCTGACCTGGCTCTATACTGATAACACTGATGTGTTGGCTGACCTGCCTCTATACTGATGACACAGATGTGTTGGCTGACCTTGCTCTATATTGATGACACAGATGTGTTGGCTAACCTGGCTCTATACTGATGACACATATGTGTTGGCTGACCTGGCTCTACACTGACAACACAGATGTGTTGGCTGACCTTGCTCTATACTGATGACACATGTGTTGGCTGACCTGCCTCTATACTGATGACACAGATGTGTTGGCTGACCTGGCTCTACACTGATGACACAGATGTGTTGGCTGACCTGCCTCTATACTGATGACACAGATGTGTTGGCTGACCTGGCTCTACACTGATGACACAGATGTGTTGGCTGACCTTGCTCTATACTGATGACACAGATGTGTTGGCTGACCTGCCTCTATACTGATGACACAGATGTGTTGGCTGACCTGGCTCTACACTGATGACACAGATGTGTTGGCTGACCTGCCTCTATACTGATGACACAGATGTGTTGGCTGACCTTGATCTATACTGATGACAGAAATGTGTTGGCTGACCTTACTCTATACTGATGACACAGATGTGTTGGCTGACCTTGCTCTACACTGACGACACAGATGTGTTGGCTCACCTTGATCTATACTGACGACACAGATGTGTTGGCTGACCTGCCTCTATACTGATGACACAGATGTGTTGGCTGACCTTGCTCTATACTGATGACACAGATGTGTTGGCTGACCTTGCTCTATACTGACGACACAGATGTGTTGGCTGACCTTGCTCTATACTTATGACACAGATGTGTTGGCTGACCTTGCTCTATACTGATGACACAGATGTGTTGGCTGACCTTGCTCTATACTGATGACACAGATGTGTTGGCTGACCTTGCTCTACACTGACGACACAGATGTGTTGGCTGACCTTGCTGTATACTGACGACACAGATGTGTTGGCTGACCTGCCTCTATACTGATGACACAGATGTGTTGGCTGACCTTGCTCTATACTGATGACACAGATGTGTTGGCTGACCTTGCTCTATACTAATGACACAGATGTGTTGGCGGCTGACCTTGCTCTACACTGACGACACAGATGTGTTGGCTGACCTGGCTCTATACTTATGACACAGATGTGTTGGCTGACCTTGCTCTATACTGATGACACAGATGTGTTGGCTGACCTTGCTCTATACTGATGACACAGATGTGTTGGCGGCTGACCTTGCTCTACACTGACGACACAGATGTGTTGGCTGACCTGGCTCTATAATGATGGCATAAGATCAGTTACCCTCTCCCACATACAACAAATCTGCAGCAGATAAATGACGATGTAATTACTGAAAACAGATCAAAACATTTTGGCAAAAGGAGAAATTGCTCGTTTTAAGCAATTTCTCCTTTTGTCACATTGTTTTCAAAAGTCGTCTGCTGCAGAGGTGTCTGAAAGTGTCTATATGTGGCAAGGGGTTAACCATGATCCTGGTAAGGATAACTCGCAGACAGCTTTTTGAAAACATAGTGAAAAAAGAAGAAATTGCTCAAAACGAGCAATTTCTCCTTTTGCCACAATGTTTTCCACTTTTAGTCATAGGTTATCCATTCAATTATAGAGATTTTCTATTTTTTGACAAAATATGTTCAGGCTAAGGGTTAAAACAATAAAATGAAAAATATCTATAGATGAAAATATGTAGATTGAGTAGAATTGGAAGCATTGTAGCAAAAGGGAAAAGTGTTCATTATGAGCAATTTCTCCTAATGCCAGTATTTTTAAAACTCGTCTGCTGAAGATTTGTGAAAACAAGTCTGCATGTTTGAAAGGGTCTACAACCATCTTAACAAGTCAAATTGCACTAGAAAGCACTAAATGATTGATCATTTCAGACTAAGCTACCTCTGCAAGACACTCAAAGAATCACCTCATGACATCTTAATTAAGTTGTCTGCTTCCCGAACATCTGATGAAAGAAAAAAAGGATTCAGGAATATTTGATATATAAATTTGATTGAGTTGAAAATATTGTTTTAGAAATAGGCCAGTAATCTTTCTAGTTGCAGCTTGACAAAAAAAACAAATGTTTATTTAACCCTTTCCCTCATACAGCAATTCTGCAGCAGACGACTTTTAACGTATTTTGTCAAAAAATAGAAAATCTCCATATTTGAATGGATAACCTTTGACAAAAAGTGGAAAATCATTGTGGCAAAAGGAGAAATTGCACGTTTTGTGCAATTTCTTCTTTTGTCACTATGTTTTCAAAAAGCCGTCTGCTGCAGAGGCGTCAGAAAGCATCTATATGAGGGAAAGGGTTAACTACATATAATGCATTGTGTCTATGTGCATTGGTTATTCCTAGCTTCCACATACATCAAAATCTGCAAAATATTGAAAATCGCTATAACTGAAAGAACAAATATGGAATGTAGTTGAAAACACTGTGGCAAATGTAACAAGAGGCCCACTGCCATTAGGCAAAAATTAAATCTCCAAACAGCCCCGCCCCCTGGTGGCCATGTTTTTTGACCAATCACTATGGCTTGAAGGAATCTCGTACTGTCATCGATGGAACATTTCTGCAAAATTATTTGAAAATCGGCCAAATAGTTTGGGAGGAGAAGATTTTTAAAGTTTTCACTGAAGCCAATATAAGGCTAACAGCCCCGCCCCAACAACGTCCGAGTTATTGTGGAAAATTGAAAAGTGTTTTTTTTTCTTAACCCTTTCCCACATACGACTTTGAAAACATATCGCCAAAAATGTTCCATAAATGAGAGTTTAATGATTTTAATCTATAGGTGGGAAAAGTTAGTTTCACTGAAGTCACAGGTTGGAAAAGTATTATTCTATTTGTCTTTTCGTCATTTTCTTTATTTAAGCCTTTCCCACATTTTCCACCATTCTTACTCGACACTCGACCATTCTTACTCGACACTCAACTGTTCTTACTCGACACTCGACCTTTCTTACTCGACACTCAACCATTCTTACTCGACACTCGACCTTTCTTACTCGACACTCGACCATTCTTACTCGACACTCGACCGTTCTTACTTAACACTCGACCTTTCTTACTCGAAACTCAACTTTTCTTACTTGACACTCGACACTCAACAATTAGAAACTCTCTTCCCACATACAATAAATCAGAAGCAGACAACTTCGAAATTATCAAGTCCAAAATATAGAAAATCTCTACATATGATAGTATCGATGCTTTAATAATTGAATACAGTTCAAATTATTGTGGAAAATAGGAAAATTGTTCATTACATTATTGATAAATTTCTCCTTCTGCCACAATGATTTCAAAAGTCGTCTGCTGCAGAGCTATCAACAAGTGTCTATATTAAAAAAAAGACATGTCACTATGACGTTTCACTTTTGACAAAGTAACTTAAATATCAGGCACCTAAGTTCCTTAATACTTTCCCACATACAGACACTTTCTGATGCCTCTGCTGCAGAAGACTATTGAAATCATTGTGGCAAATGGAGAAATTGCTTGCTCATCATGAATACATCGATTTCAAATCTATTCTATAATCATACCGGGCTCTGGAAATTTTGAAATCTGAATTGGTCCGGTGAAATCCAGCTCCCCATCCCCCTTGTCTATGAAAAATATGATATTGGAACAATTTTCAAAAAATATATAAAAATTTCATGTTTATTTCAGAATACCTTGCATAGATGGTTGCATAACAGTGTCATCCCTCGATAATGTCTATGTAAAAGCACTTCATAATTTTCAAAAATTTGCTGACGAACATAACCATACATGTTTTCATTGCTTGTTCGTACTAAAGAAAGTTTGACCCGTACTCCAATATAGTACTTACTACAAAATGATTGGTGATGCACAGGAGATACACTTCTCTTATTTAGTGCTCTGTTTGTACAGTAATTATTTTTTTTTTCTACATAAAAATAAACCTTTTACTGAAAAAAATGTCTTGGAATCACCATGACTGAAATATTTCTGACATAATTAGAGAAATCCATTTTTTAGTTAAGTACCCATAATAAACCATAATTCTCTTTGTCAACATGATTCGGGTCAAATTCTTATAACTGTCAGTAATTATCAACTTCAAAAACATTTCCCTTATAAGCACCTTAAATGTAGCACAATGGTTTACAATAGTAGAACGTTTGTAACAGTTTGAAAATTGCAAACGGTCCGAAAGTAAAGTAACAAGTCAATTAGCCGTTCAGTCCGGAGTGGGACCGATTAACAATTGGTAAGACTGATCAACTTGTTATTAGGAAGCTGCAAACACTTTTAAAGAACACCTATACCCCATATATTATCTATCAAACTGCAGGGAGTAATAAGATTACACAATTGTCATAGTTTATTGGACCGTGTTCTTGTTAGAAACAAAGAGAATGTGTACTAACTAGGATTTTATTGTGTTCTCGTTTACAAAGTGACATATAACTTAGGTATTGGTGAGATTTCTGAAAATATCTGGACAGATTTTTTTTTTACAAGTTTTATGATTGAAGTCGGTTCCGACCGTCAAATTTTCAGTTTTGTCGGATGCCTAAATTATACTATCAATTATGGAGATTTACCATATTTTATACTTGATAATTTCAAAGTCGTCTGCTGCAGACATATTTTAAGTGGGAAAGGGTTGATACTTTGAACCTTATATTGCCTATAGATATTCCCATTATAAACCACAGATATAACAACACATAAAGAGACAGATAAATGTCCAAGAACGGTTTGGAACAGTTTTCTAACGTTTAACTGAAAGAAGCAACTTATTTATCCTTATTCGTTGTGACAGAAAAATCAATTTTTCATGCAATTCATATAAGGAAAAAAGGATTTTAGCATAACTGCAAGATCCTTTTGCTAGTTTCAAGCAATTTGTCTTTTTCAACAATGTTTTTTAAATAGTAATGTTACCGCAACGGTGGTGTCACACTACTGTCATGTAGTTGTAGAGCAAATGCCTAATGTGCAGAAGATTGCTTATATTCAAACTCCAGTCTGATCATAAGAAAGCCTTTCCCTCATAATTATACGCTTTTGGACGTTGCAGCAGACAATTTTTTGAAAACATTGTGACAAAAGGAGAAATTGCTCAAAACAAGCAATTTCTCCTTTTGCCACACAATGTTTTCAACCCTTTTCAGTAATTATACCTACATTTATAGTGCTTTTCTGTGTGTATGTCTAGATACTTTCAAAGTTATCTGCTGTAGATTTTCTGTATGTGGGAAAGGGTTAAAGATGATGACTTTCCCTATTTGGCGCTCAGGAATGTTGGGTTAGAAATACGACTGACTGGCTGGTGTCAGGATAACTGGACCAGTAGTACTCAGGAAACTTGTCCAGGAAAAGCTGTGATATAACTGAAAGCTTGTTGAAGGTGGCGTAAAACACCATACTAAAAAAATAGTTGCCAGCTGTAGAGGTGTCAGAAGACAACCCTATAGTTGGTCATCAGAGGGTAAAGGCGAATGAATGCATTTTTTTTCTATGGCTAAATTCATATTGATTTGTATAAACCTTTTCCCTTGATACATCAATGACTTAAAGTCTCTGCAGCAGATGAGATTCCAAACTATTGTAGAAATTAGAGAAACTTCTTAAAACAACCAATTCCTACTTTTTCAATTAAAAAAAAATAAAACTCTTTATTGTAATTGAGATGCTATCATTTATGCAGATTCTCATGCTATTGTGTTTTTAGATGCAGACTTCACTAAAAGTGTCATCTAGCTACTCCATTAATTCATCTATAGCAACAAAACCAATGACAGTAACCAATACCGGAATTTGCATGTTTCACACGATTATTCTATCAGTAAAATAAGGATAGTGTCACAGTGGTATATTTTCTTTCAGAATTTCCAGATACAACATTTTTAACCCTTTTAACCCATTCCCACATACAACTAATCTGCAGCAGACGACTTTGAAAAAATGGAAACTATCTTTGAATGAAAGTACAATAACTGAATAGAATTGAAAACATGGTGACAAAAGGAGAAATTGCTCGTTTTGAGCAATTTCTTCTTTTGTTGCCATGTTTTCATAAAGCCGTCTGCTGCAGAGGCATTAGAAAGCGTCTACATGAGGGAAACGGTTAACTTGTAAAAGACAATTCATGATGCTTTTTATGCAGCAGATAACTTTGTAGATTTCTTTTCCGGCCGTGTTCATAAAATTTGCTTGCTTCAGGCGCATCTTTACTTGTAGCCGGATTATGCGTTTAACTTTTTTCCAAATGTAGAGGCTTTTGGATGCATCTACAGCAGATGACTTTTAATAAACGTCCCGACAATAGGAGATATGGCTCATAACCAGCAATTTCTCATTTTTCCACATTATATGTACAAATCTGTATTTAAATTATGCTTCAATTGTTCCAGATGTTACATTATCAAATGTTTCAAAGCAGTATAAACCCGTTACCATGTATGGCAAATCTGTAGCAAACTTTGAACATTAAAGGCAACAAAATGTCTTTCAATGAAAGAGATATTATTGAGTATAGTTGAAACAGTCTTCTGCATCTAAATGTGGGAAAGGGTTAAATGCCTTGTCAGGCTATGGGTTAAGACAAACCTCAAGCAAGCCATTTTAGAAACATTGCAGGAAAAAAGTATTAACTTATTTACTCAGTCACATAAAGGTATAATTTTTAAACTTTATTTGTTATACAAACCTTATGTACGTTTGTAATGTGTTTTACACAGCTTTCAAGAATTTTTCAGTTATATCATGGCTTTTCCCAGCTTGATTACCAGTACTACTGGTCCATTTATCCTGACATCAGTGATTTCTGTCAAAATGCCAACCCAACAACGAACCCTGAGTGGCAACGAGGGAAATGCATAACTACCATTTTTAAAGTATTGGTATGACCCGGCTAAGATCGAAGTCACAACCTTCCGGGCCCAAAGCAGACACTTTGCCACTCAGCACCAGGGCAGTTACAAACTGTTGTGTATTTGATACCTGTTGCCAATCAATATATAATAAATTGTTTTATGACCAGAAGCTGTATTAGCTAGGTTATGTCAATAACATTTTGTCTTGTCTATGATACCAGTGCCAGATAAGCCACACCCTCTGAGTATTATTGCATACACAGGCCCAGCTTATGTCAAATTGTGTTAAGTCTGTAAATATCATGCTCCCTACCCAGTTTATTCATAAAATATATGATACCCTGGGCAAATTGGCTAGCGAAACTTCGTAAAGCATGCATCACGATTTCCTCCGTAACTACACTGTAATGTTCGTATCGCATGAGGTTTGTGTCATGCGGCCAATCAAGCGGCTGCATTTCACCTCATAAATTATTCATGAGTACAATATTTTTACAGCCAATTTGCGCAGGGTATCATATATTTTATGAATAACCTGGGTACCGAGCAGAGGATGGTAAAAATCTGATGATGTCATTGTAAATAAACATTTGGAAGAAACAATTGTTAATAAATTTGAAATGCAAGATATCTTCAAGAATGCTTTTCTATCAAACAAGTATGTTTCAATTTCAATTCATATATAATTAAATTTTCGATATTTTGTCTACTAATAGTGCATTGATATTTACATGTATAATCAATTAATTTAAAAAGGTAGGAACTGTTGTGTATTTAATACCCATTGCCAATCAGTTGGTAATATGATACCAATGCCACAGCATCTGAATACAACTGCATACACATCACTGCCAACATGACATGTATTATGCATGCTACCACTGATCATTATAAGATAGTTGTGATATGTTAGTCAATATACAAGACGAATGTTTGACGCAAAGTCTCTTTCAAAGAGAAGCCGCAATATTTTGTTGCACATGTAGAAATAAGAAAAAAAGAACATTTAAATCCACAAATATTAGAACAATTTAAACTGTAGTCAGTATACTGCTGATATCGGTAGAAGATATAACTTTTATGTAGGATATTTAACCTGGCAGGGTCAGTGTTTTAAGTGAATGAGATGGTTAAACTGATCATGGAAAGTGACTTATATGATAATAAAGATAAATGGACAAGAGGTTATGATAAATTTCAATTTGTACCAAAAACTATTCTTGTTGAACACACGCCCTGTTATGATTATGTTTTGTCAAATAATGCTGAAACACAGAACATCTGTTTTTGGTTTATCCGTAAGTCATGATAGTGGCTAAGGGTTTAACCATTTCCCACATAAAACAAATCTGCAGCAGATGACTTTGAAATTATCAAGTACAAATTATAAAAAAATCTCTATAAATGATCGTATGATAATTGAAAAGTGTTGAAATTATTGTGACAAATGCAGATATTACTCAATATGAGCAATTTCTCCTTTTGCGACAACGATTTCAATGATGTTTAACTTGACAGAATTTGAAATAATCAAGTGCAAAACATAGAAAACTCCATAAATGATAGTAAGAGTTTAAATTATTGTGGCAAATGGAGCATTTGAAAATTAAAGCTGTCGGATTACAAACGCACAATCTCCAGTGGACAACAATAATATGAAGTCTTGTCGTGATTAGCATTCAGAAATTCTTGCTGTATGTGGGAAAGGGTTAATTGTCCAAAACTGTCCGTTATGTCTTATTTGCACCCCATTCCGTTTTATTTCAATTATGAGATATATGATATATTATGATTATCGGTATACCCACCAATTAATTTGGATTGTCCACCCATAAGTTAACACATTCGGAAAATCTATTTCACTTCTGTCCCAAAAGGGGGAATACGCTGATCAGTCTGATCATGAATTGTTGTCTTTGCTTTTTAGTCGTGAATCGCACTGTAAGCCTCATGAGAACCTACCACACAAAAATGAAAATTTATCTTATCATGCAATTAACACTAAAACTATCCAAATGCGGAATTTGTGCTGACGCGGTTGATTTGAGACAAATCCGCACACACTATGACGTAGCCATTTCCCATATATAGGCTCTCCCAAATTTTGGTGTTAAAATCTGTGACCTTTTGTGTTTATGTTTGACGATTTCATTTGGATTATAAGGGATATTTATGCAGGTTTGTGAGAAATATTTGGATTATAAGGGATTTTTATGCAGGTTTGTGAAAAATGATTTTACAATTTAATCTTTAACAAACAAATAAATCTTTTGAATGTTTGGTCAAATATAAAAAATATGAATTTAGGAGACGACTTTTGAAAAACATCTTGACTAAAGGAGACATTTCTCAAAATTAGCAGTTTCTCCTTTTGTCATAATGTTTTCAACTGTTTTCAATGATTATACTTTATAGAATTTCCTAATTTCTGATGGTTTTTTACACATGTCAAGGTCGGTTTTTGTTTACCTTCCATGGTCACACGATGTAAGAATTGTTCGTTTCTTATGAGACGGCTCATATTATACTGAACATGAAAGTCAGATTATTAGAAACAAAGCAAATGAAAAGTTAAGATGATTGAAACATTGAGATGCCATCTATGTGAAATTACGGAAAAAACAAAAATGAAAATCTATAAATAGACTATAGATGAATGCATGGTTTAATTGAGATTGGTTTTAATTACGTTGGTGAATAATACTATACAGACTAAATCTAAATTACCGGGAATCCAAAAAATGAAATAAATATTAAGATTTAGCTTTAGTCAAAAGTCTAAATTGAAAAGTTTGGTGAATACGGGCCGTGGCTTTTTTCATCTTATTACTGCGTAATTATTAGTCGCCGGGCAGAAGCCCGCGACTTCTATTTTTAATAGGTTTTCGGAAATCACATGGGAGGGGGGATTATTATTAGAAAGAAACACATTTAGATGTCTTGAACATATTACAATTGTGTTTGTTTAAAAACACTAAGTAATGACACATCTAAAATGAAATAGATATTCCGATGTTTTAGGTATTTTCAGTTTCTTTATTTTGACTCGCATTTATGTTTTTTTGTTTTATTTACGAAGACAAAACAGTCCCTATTAGCTAGACTGGTATACTTTATTTTTACATGTACTCAAAAGGCGATAACTACAAACCTTTACGTCGCAGTCTAATTTGTTTACATACGCGCACCTGCTTGAAGTGTGACTCGCGAATACCAACTGCGTAGATCAATCTCCTTTGCAGAGAGCTGTCTCTTTACACTCACTTACAAATAGTAAATCGTAGGTGATTTAAAATGTTTATTTGGTTCGAAACAAATGAAGAAAAGAAAAAACCGAGATAAAACTAGTTTTAATAGAAAAAATACTTTGAACGAACACTCTCTGCCTATAAAGAGAGTTTCAAGAACGACACCTCTGCGAATAAGAAAGAATCGGGTCTTTCGTACAAAATTAGTTCGTCCTTGACAATTTTAAATGTGTCATTTAATTCCCTAAAGGCATATTGCTTCCGATCTGCATATTGTTATGCATCATTGACAGAAGGGCGCTCATCATAATATCATTTTAAAACATGAGTAGTTTGTTATTTTCGTTATAAAAAAGAAAGGAAAGAATTAAAATAAATTAACATGTTGTAGGGCTCAGTTTATGTTCGAAATTAAGTTTAAATTATACAACAATTTCAATGAGATTTAACTGTTTAGTTGATATTATATTTCGAAGGTGGTCTAATTTATAAATATTGGACTACATTTCAACATTTGTTAAAGTATGATATAATTAGGATGCCAAGCTAATATCATTTTGAGAAAAAGAGAAAACTCATGTCTTCAGCGATTTAACCCTTAACTCATTGTTTTAAAAGTAGATTGCTGCAAAGGTGTCCACTGTTGACTTTAATAGAGGAAAGGTAAAATGACGTGCTATTGCATGCAAATCCTAAATTGTCTGTTTTGTGGTTTTATTGAAAAATAATAAAATTCAAATATTCTGAACATCTTGAAAAGTGTATGTGGAATTCACAAATCTTATAATTATTCCTTAATGAAAGCACTGTATACATACTAAGACTAATGATTGGCAAGATTTCTCATTTCCATTACTGTTTATGATCAATAATTAGTTGGTTGTGTGTATGGTCAACCTACTTTGGGATGGAGATTGATCATAAACAATGAAAGGCTTCAATTATCATTCACTTCGTTGACAAAACAATGCAAGTTAAGATACATTTTCTCTTGACCCCACCCCTGATGTTCCAATATGCCCCTCAGTTGATAACTGTTTATTCAACTACTATAATGTTAGTGTTATGCATAACTGCACTATGGATATCCGGCGACATTGATGCGTTGCATCAACTTTCTCTTGTATCATAGTATGTAAGGAACCAGATTACATTTAGCTCGCCCCTATTGTTTATGGTTCCCGGTTTAACATACTATCAAACTAATAAAGTTTAGACAAGATACAGTATGAATTTCGCTTCAATAAAAATGAACATGCGTTCAATTAATATACTGGCCGTTGTCTTTTGTTTTTAATTTGTAAAACTCACACATGTACATAGAATGTAAAAGGGATGTTTTAAAAGTCATAACCTTAAATTAATGAACTTAGTTAGGACAAAGATAAATCCCGATATGTGGTCACAGTGGCAGGTCTAAATATTCTCCTTGTGCTAAATGTCTAGGCATTCCTACAGGAAGCTTCCAATAAAGTTAGTTAATAGTATTTAGTTATATACTGTATAACACTTTATATCATTAATAATTTTTAATTATCTATTTTATTTGATAATTAAAGAGTATTAATGATATAAAGTGTTTTACTGAAATTCTTCCCTTTGGAAGTCCTTAACCATTTCCCTCATATAGACGCTTTCTGACGCCTCTGCAGCAGACGACTTTTTGAAAACATAGTAACAAAAGAAGAAATTGCACAAAACATGCAATTTCTGCTTTTGTCACAATGTTTTTCACTTTGAGTCATAGGTTATCCATGCATTCAATTATAGAGATTTTCCATTATTTGACAAAATATGTTCAAATTCGTCTGCTGCAGAATTGTCATATGAGGGAAAGGGTTAATATACACAGATTATATATATTGTATAGTTTCATGGAATAAAGATAAAGTTTTATGTAATTATATGTTCCATACACAAACCTTATAACTGTTGATTGATTGGAGTTTAAGGCCATTTTAAATTTATAAGTTATATCAGGACAACCAGCTAGTCTACCAAACCATGATTCCTGACTTTCTAGCACCGGTACTCAAAATTCTTCCCAGGCAACTGGCTACTCACAGAATCTATTTGTAGCTAATTGTTGGAAGAAGAACAGTGATAATCATAATGACTTTTGTCAATTAGCCCTTTCCCACATACAACAAATTTGCAACAGACAACTTCTCATCAATAAAATGGAAAATCTCCCCAAATGAAGATATATTTATCGAGTAGAGTTTAAAACATTGTGTCTAAAGGAGAAATTGCTTGTTTGGAGCAATTTCTTCTTTTGTCAGAAAGTTTTCAAAAGTCGTCTGTGGCAGAGGCGTCAGAAAGCATCTACATGAGGGAAAGGGTTATAAGAAAGAATAAATGACAGAGCCATGGTTCAAACTCACATCCCAATGGATCGAGAGCCTCTGCCATGACTGACTTAGCTATCACAACTCAAATCATGACTTTATAAGATATTTACATAAATAGTCTGATTGAGAGTAATCTCCTGCTTACCAAAGCCTACATACTAATATTTGTCTAGACTTATTTAAATCTTCTGTAGCAGCTTAAATTAACCTTTTCCAGCATACCACAAATCTGCAACAGACACTTTGAAAAACCCCATCTAGACTTAAAACGGAAAATCTGTATAGAGTTAAAAACATTGTGGCAAAAGGAGAAATTGCTCATTATGAGAAATTTCTCCTTTTGTCACCAAATTTTCAAATGTCATTTGATATAGATCCAGAAAATGTATGAATGTGCAAAAACCTATTAAATTACCTTTCAGGTAAAAGGTTAAAAAAATTATTTTTCTTCTGTGAACCCCTGTTAATTCTTTAGCATGATACATACTGCCTTTTTCACCTGAGCAGAAGACAATTTGTAATAACAATTTGGGAAAAGGGGCAAATGCTCAAACTGAGCAATTTCTCCTTTTCTCCAAAAAAATTTCAACTCTTTATCAAACGTATATACTTTCGAATTTAAATATACAAAAATATTTTCTTCTTTTGTTTTTAAAGCAGATGACTCCAACATTTATCATACCAGTTAAAAAGAGTTAATTCTGGGAATGTTGTGAAGACACCACAGAGCTCAATCAATTATTCAGAAGAATAAAAAATATAATAGTTGTAATTTGTCTCAGAATTTCTAAATGCAAGAAGACTTGTCACACAACCCTTACATTGCTCTAATACAGTAACTGAAAAGACCCTATTTGCTTTATGGATATTTAACGCTGATTTCAATTATTTTTCAGTTACTGATATTGCGGAGATTCCTGGGTAACAGTTCCTAATCAATCCATGACCCCGCGGTTGGCTAATTGGTAAACAAACAACTGTACTGGGCTAGGCTAGAACATTTGCCTTGCCAAAGGGTACTCCATTATAACAGACTGTACAACAAAAAGTGTTAAAAAAGAAGACAAAAGGAGAAATTGTTCAAGATGAAAACAACAAGCTCTTTTTCCTAATATGTTTTTAACATATATCTATAATAATTATGCTGACATTTATAGAGACTCTATATTTAGACCTAGATTATCTCAATGCTATTTATTGCAGGTTTTTTGTATGGAGGAAAAAGGTCTTATTTGTCAGAAAATTTGTTTTTGGATGGTATAAAACAATTAAGAAATAGGAAATCAATTGGCTTTGACTGCATGCATACTCATTTGAAGATTCCTGTTCAAACATATTCAGACAAAATATGCCAATGCCAAACACAGTCATTACCAATTCCTCTACTTCAAAACATTCTGTAATTAACTGAAAACAGTCACACAATGTAACATGTAACACAGCCATTACCAATTCCTGCACTTCGAAACATTCTGTAATCAACTGAAAACAGTCACGCAATGTAACATGTAACACAGCCATTACCAATTCCTGCACTTCGAAACATTCTGTAATCAACTGAAAACAGTCACGCAATGTAACATGTAACAGTCATTACCAATTCCTGCACTTCGAAACATCCTGTAATCAACTGAAAACAGTCACACAATGTAACATGTAACACAGCCATTACCAATTCCTGCACTTCGAAACATTCTGTAATCAACTGAAAACAGTCACGCAATGTAACATGTAACACATTCATTACCAATTCCTCCATTTCGACACATCCTGTTGTCAACTGAAAACAGTCCCACAATGTAAGATGTAACACAATTATTACCAATTCATCCACTTCGACACATCCTGTAATCAACTGAAAACAGTTGCGCAATGCAACATGTAACACAGTCATTACCAATTCCTCCACTTCGAAACATCCCGTAATCAACTGAAAACATTTGCGCAATGTAAAATGTAACACAGTCATTACCAATTCCTCCACTTCGAAACATCCTGTAATCAACTTAAAACAGTCATGCAATGTAACATATGAAACACGGTCATTGTTGATTTAAAAAATTACCACTTTCCCACATACAACAAATCTGCAGCATACAACTTTATATACCCGAACAAATTTGGAAACTCCCTTTAAATAAAAGTACAATAATTGAATAGATTTGAAAACATGGTGACAAAAAGGCGAAATTGCTTGTTTTGAGCATTTCTTCTTTTGTCGACATGTTTTAAAAAATCTGTCTGCTGCAGAGGCGTCTGAAAGCGTCTATGTGAGGGAAAGGGTCAACAAATTAACCCTTACTCATACAACAGATCTGCAGCAAAACACTTTGAAAACATCTGGGCAAGCATACAAATATTATCTATAAATGAAAGTGTAACTATTGGAAGCATTGCAGCAGTATGTTTTTCAAAAGTCGTTTGCTGCATATCTGCAGATGGTAATAATAATTTGTTTGCCCATAATCATCCTGCAGAGTCTTCCAGAATGTTTTTATGAATGTTTTGCTACCCGGCAAATCCTGATCAATCTCAAGTACTAATAGGTGGACCTCTTCTTGTTGCCATATATCTCTGGTTGGGTTTAAGTCTGAGGTGACCAATTTGGTTTTCATAAATGACTATGGAGAGCTAGATAAGTAGACATAAAGCAGTATCTTTCTTGCTGTATGATGTATCACCTTTAGTTGTCTATCAAACCATATGTTGTGGTACCAACAGTCTTGGTTTTAGAGCAATCTCATTAAAATCAGACCAAAATACTTGGCCATATGTATATTGCATCTGACAATTAACATGACACAAAAGTTTGTCTTGAATTGTCAATAAACACTTCAATATTCATGAGCAGGTGCTCATTTCTGTTGTCCAATGAAATAGCATGATACAAATAAGCATACAAATGGAATACCTGCCAATCTCTGCTACTTTGTATCTCCTTGATATGTACCTAACAATTTTATAGGCAGCAATTTGATTTGCTGACACAAAGGTCAATCTGAGACGACCTGTATGAGGCAGTCATCAGATCTAGCTGTATACACAAGTGAGCAAAGTTAAGGTCTGGTTTTAATGAGATTGATTTGAACGTTGATATAAACATCGACAGCTATTTAATCAGAATGTAACGGGAATGGGGTATAGGTATAAATATCACTTCTACAGCCTTGGTGTGGAAGCCGGTTTTTATAGCGACGTTGACCTTTTCTTAAAGTTAAGCAAAGTTCATCGCGGTTAGTGCCTGGATGGGTGACCCGCGATGGCTTTACTCCGGTACACGTTACAAATGGTTATTAAAGGTTTCCAAACTTTGAGAACATTATTAAATTAGCAATTTATCCCTTTTTTATAATGTTTTAGCTCTATTTAATAATTATGCTTTCATTTATAAAGATTTTCCATACCTTTGCCTTCAGACAAGTTCTGACACATGTGCAGCAGATGACTTTTGAAAACATTTTGACAAAAGAAGGAGTTGCTCATGATATTTAATTTCTCCTGTATTTGTTTTCAGCTCCATTCAATAATTATTCTTTCATGTAAAAAAAATGCTTTATATTTTTACCTAGACTTCTAGATATGTTTTCAAAGCTGTCTGTTGCAGATTTGCTGTATGTGGGAAAGGGTTAAAAAACAAATCTGCAGCAAACAACTCTGAAACTAGAATAATGGAAAATCTCAACAACTGAAAGTACTGCACACATATTAACCCTTTCCCTCATGAGACAATTCTTCAGCAGACGGCTTTGAACATATTTTGTGAAAAATGAAAAATCTCTATAATTGAATGATAACCTATGACTAAAAGTGGAAAACATTGTGGCAAAAAGAGAAATTGATCGTTTTGAGCAATTTCTTCTTTTGTCACTATGTTTTCAAAAAGCCGTCTGCTGCAGAGGCGTCAGAAAGCATCATATGAGAGAAAGGGTTAAAGCTCTGGGCAAAGTGAGAAACTGTTCATTGTGCTACTAGATATGTCAAAATGCATCTGCATGTGGTAAACGGTTAACCCTTTCCCACATTCTACAACTCTGCAGCAGAAGACTTTGAAAACACACCCAAAAACATTTGGAAACTACCTTTAAATGAAAGTACAATAATTGAATAGAGTTGAAAACATGGTGGCAAAAAGAGAAATTACTTGTTTTGAGCAATTTTTATTTTTCACCATGTTTTTAACCCTTTCACACATACAACAAATCTGCAGCAGACGACATTGAAAACATATTGGCAAAAATGTGAAATATCTCCAAAATTACATGAGAGTATGTTTTCAAGAGTAGTCTGCTGCTAAAAAACCAGTCTGCTGAAGAGGCATCAGAAAGCATCTATGGGGAAAAGAGTTAACCCTTTCCCTCATACGACAATTCTGCAGCAGACGACTTTGAACTTTGAACTTTGTCAAAAATTAGAAAATCTCTATAATTGAATGGATAACCTATGACTTAAAGTGGAAAACATTGTGGCAAAAGGAGAAATTTCACGTTTTGTGCAATTTCTCCTTTTGTCACTATGTTTTCAAAAATCCGTCTCCTGCAGAGGCTTCAGAAAGCGTCAATATGAGGGAAAAGAGTTAAAAGTCATATGTATCAGGTAGAGGTAGTAATCACAGAAATGATGTAGAGTTAATTTCCTTGATAAATGATAGACTTAGGAAAGAAGTGAATTAATTACAAGTCTGTTAATTATACTGCAATATTATACTTTCTCTGTTTAACCTTTCCTCCATACTGATGCGTTTGATTTCTCTCCAATAGAGATCTTTTTAAATATTATGAGAAAAGGAGAAATTGCTTATCATGAGCAATTTCTTCTTTTGCCACAATGTTTTCAACCCAATGATTATACATGTACCTAACTTTATAGAGATTTTCCATATTTGTGCAAAGATGTTTCCAAAGTCGTCTTGCTGCAGATTTGTTGTAACTATGCGAGAAAGGTTTACCCCCCCCCCCCCCCCCCCCCCCCCCCCCCCCCTATTGTTGATGACATTTGAAATTATAGATTATGGGAAGAAGTGAACTTTCTTTGATACATATGTATATGTCAGATTTAGGAAAAGTTTTATGCCCATCCTTAGCATCATATTGTCAGGAACATGTTCCAGGTCACTGAGACCTTGACCTTTGCATGGATGACCTTAAAATCAATAGGGGTCATCTACCGGTTAAGCCCAACCTCCCTGCCAAATAAGAGGACTGCAGCAATCAATTGGACAATCTTTTTGTGTTCAAGGTCACTGTTACCTTGACCTTTGAATGGAAGACCTCAAAATCAATAGGAAAATTTGCCGGTCTGGAACAATTTCAATATTTAAATTTGTAAAACAAGAGCTGTCGGAGGACAGCACACTTTACTTTTAAGTGCTTGCCAATAAAACAAAACTTTTTTGGGTGGTACAGAAAACATAACCAAGTACTTAATCATAACATTTATAAGCAAAGTATTTATAAGTCTAAAAAAGAGTCATAATTCTTACAAAAACCTTCACTGAATTATGTACTGTTGGCTGTTGATGGAGGTAATGACAGTAAATACATATTGTATTAAAGTGTTAAGCTATATCTCAAATGGTTTTGAAAAGAAATGATTTTGTATCAATAACTTAACCAAAATTCTAAATAAAAAAGGGCCATAATTCTTTGAAAAAAACCTTGACAGAATTATGTACTCTTGTCTGTTGATGGAGATATTGATGGTAAATAAGTATTGTATGTTTATAAGCTATATCTCTTATGATTTTCAAAAAAAGTGGGGTTGTACAAAAAACTAATCCAAAATTCTAACAAAAACCTTGACAGAGTTATGTACTCTTGTCTGTTGATGGAGGTATTAATGGTGAACAAGTGTTGTACATTTCAAAGCAATATCTCTAATGGTTTTGAAAAAAAAGTGAGGTGATACAAAAAACTTAACTAAGGTGTGACGCCAACGACAACACCAACGCCAATGCCGAGGTGAGTAGGATAGCTGGCCTTTTCTTCGAAAAGTCTAAAAACCAGATATTTTCATAAATCTCACTAACATCTACGCTATATGTCACTTTGTAAACGAGAACACAATGGTCTGTAAACCTTTGAGAGAGTCACTTACTGTGACATGACGTCAACAAAATTATCGATCCAATTAACTTTGACAATTGTGTAACCTGATAGATAATGACAATCAAATACCTTGGTGAAGAATGCTTCACCGCTGATGGATGACGGAATTACCCAAGGAAATCCGATTGAATGCATGGGGGTAATGGTTTCATGCATCTGATTGGCTGTTGGGATTTAAGGGAATTTCTGTGAATTTGGATAAATTTGCATAGGTCACGTGACCTTTGTAACCTTTCAAGATGGCGACAGTGGCATGGAAAAATGAATGAATGAATGTATATTGTTTGATGGCGCATCGACAGCTAAGGTCATTTAGCGCACAATTAAATTTAATTATTCATGATCCCTGGGTAAACAAACCAGTACTAGGCTAGAAAATGTGCCTTACCCAAGGGCACTCCACCATGACCGTAGTGCCGCGACTGGGGATCGAACCCGGGACACCCGGTTTCGAAATCCATGGAAAAATGAAACATTTTGTAAAAATAAATTATGTCAGAAATATTTCAATTATGGTAATTCCAAAACAAAAAAGACATTTTTGTGGCGATTGGTTTGACAATCGCCACAATGCTAACAGAAACAACAACAACGAAAAATATTTACATAGTCGGTTTTGAACAATCGGTTGATATTTTTTTTCCTTACTGCAAACTAATTTACTCACATCCGTTATAGTTCCATCATTGATGCAGAGATGTGATTAATAATAATTATGTCAGTGCTACTTTGGTACCGGATTGTTACTAATATTTGAGTTTTATCGAGACATTATCTACATAGAGTTAAAATATGTAAATATTATCTTCGTCATGATTTGGCAGATAATGAATATCATTGCGCGTTCTGCCTTGCAAATAACGGCAACTCTGATGATACTCAAATCTGGAAATTCCAAAAGGTTTTATAAATAGCTCGCGAGACCAAAAACCAAAAGAGCTTGTAAATCTCAATATTATAAACGCTTTATTTTGTAATTGTTTAAATATATGAAAGCGTCTAGATGATAAGACTGGTTTACAAAGGTTTAAAGGACACACGATGTCAGTGTGTACACATGTTATGTATACACGTCTGTACGTTCTAGAGTCAATTAGCAATCAATGCTGACAGTGTAGCCTAATTTAGTTTGGAGATCGAGCATTATAATATATGCCTATATTTTTATAAATTGAACAGTTTGGCAAATAGTGAAATTGTGCTTTTAGAGCATGTTTTGTGTTTGTTTTTGCACTCACATTATTCGAAGCAGTTTAACAACCTCAGAGACATATAAATACACTGTGTTTATATGTCTCTGACAACCCTCAATCATGCAATGTGAAGGGACTAAATTGAACAGACCTGTTTAATATCGGACATCATTGAAACAAACACCAAACTAATGGATACTGTTTTCTCTCCTTTCTTGATAATTTAATCATTTCTAAAGTGTAAAGTATATTTTATCTTAATATGGCCTAACGACCTGGTGATAAACATGTGATTGCCCGAACAATTTAGATTACATTTAATAGCCATTCTAATGAGCTAAAACGGTAGTCTATCGAATACCAACTAGATTTTTCATAACTTTGGAATGGCCTAATTTTGAACACATCATGACCAATTTCAGAACGTAACTAAATAATCACCAAGACAACATTCTGGCAAACTAACATTATTCTACTGTCAAAAGATGCAGGGTTGATACATTCTCAAATATACCCGCACCAGAGTCATCGCAAGCCCTACACCGATATACTGCTTGTTACTTTGCAGGATTTTCCATACGATCGCCACTACAGTGCCATTGGCGCTTTGATTTAGTTAAAGATTTATTTATATGTAGACTAAACAATGTTTACCGTACAAGCAGAACAGTAAATAAGAGAATAGCATTTTTCTGTGCCTGACCAATCATATTCTAGTAAGTACTATATTGGAGGACGGGTTGAATATTTTTCAGTACGAATGAGCAATGTAAACATGCGTGGTAATGTTCGTCAGAACATTTTGGAAAATTGTGATTTGTTAAGTACTTCTTCATTGTGAAATTCGTGTATATTTTTTTAAAAGTGTTCCGATTTCATATTTTTCAATAACGAGAGAGCGGGGTAAAAATGGACTGGACTGATTGAGATTTCAAAATTGCCGGTGCCTGATACTACTGGTCATGCCCAACCTCCCTGCAAAGTTTGAGAACTAAAGTTTCAAGCATTATAGTTAACTTTGGTCTACTGACAGACAAAGCAAAGCAATTATACCACTCTTCTTCGATTAATAATAATAATGTGTGAGAGTTGATTCATCATGAATCATAAACTACACTATTTCTTTTTGCCCATTCCCTTATACAGAAGCCTTTCAAAAGTGCAGTCTACTCAAAAATATTATTTCACGTAATTAGTGAATACAACTCATAAATCTAATTACAAGCCAGTAGGCGACGTGGGATTCGCCTTTGTGATTTTCGCCTTTGCATAGAGTTATGGTTCATGTACACTGCACTTCATCTCAGTGCTTTACCATTGTATGAAGTTTTATAAATAGTTTTGGTGTTATTCTAACCACAAGAAAAAGTAACAAAGGACTAGAACTCTTTAATTAGCTAAATTAGAGTTATGGTTCTTGTACACTGCAGTTCCTCTCATTGTGCTCCTCCATTGTATGAAGTTTGATTAGATTCCATCTCGTAGTTATTAAGTTATTTTCCGGACAAGAAAATGTAACAAAGGGCAATAACTCTGTAATTAGGTAAGATAGATACCCTATCTTTTGAAAGGATACCATTTGGAAAGAAAGGCCTTTCATGGATACACTTTACCTAAATATCTCGAAGTATTTATAAACAAAGTTTCAGCTCTCCACTTTCAAAACTGTAGGAGAAGATAGAAAAATTGTTTGGGTTTTTAAAAGCGTTTTTTTGCTAGCTGCATAGCTACGGGTGGGTCCTTAGCAAAAAAACTTAAATGTGCACACCCTGAGCTCCTATGGGACCTGTTCACCAAGTTTCATCGGAATCAACCTGTTGGTTAGGGATGTGGAGCATCGCTTTACAAACAACTGGACAGACACACACAGACAGACAGACGGAAAAGCCTGACAATATGGGATACCTAGTGAATCCCAACAGTCCATTGCAGCATGATTGATTAGCAATTTCTCCTTTTGTCACAATGTTTTTTTAATTTTAATACAATGATTGTATTTTAATTTATAGAACGTTTCTAAAGGAATGTTTTCAAAGTCATCTTCTGCAGATTTTATCGTATGTGGGTATGGATTAACCCTTTAACCCATTTTGACGCATCTGCAGCAGACGACTTTTGAAAAACATTGTGAAAAAAGGAAAAATTGCTCAAAACAAGCAATTTCACACTTTGCCACAATGTTTTCAACTTTTCTCAGTAATATAAAATAACAAATATAGAGATTTGTTCATGTGTTTGAGTAAACATTTTCAAAGTCACCTGCTTCAGATTTGCTGTATGTAGAAAAGGGGGTTTACCCTTATCCTGCTGCATTCCTGGACTTTGCAGGCTTATTAACCCTTTCCCTCATACGACAATTCTGCAGCAGACGACTTTGAACGTATTTTGTCAAAACATAGAAAATCTCCATAATTGAATGGTTAACCTATGACAAAAAGAGGAAAACATTGTGGCAAAAGGAGAAGTTGCACGTTTTGTGCAATTTCTTCTTTTGTCACTATGTTTTCAAAAAATTGTCTGCTGCAGAGGCGTCTATATGAGGGAAAGGGTTAAGTTATCTTTTATCTTTCATGGATTGATAAACAGGTAGCAAACAATATAGTTTAAAAATTCCCCACTACAGCTTAAAAATCTGCAGCAGACGATTTTGAAAACATACCAAAAAAAAAATTGGAAACTCCGTTCAAATGAAAGTACAGAAATTGAATTGAGCAATTTCTTCTTTTGTCGGCATGATTTCTAAAAAGATGTATGCTGCAGAGGCATCTATATGAGGGAAAGGGTTAATATTAGACTGCAATAAATATACAAGGTGATCTTGGTCTACATTGTTTGCATATACTGGTAATAGGCCCTTGATGAAAGCAAAATTAACCCTTTCCCTCATACGACAGTTCTGCAGCAGATGACTTTAAACATATTTTTACTAAAAGTGGATAACATTGTGACAAAAGGAGCCGTCTGCTGCAGAGGCGTCAGAAAGGGTTAATGTTGCTTTACTCTCTCCTACATTCAGACACCTCTGCAGCAGACATCTTTTCAAAACATTGTGACAAGAAATTGCTCACAAATAATCAATGTTTCTTTTTTCCACAATGTTTACAACTTCATTAAATAAGCTTGATTTCATTTATAAATATATTTATAACATTTTTTGTCCAGATATTTCCAAAGTGGTCTGCCACGGTTTCGTTGTATGTGGGAAAGGTTTAAATTGTGAAGTGTTGATTAATTCTTTCCCTCACACAGATGCCACTGTGCAGCAGACGACTTTAGAAAACATTCTGACAAATTTTAGGATACACTAATCTTCATGAGAAGTTTCTTTTTTTGCCAAAATGTTTTCAACTCTATACACTTTCCAGATTTCCATTAATAGGTGATTTTCACAATTTCTTTTGGGGTTTTCTGCAATTGAAATACACATTAGGAAAACTCCCAAACACCTTGAAAATTGGAATGATAAGCTTTATACAGGTTTGAAAACATTCTATTTTTTCCGTCTTTTTCTGTCAAATAAATCATCTTAGGTCAATCCAGGGGCGTAGCTTCCTTTAGGCAGTCAGGCACGTGCCTACACATTTTTCTTAAAATGCCCCAAAATGCAGCTGCGGCGATATAAGATTTCAATTTTTTTGTCCCCAGACCCCCCTAGATCAACACATTGATTATTGCCAAGCTACGCCCCTGTAATCAAGTTCAATCCCTTTCCCTCTTGCAAACACATTCTGACACATTTGCAGCAGACAACTTTGAAAAACATTGTGACAAAAAGGGAAATTGCTCATGATGAGCAATTTCCCCTTTCATGCCACAATGTTTTCAATTCTATTCAATAAGTCTCATTTATGGAGATATTTCACATTTTTGCCAATATGTTTTCGATGCCATCTGCTGCAAAACTGTTGTTTGTGGGAAAGGATTAAAAAAAACAATTAAAATTTTTATTAAGAAATTCAGTCCTAAAGTTTATAAAAAACAAACCATTCGAGGAATATCACTTGCAATGAATAAGAAATGAGCAAAACAGTTTTACCTGTACAAAAAAATCCAATGCAAGATTGTTCAATTATACAAAAATTGCTCACAATTTAAATGTCAACTGCACGCAAATAATTATCAGGAAAGCTTTCCCCACTAAAAGTAAAATGACACCAAACATTGAATAAACTGTAATGTTGAACTCTCCTTTTATCTGTATTAACCCTCTACCTGATTCAGACGCATTTTGACCCATTTGCAGCAGACGACTTAAGAAAACATTGTAGCAAAAGGAGAGGAAATAATCCTTTTGCGGCAATCTTTTTGACTCTTTTTAATATTTATTCTTTCATATTTAGAGATTGTACCTATTTTGTTGAGATATTTTGAATGTTCTCCACTGCAGAAATGTTGTATGTGGAAAACTGTTAACCCTTTCCCTCATATAGACGCTTTCTGACGCCTCTGCAGCAGACAGCTTTTTGAAAACATAGTGACAAAAGAAGAAATTGCACAAAACGTGCAATTTCTCCTTTTGCCACAATGTTTTCCACTTTTAGTCATAGGTTATCCATTTAATTATAGAGATATTCCATATATTGACAAAATATGTTCAAAGTCGTCTGCTGCAGAATTGTCGTATGAGGGAAAGGGTTAAAAGGTAATTGAAGTCTCTGCAGCAGACGACTTTTGCAAACACTATAAAAAGTTTTATAATGATAAAAGGAGCAAGCAATTTCCCCTTTTCCTGCAATGAATTTCAAATATCAAGATTACACTTCCAAAAGTTTGCTTGAGTTACAATTTTTTCCACATATGGTATTAAAGCAGACTTGACTAAAGAATTAAACAGCACATCAGATTAACAGTTGAAATTCACATTAATTCCAATTTCCTAGAAAGGAACACATTTCTAAGCATGTTCGTTAAAAACATTCCTCAACACAAGTGATTAATTCTAAATTATACAGTGTACCCCATTTAGGGTTGTTTTAAATCACATACTTCAAATGACAGATACTGGATAGCTCTATTGAAAAAAAAAACCCTGTTCCCAATATACCAAGAACGTGCATAGAACAAGCAGTGAGTCTAGTAACATATCCGCATTGTATTCCAATACCTCGTAACAAGCAAACTGATTGGAGTGGAGCTGTTGGAGGTTCTTTTATGGACAGCGACATTATGACAGCGTGTGACCAATACGGTTCATGAAAATATCTTTGACATCGTTTAGACATGAATAACCATTTCCCCCAACACCTCTTAACCCTTTCCCTCATATTGACGCTTTCTGACGCCTCTGCAGCAGACGGCTTTATGAAAACATAGTGACAAAAGAAGAAATTGCACAAAACGTGCAATTTCTCCTTTTGCCACAATGTTTTCCACTTTTTGTCATAGGTTATCCATTCAATTATAGAGATTTTCTTTGTCTTGACAAAATATGTTTAAAGTCGTCTGCTGCAGAATTGTCGTATGAGGGAAAGGGTTAACCCTTTCTCACGTAGAACAAATCTGCAGCAGACGACTTTGAAAACATCTAAGCAAAGCACAGATAATCCCTATAAAATTAATGAAAGGACAGTTATTTAATATTTTTGAAAATATTGTGGCAAAAGGAGAAAGAATTGCTTGTTTTGAGCAATTATTTCATTTGTCACAATGTTTTCAAAAGTAGTAGGCCACCGAGGCACCCTTGAGTGCCTATATGTGGGAAAAGGTTAACCATTGGCTGCACACATAATATGAATCTTAAATCTTAAATTTCATACTGTTGCAGTCTTTTAACCCTTTCCAACAAATCTGCAGCAGACAACTTTGAAAACATTATAGAGAAAAGTATGCAAGTTCTATATAAATGAAAGTATACATAAAATCTGAAAAAAGTTTAAACAATTCTGGCATTTTGAGCAATTTCTGCTTTCGTCACAATGTTTTCAAACGGCGTCTGCTGCAGAGGCGTCAATAATTGATAGATAGATTGTATTTGACTAATATACAAATACATGTATGATCTCATCATTTACATACATTTACATTAACAAAATATATACATGAAATAACTTTAAAGTTTCCTGATTTTAGTATTAGCTCAAAAATAGCTTATACCAAATAAAGAAAATTTAACATTTAACTTAAAGCATGCAGTTTAGGATAGTGTGAATATAACAATTGTTGAAAGATATATCTTATTCTGTATTTATACTGTCAATCACTTATATATATTACTTCAAAAATCATCTTATTTAGATGATCTGAAGCTTGTAGTATGTGAGTAATGGGTATTTAGGAATAAAACAAACTGTTTGGCACTTATCAACGATAAATAACATAATATATTGCAGCAATATGCAACCTGTGTATGGCAGAGGAAGATTCCTGGTGTGCAAAAGAAAATTAATCTTGCGAATATTTTGTTTGCAGACTTCCAGCAAACTTAAAATCAGTTAAGTTCACGACAAGCTTACAGTTATGCAACAACAACAACAGGATGTTGTGAATTTTCAAATTTTCAAAATGGAGGCTAATACCATGTGACAGTTAAAATATATGCAATGTTTTCTCAATACGCTAGGTTATCATGGATTGTCATCAAATATTATTTTCATAGTGACTAATTGTAATTAACTTTTCTTTACATGATAATGATAAATGCAGATGAAATTAACTTAAAATGAAGATTTGCAAGCACAGAATTTACTCAGAAATGACAATGTCTGCAACTGGGTAAATGGAAACACTTGACAGGTAAACTTACGTTAATGACTGTTATTCAGTGATTTATAGTGAAAATATATGATGTGTGAAAGGATTAAGATAGATAATTTATTAGTATTTTCAATTTAGGCAAAATATAATTAATGAACTATCGCAATATGCTTTTGGATGTAAATTGAAATTTTTGGCATAATTTAGACAATTCTTTTCTTTTAACCTTTTCCCACATATAGACTACACTACAATTAAAAATATGCATTACCGGAAGTGTGAGAAGAATGCATGAGATAAAATGCTATCCATAACATTACATTAAAAAATTATGGTAAATACAAATAGTTTCTTGTTTATAACACAAACCCTTCTCCATAGAACCACATTCGTTTCCCGCACTCTATATACAAGTATAAGTGTCCCCCCTATACATATACCTTGGCTTCATGTACCCCTTCCTAATTTTAAATTCGTCATAGAATTTCGGGTGTTTGAGAATGTTGTGAAACGTTCTCAAGATTTTTTCTTCATAGTCCATTATTGGGCACTATTGTAACAGACCTAGAACATATGACCTGACCAATTCATATTCTATTACGTCATACAAACTGTCGGTCTCAAATGACATGTGCGAGCACCTTGACCGAGAATATCAGTGCACTTTTATATACTGAGCTCTACAGACGTGGTTTTCTCAGGGAACGAGGTTTAAATAATCTCTAAACGTGGTTTTTGATAACGTAGTTATCATAGTCGTTTATCGACATTAATTCTTACAACTTGCATGAAAAACTTTGGTTTGCTTGGTTAATTTAAATTAAGGCGAACAAATATTCAGGTTGTTATTTCTGCGATACAGAAATAAATTGAGAAATAATTTTTTCATTGAGAGAACACGTGGTATTTACAACAAGATGGCGGAGCAAATAAGGCCAGTAAAGAGGCTGTAAAAGCGGATGGAAACATTATTGTCTTGTTTCGGAACCAGTTGTTTCAAACCCTGGTACTTTGGCCGAGGGCCAAATAATTTCAAAATCTATTTCAAAGACGGTTCCTGCAAAAACGGCAGCTGCAGTGAGCTGGAAATTTGAATAAAGAGGTATTGTTAGTTCTGAAAAAACTGAATTGTAATATAACCAAACAGGGAACAAAATTAGAGTCGCTTTCTGAAATGCGTGGACGATTTATATCACTCTGAAGAATATGACTATGATTCTGAGAATCAAATGCCTGAAACAGATTACAGGTAAGTTTCGTTTATTTGGTTGATAATCCCCTATGAGTTTGCCCTATTAAGACGCTTTTTGACGCCTCTGAAGCAGACAGCTTTTTGAAGACATGGTGACAAAAGAAGAAATTACTCATAACAAGCAGTTTCTCCTTTGCACCATGTTTTCAACTCTGTTTAATGTTTGTACTTTCATTTAACCCTTTCCCTCATACGACAATTTTGCATCAGATGACTTTGAACGTATTTTGTCAAAACATAGAAAATCTCCATAATTGAATGGATAACCTATGACTAAAAGTGGAAAACATTGTGGCAAAAGTAGAAATTGCACGTTTTGTGCAATTTCTTCTTTTGTCACTATGTATTGAAAAAGCCGTCTGCTGCAGAGGCGTCAGAAAGCGTCTATATGAGGGAAAGGGTTAAAGGGAGTTTTCAAATGTTTTCAGGTATGTTTTCAAAGTCGTCTGCTATAGATTTGTTGTACATGGGGAAGGGTTAAACAAAATGAGTGGAAATATGAATTTAAAACCAACGCTTTTTTATGTCCAATTAAGTTCAAATCGAGGGCTTTATGCAAAATGGTTGTAACTAATCATTGTTCAAGATGTAGTTACAACCGTTTTGCATGAAACCATCAAAATACTCAACTATAACATAATTTTAGAACAACCCTTACCCACATATAGATGTCTTTTGACATGAAGCAAACTTCATTTGAAAACACTGCAATAAAATGCAAAATTGCTTATTATTGCCTTTTTGTCATAATGTTTTCAACAAGATGTTTTCAAAGTTGTCTCCTGCAGATTTGTTGTATAAGGGAAAGGGTTAAAATAATCTAAGAACATCTCATTTCTTGATGTTTAACTTTCTCTGAAACAACTACCCATATAAAAGCCATTGAAAATAAAGTTGCAAGTATTGAATACACAATGTGCAGAAGACCGGTGGAGATTAACACTATAATGCACTTTCAATGTTGTAGCAAAGCAAAAACGATCGATTATAGCTGCAAGTTGCTAAATTAATAAAGATTACCTTTTTGTAGTCTGCTCGAGGCCTACCATCCGATCCTAGTTACATGGAGCCAAATTCCCGCCAAAAGCGCTTTCTAAAAGTATATGGAATGGGATAAAACCCAGGAAAACAATATTGTCACACACAGATTGTACCAAACATCCTTTTATGAGATCATTTTTGATCACGAATTGTTATAACATGTAGGCTATTTCAGGGAAAGTCGTATGTCTACATAAACAATACATGATATATCATATAAACACAGCTGAACACATGCAAAGGTGCCCTGAATCAGCCCGTTATGTATAACTTGATAATATAAATGATTTACAATTCCATTTCCAACGGATTTGGGGAATCAAATATCCCTTATGATCACAAATTTATACACATTTCCAGGATAATTAAATTATATGTAATCAACTCACAATCAGACGCTATGGGAGAGACATCTGGAGGTTTAAAAGGTTTGGTGAATGTGGGAGAGGTTAATCGTTAAAAATATGAATAGAAAGTCTGACAAATAAAAGTTATTTTGAGAAAAAAACACTCGTAAATGGGACAGTCTGGGATAATTTTTCAATCCGGGATAGTCCACGGTCCGTGTTTGCTCTGGGAAGGTCCGTAGTGACACCGTGTTGAACCTTTGCGATCCTGGGCGTCCGGAATGGTCCGGTGGCATCCGTGTTGACACCGTGTTGAATCCGGGTCATCCCCGACGGTCCGTGTAGTGGCGCTGTCGTGTTGGTACCTGGGTCAGGTCCATGTTGGCTCCGTGTTGGCTCCGTGTTTACTCCGTGTTGTTCACCCGTTGCGGTGCCGTGTTTGGTCCGGGCTGGTCCGGGTGACGATGAGCAATCAGAACTGCTCCTGCACTGTTTTCAGGATGGGAATTTATCATTTACTTGCTTTCCAATATATATATATATATATATATATATATATATATATCAATAAAAGTTTGCATTAATCAATTTAGCATAAGTCGATGGGCCAATAATACACGTCGATACCTCTAAGTAAATTATGGGTTTTGTTCGACTTCGATTTGACATCTTATATAGTAACTACTTATACTACTACTCATTTTAATTAACTAATGATACAATTCACTGCATGTGTATTCTATGTATTCTACATTTGGTTCCAATTTTAGATTGGATGGAATTGAATATCCCTACCGAAATTTTGATACCTGTATAGTATGTATTGTTCTCAGAACGTATTTTTCACAGAGATGATGTCAAAGAAAAGTAAAAAAAACACTATTTTGAACCTGTCGCAAGTAACTTACGAACTCATTTTCTAAAGAATGTATGATGAACTGTGAAGATTCTGATAAAATACTCATGCCGATCTAAACTTACGCTGATGGCCAACGTTTGTCATTTCGTATGGATATCTTTTAAATCTATCAGTGATTATCACCTACACAGAAAAAATCATTCGAACAAACAATTACTGGAGCCAATCAGAAATTATCTCCTCATTCGTGCTGACCCAATGTGTGTGCATAAGAGAACACAACTAAAAACGAATGTAAGACACGCATGAATCTCCAAAGTTTCGTGATGCAACAAATATTACTTAAATCCTTGCCCAACATTCAACAAATATAGAGCATACGACTTTCGAGACATTAACTCTAAAACATGGAATATCTCTATAAATTACGGATGTCAAACGGTTACCGATATTAATAACCTGTTAATCGTATATTCTTATAACCGGTTAATTGGATAAATTAATAGACAATCAATATTCACTTGCTTCCTGGTTTTGTTATTTAGACACATCTGTGTATATATTTTATCTATTTTTCCGAGTACTCGGTTCCTTGAATTACTAACCGATTAATCGAATAACATACGAGTAACCGATTAACCGTTGATATCCCTACACAAAAAAATCAAAGACAACATTCTGAGTTATGTTGAAAACATTGTGGAATAAGGAGAAATTGCTCATCAAAAGTCGTCCACTCCAGAAGCGTCAGAAGATTTCTGTGTGTGAAAGGGTTAACCATGTGGATCTAAAAAGTTGTGTGGCTCTTTAATCTCTAGATAGATTCATCAGTGATTTGTTTTGTAAATTAATGCTTCTGGTCTTGGGTACATATAATTATCGAAAAGGAAAATTCACTAAAAAGTTGTGTGGCTCTTTAATCTCTAGATAGATTCATCAGTGATTTGTTTTGTAAATTAATGCTTCTGGTCTTGGGTACATATAATTATCGAAAAGGAAAATTCACTGCCATCAACCATTTTGGGTTTTATTTATGGATTTAATTATTCATCATATAAACAAGTTTATGTATTTTCGAAAGGTTCAAAGACCAACTGGCCATCCTTAAGATAATCATATAGTAATCTTTAATAATGACATATCATCATTTTACCTTTTCGATGTTAATTTATTTTCCTTTATCGTGTTGTTGATTTATTTTAAATGTATTGAAAATCCAAATAACTTGTCTTGCAAGTTTGCTTAAGGAAGTACACGATGGAAAGCGCGAGAAAGCAGTTTTAATAATTTTCTCAATAATTATTTATCTTCGTCCATGGGAAGAGGTATAAGATGTCTCTTGAAAAAAGTGTAAACCAGGTAAGCTTTTGCACCCATACAGTCCGATAAGGATCTACACTTATGACATAAATAGTAACACAAGTTGGTTAGCAGCTTTCCTCATAATTGTTTAGATTCTGATAAGACTGAGCCGATGGCATGGCGATATTAACCTACATTTTCAGAAATGCTAATAATATGTACCTTTGCCACAAAATCTCAATGAAACTAGACCTAAACTTCGCTGCAGAACCAAACGCTAAAGTAGATTTGATAACTGCCTCTTAAAGGTCGTCTCAGATTGACCCTTGCGTCTGTCAATCAAATTCGTTAGGCATCAGTAGGGGAGATAACTCATATATATAAGCGAGACAAAGAAGCGCTGATGACCGAGTGTTCCGATTGTATAGTTACCATTTTGATAGGAGAATCGAGCGTTTGTTGTATCGTTCGATTTCATGGACAGGAAAACGAGGATTCAGGTCAATTCAAGGAGTCATCATCAACAGGCTAGCTGTGACCACGTACATTGATTTACAGTGTACAGTATTTTTACGAGACATAGGTGCACCGCCTGCTCTGTTATGATTAACGCTCATACTGGTAAAAACGCCAATTAAGTTTTAATTATTTATATATTCACTTGTTTTCAATTACATGTAACTGGGTAAACTCATTCTCCAAATCGACTCTGCACTCTTGAACTCAATCACTTTCGTATCAATTCGCAAGAAACCTCACTTTGTATGTGTGACTGTTTCACTGAACGCAGGAGAGTACAAATTATACAAACTGTAAATCATGAATCGTCTTTCCTCTCAACAAATCATTTCGGTCGGTAACAAAAAATGTTCGTGGGTATTTCTGTTACTAGAAGAACTACGCACTACACGAGCCATAATAAAGTATAAATGATCTCTCAGGAAAGGACCGAAATATAAGACAGATTGTCTCATTATATGAATCAGCTTCTGATCGGGGAATCTCATTTCTGGTCACAATTTTTTTTTCCAGGAAATTTGTATGCTCTATCTTATTTTTCTTCTTTCCCTTATGCGAAAACCTATTCAGCTTTCCTTCCCATCGACGATAACGTATGTACAATATGAGAAACATTAAATGTTATTATCCAGACTCCTATGTCAGCATTACATAATCTAAAGTTACTTTATGTACATAGTTACTTTGAGGTTAAAACTAATGGCACCGCACTTCTATTTTTTTCTTCAAAATAAATGCATATATAGATACATATAAGCCGTTCCACGAAAAATCCCGCATCATGGACTCTGCGTAAAGTATCGACCCAGATCAACCGAAGCATGTCGCGCAGTCTGGTAAGAATGGGCTTAAGTCTCCACTGTGCCAAATGTGACTCGTGTTTCGTTTTCATGTATATCGTACACCTTCTTATTCGTTTCTTATCGATCTACTTCATGGAGCAGCTACAACAACAATTCTGAGACACAAACTTCAATTTCTCAACATATCTCAGATCTTGCAATTTTCATTAGGTTTTGATGCAGTTTCCCAGGAACGCAATAACATCTTGAAGGACCTCTCTGGATCGAAAACGGTAATGGGTGCGTTTGACAGTGCATTTGACAGTAATTGACTACCAATCTCTGATGTAATCCACCAGGTCTTTCCATTTAATGTTATAACCGATAAATGCAATATTAGGAACTATTAGGAATTAATTCAGTACAAACTTCAAGTGTAGACAGCAGAATTATTATTGACAATAACAATTTATAATCAGAAAACTTATTTTTGTCGTGATTTACGTGTCTGTTATGCCAGAATAACATGCTTGGGGTGTCTATTCAGTTCATTATAATGCCAAAATAACACGAAATAAGATCTAAAACAGAAATTGTTCTTATTCGATCACTTCAATAAACGGTCATACGAAGTAATAATGCATATGTCCAAAAAGTGTCTGGTTTTCATACGATAAAATAGTGTAGTCAAATCTAGGTGTCAAGCTCAAGTTGTCATAGCAGAGATTGATAATTTCTTTTCCAGTCATCAGCGTATTTCGGACCCGTGGCTTTTGGCATTAAACATAGTGTGTAGCCAGTTGAATAGTGTTTTGCGTTGACTATTAGTTTCTAGCAAAAAAAAGTGCAACCGTGCTCTATTCTATTTTACACGATAAACTGTTTACATGTCTCTCAAAAAATGGAATTAACGGCAACATGCTAAGTACTCTTATAGCTATGTACTCCGATCTTAAATCTTTTATACGTATTGGGAATAAGAACACACAACCTGTAATAAGTAACGTGGGTACAAAGCAAGGCGATCAGTGTAGTCCAATACTGTTTAGTTTATTCATAAATGATTTAGTATCATTTCTTAGAAATAAAGGAATCTCTGGAATATCTATGAGTCCAGACATACCTGATATTTTATGTCTTTTATATGCGGATGATGTAGCAAATTGTGCAGAAACTGTTGTTAACTTACAAAGACAATTGAACACTATCTCAGAGTACTGCAATCTCTCAGGTATGACTATTAACTTAAACAAAACTGAAATAATTGTGTTTAGAAATGGAGGACCACTACGGAAGTATGAAAAATGGAAGTTTAACGATACGCCTTTAAAAACCACATCAATGTACAAATTTTTGGGATTACTGTTCACACCGAAATTATCTTGGACGAAAGCCAAAATAAAGCTTGCAGCACAAGCAAAAAAAGCAATGTTCTCAATCAAGTCAAGCCAACGTACATTTGGAAGATTAAATGTTAAAGAAATTTTTAAAATATTTGATGCTATGATACTACCGATACTTACTTTCTCAGCAGAGATATGGGGCTATGAGTACAGCGAAGTGATAGAACGAGTACAAATACAGTTTTGTAAATATTTTTTAGGAGTTTCTCAATCTGTTAATAATGATGTTGTTCTTGGGGAATGTGGACGCTTACCGTTATGTTTTACTTATTATAGCAAGTGTATAAAATACTGGTGTAAAGTAATACATATGCCTGATAATAGATACCCTAAAAGCTGTTATAAGATGTTAAAGTGTCAGGATGAAATTAAACGCATCAATTGGGCTACACATGTAAAGAATTTATTGTTTCGATACGGTTTTGGATTTGTATGGATCTCACAAGAAGTTGGAGATATAAACTCCTTTATCAAATGTTTTAAAACTAGATTGTCGGACTGCTTAAAACAAAACTGGAGAGAAAATATTGACTCTTCATCACGATGTGATACTTATAAAAATATAAAGACATTGTTAAATCCTGAAAGATATTTGAATATAGAAATGTCATTTACCTTAAGAAAATCTTTAGCACGTTTTCGGTGTTCGAACCACAAATTAAGTATTGAAATAGGACGACATCAAAATATAGACAGACAAAACAGAATATGCCATTTTTGTCTGGGGACTGTCGACATTATATCCATTGAAGATGAATTCCATGCTTTCTTTCATTGTTTAAGATATTCAGCTGAACGGGATGTTCTTTTATATACATGGTATTCTGGGAGAACAAATTTAGCAGATTTTTATAGATTATTAAAAATTGAAAACCCACAAATCATAAAAAACATTGCAGTGTATGTATGTACCATATTAAAAGTAAGAGATTCGATGGATTGATTTAAATATAAAGGGACACACATGAAAATAGTTTTTCCATATGTATGTATAAATGTATATGATGTATTTTGGGCCAGTGGCCTTTATCTACAATAAAAGAATTGAAAAAATTGAAAATTGAAAAAAAATCTCGCTTCACTATAAATGTATGCCGAAACTTGAAAGAAATATGCCCAACTGTAGCAGCAAGTATCACGAAATATAACAGAAAGTATTTCGAAATGCGAAATGTAACAGAAATATACCAAAATACAACAGAAAGTGCGCAGAATTGTAAATAAAATGCACCGAAATGCATCGAAATGCAACAGAAATGTATCAAAGGGTGACAACCATTTCTGTAGTGATATTAGAAATGTCTCTTTCTATCCCTGTTGGTAGGTGATTACCGCAGGGTCGCCCTGTGATGTATTTCTTGTAAATTGGATTCATTTTGTTTGAAAGATCACATAATTGGTTTACGTCTTGCCATCCAGCGCCTTAGACCTTTTTACGTAAATAACCTCTTTTTTGATTAACAGCGGTATTTATCACTCGACATATTCTTCACATAGTCGCCGCGTATATTATTCAGCGAAAAAACCAACGTTAGGCTTTGCAACCAGTGTAAATTTAGATCAGCCCACTAGCGTAGTCTGATTTGATTCTGCACTGTACTCAAATTAATCATAAAATGTTACAGGAATCTTATTAAAGCAGTATGCGTTAGGATCTTTAGTATGGTTAGAAGAATTTGTGTCCACATGTGTAATAATGAAAGTAAGATTTAATTTCGAAGAGCACTGCTTATATGTTTGATTGTGGTTTCATCTTGTTTTCAAAATAATGCCAACGTCGGCTATCAATCTCTTTGGAATCAGACATAAACTTCGCTGCAGTAGCAAACGCTCGAATAGATAATTGAGCCGTCTCGCGAGAAAACCAACATTATGGACTATGCGTATCGACTCAGATCAGCATAAGCATGCCACGCAGGCTTACCTGGACAGACACTTTTCGCCTCCTGTGTATTTTCTGTTTCATGAATCGTTACTGTATACCTCTATCCCACTCAGACGGAAAATGTCGACCCGGATCAGTCTGCGCGGACTGCGCAGGCTGATCTGGGTCTATACAATACGCGGAGGCCATACTGTTGGTCTTTTCGCGGGACGGCTCATATGATGACTGCCTATAACACTTACAGGTCGCCTATGAAATCGTACCCACCGGGCAGATAACACTCATAAATAAACAATATAGAGAAGTGGTCATTGATGAGTGTTCCGGTTGTATTGAATATTGTAATGCAGTCATTTCGACACGACCTTTTATGCGGTGTCGTCAGATCCTATATATATTATGAGCCGTTCCGAGAGAAAACCAACATTATTGACTTTGCGTAAGCATCGACTCGGATCAGCATAAGCCTACCGCGAAGGCTAAACCGAACATACCTTTTTCGCCTCGTGTGTATGTTCTGTTTCAGGAGTCAATACTCTATACCTCTATACCCCTGAGACGGAATGTGTCGGCCCGGCTTAGCCTGCGCGGACTGCGCAGGATGATCTGGGTCGATACATTAAGCAGAGTCAATAATGTTGGTTTTCTCGTGGAACGGCTCATATATATGTACAGCGAAGTATTTTGGTCGTATTTCAATGCGAATGCGAAAAGGCATGACTATCGAAATAAAAAACGGTCTCAAGTCCCGCGCGCTAATCTACCGACCACCACGGATTCCTTTGGACATTGGTTACAAGTCATTTAAAAAGACATGCAATATATATTATATATATGCAAGTTGTCATTGTCTCGCATAATGTCTTCGAGCACAAGGAGCAATGTCATGGTTTCAATGGTTCCTGTCTTTTGCTGTCATATCCATGCCTCTCTAAAAACTAGACGGTCAATCCTTTCTTTCTATATTTTCGTTTCCATGTTGGTTTTCGTCTATCCTTCTGGCTGTCACATATTTTTATCGAACAGTACTCGCGTCTGTGAATTAAAAAGACATGGGGTCGTCAATCTATCACAATCTCATGGGACAAATTGTATGACGCATGTTTGTTTTGGTTCTTTTGTGTAATTGTTTGTCTTTGACCTTGTTGGGTCACCTTATCTTCCCGTAGTAATGGCTTTCCCTCCTTGGCGTTCAGAATTGTGGGGCTAGCATTATGACCCGGACTCTCCGATGTCGGGATAGATTGACCAGAATGGAAAAGCGTTACTGGTAACTTACCCAGGAACTGCGTTGAGATAACTTAACCCTTTCCCTCGTATATACGCTTTCTGACGCCTCTGACAGTAGACGGCTTTTTGAAAACATAGTGACAAAAGAAGAAATTGCTCAAAACGAGCAATTTCTCCTTTTGACACAATATTTTCCACTTTAAGTCATGGGTTATCCATTCAATTATAGAGATTTTCTATTTTTTGACAAAATATGTTCAAAGTCGTCTGCTGCGGAATTGTCGTAAGAGGGGAAGGGTTAAACGTGTTGAAAGCGGCACCATGAAAACAAATTCTCCGGTCTGCAACATAAATAGTCCACGTTGCACTGAGCCGAGCATCGAGAATACTAGGAAACCGTTCACTCTTTCCCACATATGACAATTCTGCAGCAGACGACTTTGAACATATTTTGTCTCATAATAGAAAATCTCTATAATTGAATGGATAACCTATGACTAAAAGTGGAAAACATTGTGTCAAAAGGAGAAATTGCTCGTTTTGTGCAATTTCTGTTTTTGTCACTATGTTTTCAAAAAGCCGTCTGCTGCAGAGGCGTCAGAAAGCGTCTATATGAGGGAAAGGGTTAATTAAGACTGGTTTTTCTATGATGTAGAACAAATATAGGAATAGTGATAGAGTTAGATATTTGAAATCGGAATTCAATCGCAAAATATTCAGTTAGTTTAATCCATCTTTGTAGTTGAGAAATCGTTCATTTTATCACATTTTCTTTCTACTCGAATACTTTAAATATCCACTTTAATATATTTCTGGTTTCAGATTGAAGAGTGACTTTTTTTTATCGTTTATATAGAAGAGACTACTGAAATATCAGTTTATGTTTTACAATTAACACACTGTTATTTTAAAACTATAGATTTCATACATGTCTGTTCATATTAACAATGCATTGACTCCGTTTTAGTTGCACACCTGTAAATGGAAATAATTAATGCTTTCTTTCAATTTGAATTTGATTTTGCAACGTTTTGAACACGTTTTCAGCTGTATCACGGTGTTTCTTGGGTCAGTTATTAGAATTACCGGTACACGTATTAGTTTAGTTTAGTTTAGTTTAGTTTAGTTTAAACTTATAAATTTTACATCGATTGTGAAACAAGCTTTCAGCTTATATTAGTCAGAATCGGTGTCCGCTTCTTCCTGGAGACTCAGACAGTACTCGTGCCGTTTGTGTGGAAAAATCCCAAATGCAAAACCCGCTCATCACGGGATACGAACCAGGGACCTTTAGTACGGGAGGCCGACGCTCTACATTTGCACAACTGTCTTACATGTATATGAGCCATACCACCGAAAAACCAACATTGTGGACTCTTCGTAAAGTATCGACCCGGATCAGCCTAAGCATGCAGCGTTGGCTGCATGCAGCGTAGGCTAACCCAGACAGACACTTTTCGCCTCCTGTGGATTTTCTGTTTCAGGAATCATTTCTTTAAACCTCTATCCCCCTGAGACGGAATGTGTCGGCCGGATCAGCCTGCGTGGACTGCGCAGGCTGATCTGGATCGATACATTACGCAGAGTCCAACATTTGGTTTTCACGTGGAACGGCTCATATGAATACGCGGTACATGTATTAACACCAGCGCACCAGTAGACACATTCTCCCCGCAACCCTGACGAACCAGTAGACACGCTCTCCCCGCAACCCTGACGAACCAGTAGACACGTTCTCCCCGCAACCCTGACGAACCAGTAGACACGCTCTCCCCGCAACCCTGACGAACCAGTAGACACGTTCTCCCCGCAACCCTGACGAACCAGTAGACACGTTCTCCCCGCAACCCTGACGAACCAGTAGACACGTTCTCCCCGCAACCCTGACGAACCAGTAGACACGTTCTCCCCGCAACCCTGACGAACCAGTAGACACGCTCTCCCCGCAACCCTGACGAACCAGTAGACACGTTCTCCCCGCAACCCTGACGAACCAGTAGACACGTTCTCCCCGCAACCCTGACGAACCAGTAGACACGTTCTCCCCGCAACCCTGACGAACCAGTAGACACGCTCTCCCCGCAACCCTGACCGTCAAGAGAGGGAGACGTAAATGTACCATTTATAAAGTCTCGAGGATCGAAAGCTTGACTCCCACTCATGAGGCAGACGACTTAACCACTGCATCAAGGACTCGGAGCTTACCTTCAAACACGGCTAAACAAAATTATATGATTAAACTTTTCCCACATGTAAATGTTTAGCTGCAAACGGCTTTTGAAAGCATTGTGACAAAATAAATCCTAATGAATAATTATTCAATTCAATAATCGTACTTAGAGACTTTCCATAATATTTACATATTTGTTTGAAAAGTCGTCTGTTGCAGGTTTGTTAGATGTGTGGATATATATGTGGCAATTACGAGGAACGGACCAATTTTCACACACAAAATGTTACAATCACCACTTAGCATTTTAAGACCCAGATAAGTGATTGCAACCTTCATCGTAGGTGTTCTGTTGAGACAATCTCGAAAACGCTGTTGGAAATGATTGTATTGTTACCCACACTATTTTAAAATACTGTCTGCTATAGACGTATCTTTAATGGGTTCTGCATGGGAAAACAATGTCACCCTTTCACGTTGTGCCTGACTTTAATACACTCGTGCGTTAACTATTATGCACGAGTCTAAGTACGATATGCGAACACCAATATCAGTATGTACATACGTGCAGTCTGATCTTAGTCAAGACTGTTTGCTATACATGTATTAGTGTCGAGTATTTTTAGACTTGCCCGTAGATATGTAAATAAACACCAGTGGTGATAGTACAATTTGCAACAATTCATCCGGATAAGGGTCGATCAACAGGAAATTAAATTGTGTCACTTTATTCAGAAACAGACTGATGGAAGTCCCTCAAGGCTGTGTCAACCGATATCTGGCGACGACCAAACAAAGCGTAGGGAACACCGTTGTCTGATCAGATTCCGTATTCTGTTTGTTTGTTTTGTTGGAGTTTTACGCCGTTTACAACATTATTTCAGTTGTAGTATGGCGACAGTTCACTTATTCGTGATTCCTGGGTAAACACACTAGTACTATGCTAGTAAATGTGCCTTGTCCGAGAGCACTCCACCATGACCACAGTGCCGCGAATGGCTTCGAAACCGGGACGCCCGGTTCCAAATCCCAGAGGCTAACCATTAGGCCACGGCGGATTCCTGAGATTCCGTATTGATCAACCATTCCATATTAATTCGAATATATTCTATTTCTAACTGTGTAGAATATTTTAAGTTATAAGATCAAATTCTTTCTAATTTGCGATACCATATGGGGTCACTTTGTAATATTCAAGTTGATTGATGAATACGGGTGTAGTCTTGCCTGTACACAAGGAAGTTCTTGCATCCCCATGTTAGGTTTGAATTGATTACTTGAATAATTGGTGTTTTACACCGATTTCAACATGATTTCTGTTATAATTACTGCGGCTGTCAGGTTATCTACCGATGTGTTTCTCAGCTTTCTCGGACCATATACTGTCTTCGTGGTTAGATCGTCAGTCTTAGGAGCGGGAGTCCAGGGTTCGATACCAGAACGGGTCGTGCCAAAGACTTTAAAGATGGCAGTAACGGCTTCGTACTTGGCGCCCAGGGTTGCAGGGACAGCATTACGACTGATGCACCGGTATCAGGATAAATTATACCGGTAGTACTGGTATATTTCCCGTAAAAACCTTTGATACAACCTTTATACTGTTAAAGGGGCGTTAAACCCCATTCAATCACCACCATCGTTCCATATTGACGTGATTCGGCTCTTACACTTCTTCTTCTTTAGAAACCTTTTTTGATCGGTGCCTGCGGAAGGTCAAATTCTCAGAAATCTTCAATTCAATTACATAATCTACATCACATTTACAAACACATCACAAATCATTTAAATCCAATTATATTCTCAACATCACATTTACATACACATCACATACCATTTAAACCCAGTCACATTATCTACATCACATTTACATGCACATCACATATCATTTAAACCCAATTACATTATCTACATAACATTTACATACATATCACATATCATTTAAACCCAATAACATTCTCTACATCACATTTACATACACACATCACATAGCATTTAAACCATATTACATTATCTACATCGCATTTACATACACATCACATAGCATGTAAAGTTTAAACCCAATTACATTCTCTACATCACATTTACATACACATCTCACATTTAAACCAAATTACATTCTCTACACCACATTTACATACACATCACATAGCACTTAAACCCAATTACAAATATTCAACGCAGCTTGGAAAACAGTCTGCACTGTTCAATGGGCTTACGTGTACATGGGTTGTTCAAGACATTGTGATTTGTTTAAAAAACCAGGTCGTCCATAAGGTCTATTTTGGCCTTTATGAACGTCGTGTTCCTGTGTTGTGGCTGTAGGCTGTTATTACATCACTTGGATATATGTTCATTCAATTTAGAGGGACCAATCGTGGTCAACAGACTTATTAGATGAAGCCTTTCAGCCAACTGGACATCAGTTGACCGTAATGGGTTCTGTGAATTGTTGGAGAACGTTTCACGCTTCCTCGGTCAAGGAAAGTACATTTCCCTAATTGAGTGAAAGGGTTTGTATATTACTCTACATAACTACATTATTCATACAGAAACAGTTCAAATCAGTTCTTGCATTATATTTAACCGTTAAATTAATATGCTTTAGAACACATATGGGAACAATTTTAAGTTGTAGAAATCAAATGAGACAGACAAAACATAGAAGTTTGTTGTTAAAGGGTTGAAGTCACATGAGAAAAGACAGTAAATTCAAAATTGAAAAGTATGTTTTTAACGCATGTTTTTTAAATGGTTGAAATCATACGAGAAAAGACAAAAACACACAGGTGTTGAACAGTGTTTCAAAAGAACATGTGTGTATTGTCATCTGCATCAGACAGATTATGTCGAAGCCCCTGGTCATGGTAGTAATACCATATTTTCCGAGTTGGCAGCCTGCCATTTGCTGTTAACACCCAACAACGCATTTTAGGGTGAGACAGCGCAAGAAGAAAAGTTCATCATGGATTCAACAAAACTGCATTTATAACGTTAAGATCACCCCCAAAAAGATCATTATAATGTTGATGGAACAGAGAGGCGTGAGTTCTCCGATATAAGTTTAACAAATGCTTTAGAAATTAATGCGCCGAGAGGTTAACTATTGAAGCTCATTAACATTCGCGAAGTGGAACGAAAAAGTACGACTATGTTAGAGTATTTATGGAGATTGTCCAAAATACAGTTTAAATAGAATAACTTGCTATTGTGAAACAAATCTTTATGCCTGATTTTACCATTATGGCTTCGCATTTTACTTTTCTTTTATATTCTTCAATTTCATTTTCCATAATATATAATTCACAAACAAAAACATAAGTTTGCGAATATTCCCGGAAAATTGAAACGAAAAAATTAATTGTTAATGCTGCTCTCACACTGTGGCGAATATTCTTGCGAATATGAATATTTGAATTTCGCGGTGAATTCGCATAAAAATTGCGATTGGATAGTGAATATTTTCATCTCGGTCACCCCTCTGTCGTCCCTCGACCTCTCCTTACCAATATCTTACGAATATATTACGAATGCTTACCAACGCTTGCCAATGCTTGCCAATGCCTTACGAATAGCTAACGAACGCTGCGAATGTTGCGAATGAGCTTACGAAATTTTTTCAAATAAATGCACCGAATGCCTTGCGAATGTTACGAATGCTTGCGAATGCTTACGAATGGGCTTACAAACGTTACGAATGCACTTACGAATGTTACGAATGTCTACCAACGTCCCCAATGCCTTGCCATTTTCTTACGAATGTTACGAACATTTGATGACGCGGCCGCGATTGGTATAAATAGCGGAGCGAATCTGCCTCTGGCTCATTGTTCGTTTGACTTTGGAAAAAACCCAGCAACACCACATTTCATCAAGAATTTAAAGAATTTCATTATTTCACTATTATGCGAATGTTGCGAATGATTACGAATGGGCTAACAAACGTTACGAATGGCTTACCAATGCTTACGAAAATCGACGGCGAATGACCGTCTTCACAACATTCGCTGAAATTTAGGAAGCGCTTCCTAAATTGACCGATCTTCGTAAGGAGGTGGGGAATGACTTGTGAACGTTCCGAATTTGTTACCGATGCTTACGAAGACACGGCGAATGTTGCGAAGTTTGAGCGATTGTCAAATATTTCCATTCGTAAGCACATTCGCTAACATATTCGCCACAGTGTGAGAGCAGCATAACAAAGAAGTCACCAGTGGATTTGTTTAACCCTTCGCTCCATACTACCGCATTTCCCTGTACCAAATAAATCAGGCATTTCAAAAAGTGGAGGTGAGTTCAGATTGCTCGTAACGAGCAGTCTGAACTCTTCCTGCAATGTTTTCCACTATGTCAGTAAATGTAAACACAATTCATCCATTACTGATAAGTGGTGAATTACTGCTTTCAATTTGGATGACTTCAAGAGCATGCTTATGGAGCAAAGGGTTAACTATTTGTCATATGTGTCAAAACAATGTCACTTGCACAAAGCATAGTAATGGTAGATCTGGTCTCCGGTCAATCATACAGTGCATAAAGCAATATGGTGCATATTCCGCATGTCTAATATTAAACACTTTGTTCCAGAAATACACATTTCATGCACCCAAAATAGTAAATCATTACTAAACGGGAAAGGCAGATTTCAGAATGCTCATAATTAGCCATATGATATCTCCATGCACTGTTTTCCACACTATAAATGGTGGCCCAATACATCCATAACTGATACGTGATGAATTAATGTCACTTAATTCTTTGAATGTGTAGGGAAAGGAAAATGCTTGTGGAGCAAAGTGTTTGTTTAAACTTGTAAGTTATGTGTGAATTACGCTCACATTTACGGAAGATTTCAGATTGCTCATTACGAGCAATCTTAACTCTTACTACACTCTTTTCAAAAGCCTGCTCTACATTGGCTGCAGGGAAATGCAACTTATTATGGAGCAAATAGTTAAAATTACTTCCTCGCTTACTCCGAATTTGACCTCTGAAGAATCAAAGATCAGCCGAGTCCAATTTATAATTGGTAAGAGTTTCTTGGCTCAGTCGGTTGAAGCGGTAAGAGTAACATTTTTAGACCTATGCGTGATGGGTTCGAGCCCACTATAATTTACTTTAGGTTTGACCTTTATTTGTATGTATATATATTTTTTAAGTTTTTCTTATTTTATTTCTTTGTTTTATTTCTAGATTTAATATTCATTCTAACTTTATAACATAAAGATCATCATAAAGCTGGACAGAAATAGTGTAAACAATATATCATCATCATGAACATAATCGTCATCATCATCATTATCATCACCATCTCTATAATTCGACCTCGACTGCATGGCTGTGTAAGCTTTATTAATACGTCGTTCGACATGTTTATGCCACATTTATACCTACGTAGGTAAATATAAAATCACGAACATTAAGGACATTGTGTGATTTACAATTACGTAGACAAAACATAAAAAACATAAAATGAAAATATGTAATCTATTACAACTCGAACTCAGGACCTTAGCATTACGCATTCAACGCTATTGTTAAACCGCCTTCGTACTGGTGGTCTGTCAGGATTTTACTTATAATCAAAACGGGCGCATATTTTTATGCCCATCCCTATTTTGGATAATAGAACAATCCACGGACCTTTTGTCATTGCTCACTGCTCGAATTGGATCTATAAGAAATCATTTTTTAATATTCATACATTAACTTTGTGAAAGTGTCTGTTTTGTTCCATTAGAATATAAAATCAACTGTTTTGGATGATATTGTCTGAGTTTGTGCAGAGATAATTTGTTCTCTGATATATAGATTTTTGTTGAGTGTTGATCTCATTAAAAATTACGCAGGGGTATTGCTTTATGTTAGAATAATGAAAAAACACAGGAATTTAAAACATTTATCCTTTTCATGTGTGGTCACAGTTACATGATATTTCCATGAATCTAGTATATACAGTACCCATGGTGCATTGCTTGTATATGTTGTATGTATGCACCTTTTCACATCACCTGGACATGACGGCTCAATGTGATCTATTGGAAACACAATCTGTCATTGTCAAATGTGAACGTTTGGCTTCAACCAACAATATTGTTCCTTGCATGTTCCCCACATAGGTTATCCAAAATATGTCCATTCACTACAGATCTGTCATGGCAACAGACAGGGAAAACCTATGAAACTATTCTTGTCAGAAACTACTGGCCTTGTTTTGCAACATTTTCACTGTTTGCTTAAAATCTGTGGGTACTCATTAAAACATAGCTTTCAGGACTGTTTCCGTATATCGCTATTGTTCCTTGGATGGTCCCCTTTCAAATGTATGCCAAGAAGTACTACATAACGCTGTGCTCCATAAATACACGTTTTCCGTATCCCGTACCAGCACGCTATTCAAATTGGTCTACTAAGTGTTCCGAATGCTCTTATCTTTCTGAACTCTTTACTCCACTATGTTCCACTCTGTCCGTTAAACTGGACCCACTGAATCCATAACTGATACATGATGAACTAATGCTTTTAATGTGTAGGAGTATCACATGATTATTGAGTGCAGCATATTGCTCTTTGTGAAACTTCTTATTTTTCATTCATTCACCTTGTCCTGTAACTAGTTGTAAGTAATAGTGTATGTCTTTTAATGTGTTCATTATGTTGATGCTGGCAGGATCCAAATATTACGCAAAATTACACTTATCGCTTTCAACCACATCTGTGGTCCCCCTTAAACATGAAATGATGTATTCAATATACTATTGTTTTTCTTTGGTCCTGTTACCTAAGTTTTGTAGATCACCTTAGCCAAAGGCTATATATGATCTATTTGAATCACCCACTGTCCGCAGCTCTTCTCAAAAACCACCTGCTGCAAGTTGATAGAACTTGGCATGGATGTTCCTTGCATGACCCCACTTTTACAGTTAGTTTGAACTTATTTACTTTACATCGATTGCGAAACAAGCTTTCAGCTTAAATTAATCACGCTTGATGTCTGCTTCCTGGACACTTAACAAGTACTCTGTACTGTCTGAGTGGAAAATACTTAAGTCAGAACCCGTTCATCACGGGACTCGAATCCGGGACCTTTGGTGCGAAAGGCCGACGCGCTACCTCTTCACCACTGTCTTCACTTTTACAGCTGATCACATAATTCCATTCAGTACACAACTTGATGCCACGGCGACAAAAAAATAAAAATATTTAATTCTTCTTGTCAGAAACGACTGGCCCAGACGGATTTCAAAATAATTTCTCCTGAAACACCACCAAGTTTTCTCGAGTGGGTGCAATTTGTAAAACACACAGAAACTACTTGGTGGATGTTGATTTAACATTGACATATTTATCAATATAGTATGACAGAAACTTTAAAATTGTTCTGCGTTGTGTAGCCCATCAGTTGCTACATCGAATGATCGTCCCGATATTTGATCCGTCTCTTCGTTTTCTTAATATTTGAGTTGCCGTAAGGGGTACCATTTCATAGGAAAACACAGACACGTCAAAACTAAATATATCGACACAAAAAGAAATGGTTTCCTATTACCTGATCGCTGATTGGCTAAAAATCCGGACACGACCAAATATCGACCAACCAGAGAGCACTTTACATAGCATTACAACTTCCGTTTCCCGTACTTTTACACGAGGAGAAGAAATATTCAAGTGAATTTGACGCTGTTCTCGCGACAACTCGATGGCTTGTTTCATTATTTGTGCAGTGTCGTGAGAGTAGAGACAAGAGAGAACCATCGTCGCAGTATGCTTGTTTCATTATTCGTGCGGTGTCGTGAGAGTAGAGACAAGAGAGAACCATCGTCGCAGTATGCTTGTTATTTTATATTTCAGCATATTTCCCTGAAATAAAGCATTTAAACCCAATTTCATTATCTACATCACATTTACATACACATCACATATCATTTAAACCCAATTACATTATCTACGTAACATTTACATACACATCACATATCATTTAAACGCAATTTATTCTCTACATCACATTTAAATACACATCATATATCATGTAAACCCAATTACATTATCTACATCACATTTACATACACATCACATATCATTTAAACCAAATTACATTCTCTACACCGCATTTACATACACATCACATAGCATTTAAACCTAATTCCCTACATCACATTTACATACACATCATATATAATGTAAACCCAATTACGTTCTTAACATCACATTTACATACACATAACATATCATTTAAACCCAATTATATTCTCTACACCACATTTACATAGACACTTTTACAAATATTCAATGCAGCTTGGAAAACAGTCTGCACTGTTCATTGGGCTTACGTGTACATGGGTTGTTCAAGACATTGTTATTTGTTTAAAAAAACCAGGTTGTCCATAAGGTCTATTTTAATTAATGCACGTTGTGTTCCTATGCCGTGGCTGTAGGCTGTTATTACATCACTTGGAGATATGTTCATTCAATTTGAAGGGACCATCAACTCTCGTGGTCAACAGACTTATTAGATGAAGCCTTTCAGCCATCTGGACATAAACTGACCAGTTGACCGTAATGGGTTCTGTGAATTGTTGGAGAACGTTTCACGCTTCCTCGGTCAAGGATAGTACATTTCCCTAATTGAGTGAAATGGTTTGTATATATCACTCTACATAACTACATTATTCATACAGAAATAGTTCAAATCAGTTCTTGCGTTATATTTAACCGTTAGACTAATATGCTTTAAAACACATATGTGAACAATTATAAATTATGGCAAATTGTGAGTATGTTTTTAAAATTGGAAACTTGTTTTTAAAGGGTTGAAATCATACGAGAAAAGTAAAAACCGCACAGGTTTTGCACAGTTTCGCCTTTGTCCGCAATATTTTCAAAAGTGTTCTCCAACATATAAGCAAAGTGTCGTCTGTATCAGACATAGTGTGTCGAAGTTAGTTCATTATCATTTCTTTACCCACATACAACAATAGCAGACGACTTATATGAAAAATATCTGTGAGTTTAAGTAAAGTTATTGACTAGAGTAGATAACAGTGTTGCAAACTGTGAAAGTGCTCATGTTGTCTGCTGCTAATGCGTCTGACTGGGAAATGGTTCATGTAGTAAGTAGAGAGAAAAGCTTTTCAGTTATTTCACGTCGTTTCCTGGGTTAGTTTCTGGTCCATTTATCCGACACCAGTCAGTCAGTCGTTATGTTTACCCTGCAACCCTGAGCCCCAAGGAGGATAGCCATTGCTTTTATTTGTTAAGCAATTGGCATGACTCGGTGTGGGATAGAACCAGCGACCTCCCGCACCCGAGGTGGACGCTCTACCACTCTCACCAACGAGATATTTCATCATAGTTCAATGAACTAAACCCATGTCAAATATGATGTTGTCTTACTAGTGCCAGTGTGATATATCTTGATTGTTACGATAACTGTTTTCTTTTTGCAGACAAAATTCGACGCTTATCAGCATTATATTTTTGAAAACATTGTGAGAAAATGAAATATCTTGTTTTAGAAAATATGTTTGGAAAAATATGCTTTCGTTTTTCAGATTTGATTTATTTATTGCTCCTCTCTCCAGAATAAGAAATAAAAACAAGACAAAAATAAGTTAAACGAAGTTAACTTTTGCAGCGCCAATAACGATATTGAGATTTTTGAAAACAAAACAGATTCAGGTTAGACAGAGAGTTACGAGCTGTCTCACCTGACACCAGCGTTGTTTGCCTTTGAGTTATCAATATATAACACAAAATATTTTTACATCAAATTTGAATTTCCCCGCTTTTGAAGATGGACTAGTCTTATTTTGGAATATCGACGCTAAAAGAGTTGAACGATGACATTAAACATGGAATGTGTCGGCCCGGATCAGTCTGCGCGGACTGCGCAGGCTGATCTGGATCGATACATTTCGCAGAGGCCATAATGTTGGTTTTCTCGCGGGTTTCTTTTCTCCGTATGTCTTGTTTATTCATTGTTCTTTCGTCCAAGGTGTTAAATGCACTATAGTTAATAATATAATCGTGAATAGTTCCACATTATTCTTTGCGCACAGTTGTCTTTATCAAGGAACGAGTGGATAGCAGTCTCTTTCTCTGTGAAATTACGTTTTACTTTTAAGCCGAGTCGGTAGCGACACGGGAGGTCATTCCAGGGGTTGTGAGTTCGAATCCCAGTTCGGTCAGCATTCTTTCTGACGATTGACAAAAGTCAATTTGACAAGCGTCATTCGTCTTTCACCAATGGGCTAACAGTCTATGTGGAAAAGCAGCCATTTGTTTGGAAAGTATGTTGTGTGAAGTACTGGTTTCAGAAAGCTAGGAAACATATGAGTAGGTGAACATGCAGCCGTTATATGACTGAACAGTCGTTGAAAATGGCGTTAAAACTTTTACTAATGTAAACTCCTGAGAATGTACAGCGTAATATATCGGAAATAACATTTGTTTTAGGATTCACTTAAAAAAAAAGACGCTCTTGACCTTCCGATCAACAAACACTGGGTCTATACTAAAGTACAAAACATACCGGTATTATGACATCGATGCATCAGTCGTAATGGTAATCCTTAGTGCTAAGTAGGACCTTGAGTACATCAGTTTATAGAGCATTTGGTATGACAACGCCAGGAACAGGATCGATATAAGAAACAGCTTAATAAACACAGAGGAAGGGGTGTAACTATAACAGACATTTATAAGATAGTCGCATATACATTACCTCCCCTGCACTAACCTAAAAACCTTAACCAAACGTATTCTGACTCATAGTTAGTTTCCCCGCGAGTCAATTATTTGATAACTTGGTATAGAAAGGGACAGGTTGGCATTGTTTCGAGTTTCTACGTGTTCGATTGATTCATAAATAATTCGCTAATGTATTCGATTTATTTCTATAGCATACTTATGTATATATGTTACTTGTTTAGTTTGTATTTGCATGATGGACATTACTGTCTTTTGTTTACTAATTAACTTACCCTGTATTGTATGCATAACCAAAACAGATGATAGACTGTTTTATAAAGGCATATCTGTTCTAGTAGTAGGCTCAATTTAAAATATATTCGTTTCTAAAAGGAGTGTGTACCTTTCCATTTCGGTAATATTAACCTTTTCTTATAAAATATATACAGCTTTATATAAACGTTAAGATTAAGTTAATTAGGTATCTTGTTTCACAAACGGCTTGATAGTTCTGCATGTCTGCATGTTCGTAGAAGAACATATGTGGCCAGCTCAAAGGTCAATGAGTAAAATGTTTGGCGGACGTAAAGACGGATTGGGAAGTGATCCATATGTCTCGTCCTACAAAGTCAGGAGACACACTACCGTTTTGAAATTATTTGGATATAAATATATCTATTTATTTCTCTTTGATAATCGTAAAGTAGTCGAAAAGGGATCCATACGTATCCTCGAGTTATCGACGTGTTCGAGTGACTTGATTTAAGCTCAATTTATTTATGTTTTTCTAGCTTCGTAATTATTTGGTACTCTAATGTGTGTTATGAAGTGCTACGCTGTTCCGTGCAGGGAATTGGTTCGAGATTAAAGATATACTCGAATTATATCAGGTTCGAGAAGAATGTCCAAACATTGATTTAAAATGTTAAGCAGTTTAATAATTTGAAAACCACACCCTGAAACAGAGGCCCATTTAAGTATTTAAAGCAGACGACATTTTGAAATTACTTTTTGAAACTGGAAAATACTCCCCTTTTAATCTTTTCCTCACAACTTTCACTCAAGTATAATAATAGTACTGAGGTACTGGTGGAGGTGATTTTGTGACAGCTGATTAAAAGCACAGAACTCAAAGAAAATATAAGAAAGCATTTATTTGATGAGTAAGATGTGGCAGCATACAGAACATGTTTATATACAAGCTATGTTATAATATTTTAAAACAATGTTTTCAATAACCATATAATTGCCGATACAAATATAAAGACTAAATGAAAAATATGTAGTAAAGGATGAAATATACTGGTCAACTGTTTTTAAAAACTAATCAACATATGAATATTCAAAAAAAATAAAATGAAGTGGATGGTTGTAATGGTGTGGCAAGTCTAAAGATGCATAACTCTGGAAAATGTTTTCAAAAATAGAAATAAATGCTGGTCAGCTATATTCTCATGATAAACACGTGTTTCAAAAAAGCTTGACGCACAACTATGTGCAAAAGTATTAACTCAGCCAAAGCAATACGACTGATATCCCAACACTAGCGCTTGTCAGAGAATCTGATCTTTTGAAGTATGGTGACATAATTATTATGAGATAGTATCACAACGAACTTAAACAATCAATCATAAAAATAATTTCTGATGAGAAGTTTTTTCTTTAAATTGGCATGGTAACCAGAGTGGTGTGACTGGAATTATTTAAAAAGCCTTTGTAGAAACATCTATCTAAATTATCATCACCTGCCAGCATTTGTGTTTCGATCCGTATGAGAAAAAGTGAAGTGATGGAATGACGATTGCAAACATTTGTATACAGTGTTCAATATAAGGCTTACTGTTTGCTAAGATGCAATCAATACAAATTAAAAATTATTTCCTTTTTGCGTTTCTTTAATGTCTTCGATACAATTTTCTATTTGGAAGAAAGTTTTCAAATTTATTGGAGAAATCAATATAACTGGACAACAGATGATAACTGCTGTCAAAGCATGAGAGCTTTACCTTTATGAATAAATGAAGCACTGATATTTCTACTTTTGTTTTGATGTACGAGTAACCAACAGATGAGCCGTCCCGCGGGAAAACCAACAGTGTGGACTCTGCGTAAAGTATCGACCCGGATCAGCCTATGCATGCCGCGCAAGCTAACCCGGATAGACACCTTTCGCCTCCTGTGAACTTCTGTTTCAGGAATAATTACTCTATACCTCTATCCAACTGAGACGGAATGTGTCGGCCCGGATCAGTCTTCGCGGACTACGCTGGATGATTTGGGTCGATACATTACGCAGAGGCCATAATGTTGGTTTTCGCGTGGGACGGCTCAGATAATGTTGGTAATATAAAGGTTCAACTGGTTCTTCTTCAGTTTAGAACGATGTTGTAACAATTGAAAATCCAAGTTGATAAATCTTTTTTGGAAAAGTTCTGCTCACTTTTTAATGGCAGTGCAACTATTCTATAGAATACTGCTGTCTGGACTGTAACGATCGATAGAGACAGCACATATCATTAGAGTAACATTTCAACTCTCAAGCTATATACATGCAACTATTGACAAATACATTTTCTTATGAAATAACTATTTTTGATTCCAACTCTTAAACTTCTGTGTTTAAAGCAAACTCCATTTACAACAATTCTTTCGAAACGTTTCTGCTACAGGAGCAATACAAAGTCAGACTCGGAGAAACGTCTATGCTACAGGAGCAATACAAAGTCGGACTCGGGGAAACGTTATGTCTTTGTATTGGTTAAAAGGAGACGAATTGGATGAGGAATGTTATTGACATAAACATCACGAAGAGGTTTGGTGCCGCTGTCATGGTGATACCACTTGGAACTGAAATTAAAAATAGAATTAATGTCACACATACACATTGGCTCTTGAAGGATCATTTAAATTTGTTGTAGGACTTCTTTAGACATTTTTCAAAGCAGAATATAAACCATATTGCGACAAGATAACAATGTATCTGTTTAATCGAAATGTGATAGCAGAAATAGCAGCAGGGAGATATGCTACTAACCAAAAGATTGTTGACGCCAACACAATAAGCCTCTATTTAAAGGTTTGTGGAGAATAGAGAGTGTACCAATTTGTCAATGGAAATACTAATAATAAACGACAGGTTATGTTAACTTTAACCACGCATTGACAATCAATCATTATCTATATTCATCAAAAAGTGTTAGACAATACATGTAGACAGCGGTAAGGTATATTCACTGATACGGTAGACTTTTGACGCCTTAACGGAACGCCTCATTTGAAGTCATTGTGGAAAAAGGACCGGGTGTCAAATTTCCCAATTCTAAGATACACATTTAACTTGAAATGATTTTCCTTTTTTTTTTTCGAATTCCCGTTACTTTTGATTATAACTAGAATGGTACATTAGGTAGAGAACAAAATGACGAAATAATATGAACAAAGAGACCTTAATGCTTTTCCATTTTGACATCACAATATGGTATAAATTGCTTCAAGCCAATGCATTTGTTTGTTTATAAAATGTTACATATTTAAACGAAAACTTATTTGTTTATATCGACTGTTTACCCCTTACCACATTCAGCAGACAATAAAATATGGACTTTTTCTAGAACTGAAAACATTACGACTAAGTATAGTTGATAACATTGTGGCCAAAAGAGAAATTACTCTTGATAAACAATTCCACATTTTGACACAATGTTTTAAAACATAATCTACTGAAGGTTCGTCTGTAGAGGGAAAGGGTTAAACAATAGGAAGAGCAACAGACGTAACGTAACATCCATCACTCTGGCTTTTCTAATTGCAAAAGGAAAACGAAGGCTCCGATGAGACTGTGCTGATGTACAGGCTAACCAGAGCCTTCACTATTGGTAATGACAATGACAAATATGTATTGAAAGTAATGAGGCCACCGGACCATAGTATAACCAGAGTCTTCACTATTGGTAATGACAATGACAAATATGTATTGAAGTAATTAGGCCACCGGACCATAGTATAACCAGAGCCTTCACTATTGGTAATGACAATGACAAATATTTATTGAAAGTAATTAGGCCACCGGACCATAGTATAACCAGAGCCTTCACTATTGGTAATGACAATGACAAATATGTATTGAAGTAATTAGGCCACCGGACCATAGTATAACCAGAGCCTTCACTATTGGTAATGACAATGACAAATATTTATTGAAAGTAATTAGGCCACCGGACCATAGTATAACCAGAGCCTTCACTATTGGTAATGACAATGACAAATATGTATTGAAGTAATTAGGCCACCGGACCATAGTATAACCAGAGCCTTCACTATTGGTAATGACAATGACAAATATGTATTGAAAGTAATTAGGCCACCGGACCATAGTATAACCAGAGTCTTCACTATTGGTAATGACAATGACAAATATGTATTGAAAGTAATGAGGCCACCGGACCATAGTATAACCAGAGTCTTCACTATTGGTAATGACAATGACAAATATGTATTGAAGTAATTAGGCCACCGGACCATAGTATAACCAGAGTCTTCACTATTGGTAATGACAATGACAAATATGTATTGAAAGTAATGAGGCCACCGGACCATAGTATAACCAGAGTCTTCACTATTGGTAATGACAATGACAAATATGTATTGAAGTAATTAGGCCACTGGACCATAGTATAACCAGAGCCTTCACTATTGGTAATGACAATGACAAATATTTATTGAAAGTAATTAGGCCACCGGACCATAGTATAACCAGAGCCTTCACTATTGGTAATGACAATGACAAATATGTATTGAAGTAATTAGGCCACCGGACCATAGTATAACCAGAGCCTTCACTATTGGTAATGACAATGACAAATATGTATTGAAAGTAATGAGGCCACCGGACCATAGTATAACCAGAGTCTTCACTATTGGTAATGACAATGACAAATATGTATTGAAGTAATTAGGCCACCGGACCATAGTATAACCAGAGCCTTCACTATTGGTAATGACAATGACAAATATTTATTGAAAGTAATTAGGCCACCGGACCATAGTATAACCAGAGCCTTCACTATTGGTAATGACAATGACAAATATGTATTGAAGTAATTAGGCCACCGGACCATAGTATAACCAGAGCCTTCACTATTGGTAATGACAATGACAAATATGTATTGAAAGTAATTAGGCCACCGGACCATAGTATAACCAGAGCCTTCACTATTGGTAATGACAATGACAAATATGTATTGAAGTAATTAGGCCACCGGACCATAGTATAACCAGAGCCTTCACTATTGGTAATGACAATGACAAATATGTATTGAAAGTAATTAGGCCACCGGACCATAGTATAACCAGAGCCTTCACTATTGGTAATGACAATGACAAATATTTATTAAAAGTAATTAGGCCACCGGACCATAGTATAACCGGAGCCTTCACTATTGGTAATGACAATGACAAATATTTATTGAAAGTAATTAGGCCACCGGACCATAGTATAACCAGAGTCTTCACTATTGGTAATGACAATGACAAATATTTATTGAAAGTAATTAGGCCACCGGACCATAGTATAACCAGAGTCTTCACTATTGGTAATGACAATGACAAATATGTATTGAAAGTAATTAGGCCACCGGACCAAAGTATAACCAGAGTCTTCACTATTGGTAATGACAATGACAAATATGTATTGAAAGTAATTAGGCCACCGGACTATAGTATAACCAGAGTCTTCACTATTGGTAATGACAATGACAAATATGTATTGAAAGTAATTAGGCCACCGGACCAAATTATAACCAGAGTCTTCACTATTGGTAATGACAATGACAAATATGTATTGAAAGTTATTAGGCCACCGGACCATAGTATAACCAGAGTCTTCACTATTGGTAATGACAATGACAAATATGTATTGAAAGTAATTAGGCCACCGGACCAAAGTATAACCAGAGTCTTCACTATTGGTAATGACAATGACAAATATTTATTGAAAGTAATTAGGCCACCGGACCAAAGTATAACCAGAGTCTTCACTATTGGTAATGACAATGACAAATATGTATTGAAAGTAATTAGGCCACCGGACCATAGTATAACAGGAGTCTTCACTATTGGTAAAGACAATGACAAATATTTATTGAAAGTAATTAGGCCACCGGACCATAGTATAACCAGAGTCTTCACTATTGGTAATGACAATGACAACTATTTATTGTAAGTAATTAGGCCACCGGACCAAAGTATAACCAGAGTCTTCACTATTGGTAATGACAATGACAAATATGTATTGAAAGTAATGAGGCCACCGGACCATAGTATAACCAGAGTCTTCACTATTGGTAATGACAATGACAAATATGTATTGAAAGTAATTAGGCCACCGGACCATAGTATAACCAGAGTCTTCACTATTGGTAATGACAATGACAAATATGTATTGAAAGTAATTAGACGACCGGACCATAGTATAACCAGAGTCTTCACTATTGGTAATGACAATGACAAATATGTATTGTAAGTAATTAGGCCACCGGACCATAGTATAACCAGAGTCTTCACTATTGGTAATGACAATGACAAATATGTATTGAAAGTAATTAGGCCACTGGACCATAGTATAACCAGAGTCTTCACTATTGGTAATGACAATGACAAATATGTATTGAAAGTAATTAGGCCACCGGACCATAGTATAACCAGAGTCTTCACTATTGGTAATGACAATGACAAATATGTATTGTAGGTAATTAGACCACCGGACCATAGTATAACCAGAGTCTTCACTATTGGTAATGACAATGACAAATATGTATTGTAAGTAATTAGACCACCGGTCCATAGTACAAAGCATTCTATTTAACCCTTTCCCTCATATAGACGCTTTCTGACTCCTCTGCAGCAGACGGCTTTTTGAAAACATGGCGACAAAAGAAGAAATTGCTCAAGACGAGCAATGTCTCCTTGTGTCACCATGTTTTCAACTCTATTCAATAATTGTACTTTCATTTAAAGGGGTTTTTCAAAAGAATTCGGGTGTGTTATCAGAGTCGTCTGCTTCTGATTTGTTGTATATGGGAAAGGGATTACAAATATTATAGAGCTGAGAATGATGTCCTTATCATTTTTTCATTAACAAATAGATGAAATATGAAAGTTTCTTTATTACATCAAGAGTGTCGTTTTGAAGCAACGTACAACAGTCTTCACTCTTGGTGTCGCCTATTGGTAAAGGCAATAAGACCCCTTTCCGCATGACGCGGCCCAAATAATAACCAGAATAATTCACAAACCTCCATCTCCTTTATCATACATGAAGTTTCCACAAACCGGAAACCCAACTGGCGCTAGTGGATGGTTCCCAGGAGCTACGTTTATAAGCATGCCCATTCCATTCGTATTGTGAAGGTCAATGTGACAATGAAGGAACCAGAGTCCAGGATTGCTGGAGATAAACCTCACGACGACATATCCACCTGAAATATAACAATAACATCTTTGAACCCTCAACTTAATGAATTGATTGAATTGTTTTCATTAACATTGTTGTTGAATTAAACAATGCCATATGATATACAATGTGATATTGACTTCGTGTCCCGTAGTGGCCATGTTTTATTTATCATTCTATGATCGATTGAACAATATTGGTCCATAATCATCCACTTGTGAAATCATTTTGAAATTAGACCTGCGTCTTTCATCGCTAATATTATACAAATCTGATGAAGGTAACTTTATATAGGTCAACATATGGACACTCTCTACAGATGGAAGTTGAATAGAGTTGAAAACGTTGTGACACAGTGAGCAATTGCCGTTTTCAAAAAGTGTGCTCATTATGAACAATGTCACCTCTTGCAACACTGTTTTCAAAAGTCGTCTCCTTTAGAATGGGTTTTATTTATCCTGATATCGATCTCCCTCAGTCTGATTATCTAAATTAAGATTACGACTACAGCCGAATATATCCGATTGTACCTGTAGGAGCCACTACGGTATCCTTTTCTGGAGGATCGTCATTGAGATCTGGGATGTTTCCACCCAACCAGCTGGTATTGGTCCACGTGGCCGATGAACAGTAATTTCGATCGTCCGTACACGTGATATCGGTTGTATCGTTCAATAACTGACCAGACGTGTTGTTGTATGTCCCTGTAAACAAACACATGATCTGATTAATTGTCACGTCATGATGGGGCTTATTATGAATCTCTGCATATCAGGTTTTGAGGTAAGATAGATAGGAGCCGTTCCACCAGAAAACCAACATAGTGGACTCTGCGTGAGGTATCGACCCGGATCAGCCTAAGCAAGTCGCGCAGCCTAATCTGAGTAGACACGTTTCGCCTCTTGTGGATTTTCTGTTTCAGGAATCATTACTCTATATCTTTATCCCCTTCAGATGGAATGCGTAGGCCCAGATCAGCCTGTGCAGAGTCCTTAATGTTGGTTTTCTCGTGGAACGGCTCATATTCGAAGTTCCCCGATTGCGTCCGGAAAACCCCCACCGCTTTACAAAGAAACAAGTTGTGCAGAGATCCTTAACAAGCCCGACCCCGATTTGAGAAATAATATATGCACAATCTGAGCTGATGCCTTTTCAATTATTGTACCTTCATTTAAAGGGAGTTTCTAAAAAAGTTCAGGTATGTTTTCAAAGTCGTCTGCTGCAAAGTTGTCGTATATGGGAAAGGGTTAAAAGCTGTACAATATTGCAGTGAGCATATACAATGTACATGTAATATTATAACTACGGGTACGTTATTAATAAAGTGTACGAGTATGATGCAAATCTACATAACTTCCTCCTTCTACTATCGAGACATGGCCTTCACATTCATGTCACAACGATCATAGCATTGAACAATAGAGACATTTTACACGACGACACCGAGGATATTTTAACCACGCGGTTTTGGATCAGCTTACAAGCTCTAATATAGCATCTGTAACAGACGACCTTTTCTTTTCAATAATTTTAATAATTCTATTTTAGTTCATTGAACGTGTTCAAAGCAGTCTGCTGCATACTTGCTGTATGCGTGAAAGGGGTTGAACAGATTTTAATGACTGTATAATGGCCTATATGTGTGCTGCGGATGTCTTTATGTTTGTTTGAAATGGTTCATTGTTTAATGACTGGATAGGAAATGGAAGTGACATTGATCAGCTTGCACCGCAGAGTATGCTGATTAGGATCTTTCTTTTTGCTCAGTCCATTCAATTATTTTCGGTCGTTAACATAACCTGAACAGGAAATGTAGTATCGAAACGTATTTAGAATAGATGTTTTTTTGTGGCCATTATATTAAACATCCATTTTGACATGAAATATGAAATAGAAATTGCTTCCATTTGGACAGTCATAAATAAAGCTGCAAATGCCAATAAAGTCGTTAAGTTGGTGCGTTGTGACGCCGTACATATATAGCTAACTTGGGAGCTGTATACGATGGTTGACAACGTATACAGCTTACGTAAGCTGTATACGTTGGATATATACATTATACTTTTGAAATAGGTCTTTTGTCTTAACGTATATAACTCACATGGTGAGTTACCAGTATTAAACATAATTGTGATTATACTTTATCGGCATCACCACCATCATAATCTTCGTCGTAGCAGTAGTAGAAGTAGATCTAGTAGCAGTAAAAGTAACTGTAGCAGTATCAGAAGTGGTGGTAGTAGTAGTGGTAGTCGTAGTAGTAGTAGTAGTATTAGTATTAGTATTAGTATTAGTATTAGTATTAGTAGTAGTAGTAGTAGTAGTAGTAGTATAAATAATAATAATAAAATCTTTATTTAATGAAGGTAGCTCATTTAGTACATAAAACTACATATACAAACATATACATAAACAAAACATAGGACTAATTATAGTTAAAACAGAAATCATTATCAATTCTAGTAGAAAAAGCAACAGTAGTAGCAGCAGCAGTATCCTCCTTCTCAACATCACAATGAACATCATCAACATCACAATGAACATCATCAACATCAGCAACAACTCAAACATTGTGGTAAAAACAAATAAAACTTATGATATGAAATCACATTTTTTTCTATCATGAATAACAATAAATTGTTGAGCTACGAGGTGCGGACATTTCTTTGATCTCCCGGCATTTTCTTTTGTCTCAATTTCCGAGCTACATACTCCGAACTGTTATTTCGTTATGTGTCAATGTATCTTACATACATGTGTGTACAGATGTCCATCGATATGTATTGATATGCTGCATGTACTACATTGGCCTGAATCACAGATATCAATGTCCAATGTCACGATTCTCTACAGTTCTGCTACTTTTTTGCGACGCGACGCGGTACGATAGAACATTGTGACCTATACATTTTCTTCTTATTCTGAAATGCAGTTGTTAACAATCCTGTCAAAGTCAATCTTTTATCACTTTTTTGCATGTTTTAATTTCATTTTTACTATTTGCTTTAAAACTACCTAGGCTTCGTCTTATGTTTTTTTTAACATTGTCCGATCTAAACTGTTTTGCAAATGTAATTGATTGATGTAATTTTTAACATAAAATTTTAAAAGAGTTGACAGAACATAACAAAGAAATTACATGTTCCTATTTATGAACGTTTTCGTAAGTTCAAAACGAAATGATATAACCAACATATTATAAAAGACTGGCATAAGGGACTAATATGACCCATGATCTTTTAATTTCTTGGCATATTTTAGATTGAAATGTCTTGAATTATCCTAGAATATTGAATGAAATTTATGATTTGGTTAGAAAATTACTTTAAATACCCATTATGGCCGTTTCCGACAACCAAAAATCTACATCAGACGACTTGTCGGCTGCAGAGTCTTTATGTTGGAAAGGGTTGAAAGCATTACAGGCATGGATCTTTAGCAGACCTTTTAATTTTTCGCTTGCAACATAGCTATATTGATAGAGATATCTGTGAATATTAAATATATAAACCCTTTTCTGTATAAAACAAGAGACCCAGTATCGCTCAACTGCATTAGGCAAAAATCACTATCGCCATATAAGGCAAGGCCCCCTTGCGGTCATGTTTTTCGACAAATGGACATGGTTTGAAGGAATCTGATACAGCGTCACCTAAGAAACATCCCTACAAAATGATATGGAAAATTGGCCAGATACTTTTGCAGACGAAGATTTCACTAGTACAGCGGCCGTGTTTTTTTTTTTTTTTTTTACCAATTAACAAGAATTGGTGGAATCTGATGGAGGATCACACAAGGAACATTTCTATAAAATTATTTGGAAATTGGTTCGATACTTTTGGAGAAGAAAACATTTAAAGCTTTCACTGTCGCACAAGCATTTTTGAAGCCTCTTGAGATGGTTAAGACGAAGTGTTCAAAGGAGCAAGTTTAACCAATTCGGTTTACAATAAATGTTTCGTGTATAAACTTACCTAGTCCCATTTTCATGACGTAAAAGGAATGCCCGTGTAGATGTATCGGGTGCGACCAACCCGACCCTGTACCCAGATTAAGGAAAGTCATCTGGATGAGCTTGTTGTATCCCAGTTCTTGGGTATAAGTACACTCGCAAACACCACGGATGGTGCACTCGCTTTCATTACAAGGTGTGGCCACGGTGTCGGGTTGGGTCAACATCGAACTGGTCGGGAACACAAACTGGCGACCATTTACAGACCCTTCGTTTCCTGGAAATGCGAAATTGAAGAAATATTCCTCGTCCACTTTGTTTCCTAGTATTTGAGCGGGCTTTCGAATCGGATCGTTATTGGAGGCATCATTAAAGTTCAAGCAGGTTCTGACATTAGAACCGTAGTTCCCAAAAGGACAATTAAATACCTGACATTTGTTGTTAACCGAACAGTCTTCTGTCTTGTTATTTATCGGGTCAAGACTAGGTGTGCCAGTATGTTCGACAAACTCAATAACAGCTTCCGCTGCGTGGTATTTGTTACCACCGAGACTTTCATCGGTTTCAAGCGTCTGGGCAACAAGGAGGATTTCTTTGCTCGTTGGTAAAGCAGGAGCCTGCCATTGAAAATCATACCTTTCGCCAGGATGAAGTATGATCGACTGAACTGTTAAAAAATCTAAATCGTAAGCATCAGACGCTTTCAGATTGAGTTTTTGCCCCTCGATGTAAACTCTCATTGGATACAATGTGTTGGCGGAAATGATCCTGAAGTAATACGTTTGTCCGGCCTTCACTATGAACCGTTCTATAGGTGCACCGTTATTCGTTGTCTTATTGTTCCAGAATCTACCCTTTCCATTAATCAAACCGGACTGAAATTCATATCGACTGAAATTTCCACCATCTACTGAACTGGTTGTCGGTATTATTTCACCAGTAGGAAAATCAAACTGTTGGGTCGTCATCCTATAGTAGGCAGTTTCAGCATCCATTACATGGTTCCAGTCCTGAAGTGTTACAATTATCTCGTCCAGTCTCCTTATAGATGGATCCGTCCGGACAATAAGCGGACCGTATAAGCCCTGACTTCGCTGGTCACCTATATGTGCGTGATACATACTAGTTCCTGGTGGAAACGCCGTGAATCGTTGGACGAAAGTTTGACCGGATAGTATAGGGCACTGAGTTACAAACGCCACGCCGTCCATCCATGGGGTGCCCTGTTGGTGTAGCCCATGGAGGTGGATGGTCACGCTGTCTGTGTGATGAAGGTTTACTATTTTTATCTCTATTATCTGATTCTCGAACACTTCTATCCTTGGCCCTGGAAACTTTCCATTAATAGCAATGACAAGACGGGATCTTTCGCCATCAGCTGTGATAACATTTGTCATTTCGGTATCATTCAGAGCAGTGTTGTTGTTCTCTTTACCACGGAATCTTAGAATACCTTTGTCGGGATATACCAACTTGTTATCAACTATCATGGACAGACGTGGTTCTACTACTAAGGTGCAGTAGCATATCCTGTCTCCAAACTTGCATATACAATCACCTGCTGTCGCCGGTGGCTGTGTTCTTGGAGCTTGACCATTTAACAGTTTTACGTTGATACTCAGCAACAGTAACTGTAGAAAACAAACCAACTCCCAGCGCATCATTGTATCCTTAAAATACACATTTAAGGGGAGATTGTTTTGGTACTAGTTAAATGAACCACTTCAATTGATTAATGGTTTGAGACTACGTTATTGTCCGTGTAAATTGAACTGTCGCGTGATGTACGAGGGTCAGTCGTAAAGTTCCCGGACTGTTCTCATAAAATACGCATTTTTTTTATGTAATCGTTTTAACGCTCGGAAATATAAAAATATTATGTAAAATATTCATGGAAAAAACCGTAACATGTCAACATGGTAGGTTAACTTTTTATTTCTATGTAATCTGACAATGTTGCATTTTCATGATGCGACAATTTAAATTGACACCGACAACATTTCTATGTTTTAATCACGCGACAGTTTAATTTGCATGGACAACATTTCTTTGTAAACAGACATTGTTACGTTTTCATCACGCAACATTTCAATTCATACAGACAATATTTCTATGTAAACTGATATTGTTACGTTTTCATCATGCAACATTTCAATTAATACAGACAATATTTCTATGTAAACTGACATTGTTACGTTTTTAATCACGCGATAGTTTAATTTAAACGGACAATATTTCTATGTAAACTGACATTGTTACATTTTCATCACGCAATCGTTTAATTTACACAGACAATATTTCTATGTAAACTGACATTGTTACGTTTTTAATCAAGCGACAGTTAAATTTAAACGGACAATACATGGATTTCTATGTAAACTGATATTTTTACGTTTTTAATCACGCGACAGTTTAGTTTACACCGACACATGTTTTATGTAAACTGACATTGTTACGTTTTCATCACAATGACATTATTTCTAGCTAAACTGACATTGTAACGTTTTCATCAAATTACAGTTCAATTTACATGGACATCATTTCTATGTTAACTGGTATTAAACATTAAGTATTTAATCACGCGAAAATTTAATTTAAACAAACAACATTTCTATGTTAACTGACATTATTACGTTTTTATCACGCGACAGTTTAATCGACACGGACATTATTTCTATGTAAACTGCCATTAAAACGTTTTCATCAAGTGACAGTTTAATTTACACGCGGACACTATTTCTATGTTAACTGACATTGTAACTTTTTCATCAAGTGACAGTTTAATTTACACGCGGACACTATTTCTATGTTAACTGACATTGTAACTTTTGCGTCAAGTGACAGTTTAATTTATAAAGACAACATTTCTATGTAAATGACATTATTACGGTTTTAATCATGCGACAATTTAATTTACACCGACACTATTTCTATATAAACTGACATTGTTACGTTTTAGTCACGCTGCTCACGCAACAGTTTAAATTACACGGACAATATTTCTATGTAAACTGACATTGTAACGTTTTCATCAAGTGACAGTGTAATTTATACGGACACTATTTATATGTAAACTGACATTGTTACGTTCGCATCATGCGACATTTTATTTCACACAGACAATATTTCTAGGTAAAACGATATTTTTACGTGTTTTTTATCACACGACAGTTTAATCGACAACGACACTATTTTCTATTGTTATGTAAACTGTCATTGTAACGTTTCATCAAGTGACAGTTTAATTTACACGGAAAATATTACTATGTAAACTGACAATGTTACGTTTTTAATCATGCAGCAGTTTAATTTGCATGGACAACATTTCTATGTAAACTGACATCGTTATGTTTTCTTCAAGGGACAGTTTAATTTACACCGACAATATTTCTATGTAGACTAACATTGTTTCGATTTTAATCACGCCATATTTTTTTTTATGTAAACTGACATAGTTACGTTTTCATTACGCAACACTTTTATTGACACGGACAACATTTCTTTGTAAACTGACATTATTTAATTTTCATCACGCGACAGTTAAATTGACAACGACAACATTCTTATGTAAACTGACATTGTTACGTTTTCATCACGCGAGAGTTTAATCGACACGGACACTATTTCTATGTAAACTTACATTGTAACATGTTCATCAAGTGACAGTTTAATTTACACGAACACTATTTCTATGTAAACTGACATTGTTACGTTTTCATCAAGTGACTGTTTAATCTATACGGACACTATTTATAAGTAAACTTACAATGTAACATTTTCATTAAGTGGCAATATAAGTTACACGGACAATATTTCTATGTTAACTGACATTGTTACGTTTTTTATCACGCGACAGTTTAGTCGACACGCACCCTATTTCTATGTAAACTGACATTGTTACGTGTTCATCACGCAATCGTTTAATTTACACATACAACATTTCTATGTAAACTGATAGTGTTACGCTTTTAATCACGCGTGAGTCTAATTTAAACCAGGGTCTTTCAAATAGTACTATTTGAAAGACCCTGTTTAAACGGACAATATTTCCATGTAAACTGACATTTTTGAAGTTTTTAATCACGCGACGACAGTTTAATTTACACCGACAATATTTCTATGTTAACTGACATTGTTACGTATTTTATCACGCGACAGTTTAAAAGACACGGACAATATTTCTATGTAAACTGACATTGTTACGTCTTTATCACGCGACAGTTTAATTTACATGGACACTATTTCTATGTAAACTGACATTGTTACGCGTTTTTTTTTATCACGCGACAGGTTTCATCAAAACGGACACTATTTCTATGTAAACTGACATTGTTACGTTTTTATCACGCGACAGTTTAAAAGACACGGACACTATTTCTATGTAAACTGACATTGTAACATGTTCATCAAGTGACAGTTTAATTTACATGGACACTATTTTTGTGTAAACTGACATTGTTACGCGTTTTTTTTTATCACGCGACAGGTTTCATCGAAACGGACACTATTTCTATATTCGATAGTTTATTCTATGTAAACTGACATTGTAATGTTTTTAATCACGCGCAGTTTAATTTACACCGACAACATTTATTTGTAAACTGATATTGTCACGTAACGTACTCAAGCCGCAAAAGCTTGGTTCGGGTGGCATAGGAAAATGGAAATTTCTTTGAAAATAATTTTCTAATATTTGCTTTATCTGCTTTCATTTTATATCATACGTGACTGTTATCTTGGTGAGATTCAATCCATTGTGGTATAAGATAAAGCACGAGCCAAAGTTATAAATAATGTACCACTATCAATGTTTCTGATTAAAATGCTCATCATTTACTTCATGATTGCACATAATTTTCTCCGGGTTTTTTAAATGTAGTCACACCTGTTTAATGGGTTGAATGTGTTTTGTTTTTAAAGAACAGTACCATAGGTTTACATTACTCATCCTCAAAAAGTTGATATAATTCTCATTTTTAATCCATGATGAATTAATTAAATGTTAATTGAACATGAATTAAATATGAAATTCATCATAACTAAGAAATCCGAATTGAGTATGTTTGTTCGTGTTTCCTGGTCATGTATAGTGTATGTATATGTACGTGTTTAAACAATGTACTTTGTACACGTCATTAATAAAGCTGTCTCTCTGTCTGTCTGTCTTTCTAAATATGCATGTAGTTTCCATCAAGGGTCATACTTACAATGGATTTATTTTCAAATTAAGTGTACACGTTGGCCTAACTGAATAGTGTAGGTTAAGATGAGCCATCCCTCGAGAAAACCAACATTATGGCCTCTGCATAATGTATCGACCCAGATCGGCATGCGCAGTCCGCGCAGACAGATCCCGGCCGACACATTCCGTCTCAGGGGGATAGAGATATAGAGTAAAGAGTGCTGTAACAGAAAACCCACAATATACGAAAAGTGTCTGTCCTAATTAGTCTGAGCGGCATGCTTAGGCTGATCCGGATCGATACTTTACGCAGAGACCACAATGTTGGTTTTATCGCGGGACGGCTCAGATTATCGTGCCGACCTGCTCCGTTTCATCAGAATCTACACACGTTGACAGAATCGTATGACAAGTCTTGTAAGTAATATGTAAACAGAGTAAATGTTGATCAAATTTTGTGGAGACACATACTGATATGGATCGATACTTTTCACAATGGCAATCTTGTTCCCTTTTATCAATAAGTGTAGACTTCTTAATCTTTCAAACTATATTAAAGAAGCTGTGAGCAGAAGAATAAGTTTGTTAAATAACATAGAAAATTGAAAAAGTATGCATGTAAGTTCATGTCTTTGTTAATTGTGACAATACTGCTGGTTTTGCAGTGTTGATGTGCATATGAATGTAACATTTGCCACGTAGTTTTCTTCGAGATATGCAACTATTGATTGACTCCAGAAATGGGGAAGGCATTTCCTGTGCTAATTCGGAGACCAATAGACATAGTACTGTACCGTTGGGTGCAGTTATATAATAATAGTAGTTCAATAAATACACTTAAGAAAAGAAATAACAATGTTGCTTTTTGTTCTTTTTGTACGTGTTTTAATTGCAATTTGTGTATATTGTAAACATGACAAGAAACTGTATAGTTTACGTCAGTACAATTACTGTCTATAGTCTATTGTCCTATTGTTTGATCCAGTGATTTGCACATTAAACCGTTTCCTACATTTGCAGAAAATGACTTTGAAGACATCAAACCATATAATGGTAAATCTACTTCAATGAAGGTATGAATATTGAGGGGGCGTAAAGAGGAAGAGGAAAAAAGAAGTGGTTCAGCGCTCCTAATGGTTTCGTAGAAAAAGGAAATAGACCCTACTTTCGTTTCTCTTGTTATGTTTTTAATAATTTCAGTAAATATTTGCCTCGGTTGTTTGTATAGACATTCTCTGCACTTTACGCACATGGGAAATATATATTAATGAAGATGTGAATTTTGAATAGAGTCGAAAACATTATGGCAAAAGTAGAAATTGCTCATCATGGGCAATTTCTCATATCGCCACTTGGTTTACAAAAGGCATCTGCTGATAAATTGTTTCAATACATCTACATGCGTTTAATGGAACTAACTAACTCTTTCAGCGCCGAATTGCTTAAACTTGACTCTTCCATGTTCACTAGTGGGCGTCTCCATGTCCATGTAATTACATTACAAGCTGACTCACCTGAATCTGTATTGTTTGCAAAAATCTCAATATTACATTTAGCGCTAATAGAGTTATACAAACAAACTTACAACTAAAATGGCGATGTTTTATCATCCCAACAATTCACATAGTTCTAATGTATTTAACTGACAATCACTCGATCAAACACCATTGTTTACATGATATACATGTATAATACATTTGGCGCTCATACGACAATAAGACACACGCATTTTGTAAACACTGTGGTAAACGGAGATATTTCACATTGTGATCAATATCTCATTTTCCCTATATTACTTAAAAATACATTCCTCATTATAACATCATTTCCATTTTTCCATGTAGCCTAATCCTTTTTTGTTCCCAGTTAGTCAATTCCCACATACAATTAATCTGTAGCAGTCGACTTTGAAATTATCAAGTCCAAAGTATAGAAGATCTCTGTAAATGATAGTATGATTATTGCCGGAATACAGTTAAAAATCCGGTGATTGCTGCAAATGGAGAAATGTATCATTATGAGTAATTGCTCCTTTGACCACAATGAATATAAAAGTCGTCTGCTGCAGAGACGTCAGAACGCGTCTAGGGTGGTTTTCGTCGAAAATGAAACCAATTTAACTTCCGGATATCTTGTTATGTTTGAATAAATTGTAGAAAATGATTGCTTCGGTTTTCGGAAAATGGTCTCTCATTTAGTATGTGTTTTTTTCTAGACTTCAACGCGTACGAATACGCCTTCGTGATTGGAGCCGTCCCGCGAGAAAACCAACATTATGGCATCTGCGGAATGTATCGACCCAGATCAGCCTGCGCAGACTGATCCGGGCCGACACATTCCATCTCAGGGTGACAGAGGTATATGGTAATGATTCCTGAAACAGAAAATCCACAGGAGGCGAAAAGTGTCTATCCGGCTAAGCCTGTGCGGTATGCTTAGGCTGATCATGGTCGATACTTTACGCAGAGTACACAATGTTGGTTTTCTCGCGGGACGGCTCATTGTATTACTAACACACCTGATCCGTATTCAGACAATAACGATCCTAAATAGAATCTAATTCTTAATTAGAGTAAAATTCTAATTTTCAAAGTAACACAATTTCTTATTGTGTAAATCACACAGAACTGGTGTTACTTTGTGAATTTGAATTAGTCATATATTTAGTACTACAGACTATTTAACCCTTCCCCACATATAATACACCTGTCTTTGTCGACTTCGAAAAGATGTTAAATCGGAATGCCGTTTTACCGATGTCGCGCGTCGGAACACACATTGCGATAATTTAGCTGAAACGCAGTTTAAAATTGACAACCTTTTTTTCCACAATAATCATCAATTTTATGGTATCATGAAATCTATTACCTACAAAAAATGGATATTCTAATTTATTTCTTCCCTAATAGTTATTTTATTTCAAATTAGAAGAAAGATGCCTAATGGTTTCGTAGAAAAATGAAATAGACCCTACTTTCGTTTCTCTTGTTATGTTTGAATAATTTTCAGTAAGTATTTGCCTCGGTTGTTTGTATAGACATTCTCTGCACTTTACGCGCATGGGAAATATCTATTAATGAAGATGTGAATTTTGAATAGAGTCGAACACATTATGGCAAAAGTAGAAATAGCTTATCATGGGCAATTTCTCATATCGCCACTTGGTTTACAAAAGGCACCTGCTGATAAATCGTTTCAATACATCTGCATTCGGTAAACGGAACTAATTAACTCTTTCAGCGCCGAATTGTTTAAAGTAGACTCTTCCATGTTAAACATTTATCATATCCATGTCCATGTAATAACAGTTTGGGACTATTTATAACTAAAAGGCAAACAATGCTGATTTCAGGTGAGACAGCTCGTTACGAGCTGAATCACCTGAATCTGTATTGTTTGCAAAATCCTCAATATTGCCTTTGACGCAGAAAGAAATTAAACTAACAAACTTACAACTAAAAGGGCTATTTTCCGGCGATAGCTGTTTAACCTCAGTTTTGACATAGATGTTAAACAAATGATCTAGATTGTGGTGCAATCAAATGTTGTATTTAATGAATAATGTTGAAGAAATAAAGGAAATGAAACGTTTTGATTGGTTCATAGTTAAGTTGGCGATCCTACGAGAGGCACTAATAAGATGAAGTTTTTAAATGAAATATTCTGCAAACTAACTTTTAATTCTTTTCCTTAAGGAATAAATTTCAGTTAACAAAATCAGTGAAAACGTATGAAATATATTATTTAAGAGCAAAATATTAATCAGTTTTGAAACATGATAAGTTTTCAGTTATGTATCGTCAATTGAAACTTATACACCTCTTGGACCCCTCGAATAATCTCCAGTCATTACATAATTTTTAATTTACTAAAAAAGTTATAGGGCAGATTATTTTAAGAAGTACATATCATTACGAAATCCCTTTCTACTACAAGTTATAAGAATTTCAAGAACATATGTGGAGCCGATTTTTAGTAAATCGGAATGCCGTTTTACCGATGTCGCGCGTCGGAACACACATTGCGATAATTTAGCTGAAACGCAGTTTAAAATTGACAACCTTTTTTCCCCACAATAATCATCAATTTTATGGTATCATGAAATCTATTACCTACAAAAAATGGATATTTTAATTTATTTCTTCCCTAATAGTTATTTTATTTCAAATTAGAAGAAAGATGTGTATCAGCGCGCCTAATGGTTTCGTAGAAAAATGAAATAGACCCTACTTTCGTTTCTCTTGTTATGTTTGAATAATTTTCAGTAAGTATTTGCCTCGGTTGCTTGTATAGACATTCTCTGCACTTTACGCGCATGGGAAATATCTATTAATGAAGATGTGAATTTTGAATAGAGTCGAACACATTATGGCAAAAGTAGAAATAGCTTATCATGGGCAATTTCTCATATCGCCACTTGGTTTACAAAAGGCACCTGCTGATAAATCGTTTCAATACATCTGCATTCGGTAAACGGAACTAATTAACTCTTTCAGCGCCGAATTGTTTAAAGTAGACTCTTCCATGTTAAACATTTATCGTATCCATGTCCATGTAATAACAGTTTGGGACTATTTATAACTAAAAGGCAAACAATGCTGATTTCAGGTGAGACAGCTCGTTACGAGCTGAATCACATGAATCTGTATTGTTTGCAAAATCCTCAATATTGCCTTTGACGCAGAAAGAAATTAAACTAACAAACTTACAACTAAAAGGGCTATTTTCCGGCGATAGTTGTTTAACCTCAGTTTTGACATAGATGTTAAACAAATGATCTAGATTGTGGTGCAATCAAATGTTGTATTTAATGAATAATGTTGAAGAAATAAAGGAAATGAAACGTTTTGATTGGTTCATAGTTAAGTTGGCGATCCTACGAGAGGCACTAATAAGATGAAGTTTTAAAATGAAATATTCTGCATACTAACTTTTAATTCTTTTCCTTAAGGAATAAATTTCAGTGAACAAAATCAGTGAAAACGTATGAAATATATTATTTAAGAGCAAAATATTAATCAGTTTTGAAACATGATAAGTTTTCAGTTATGTATCGTCAATTGAAACTTATACACCTCTTGGACCCCTCGAATAATCTCCAGTCATGTGGCGTATTCTCGGCCTTGCTACTCTATTTATAGAAACTGAAGCTGGATGGAGATGGCCGATTAGCCTTTGGTAAACACATAGATTAGTGCGTGTTCCATTTCCTAGTGTTTTCTCATATTGATCAAAGTTTATCTTTTTAAAAGATATTTCTTGTTTATCATCCCAACAATTCAGTTTATACCTTCTGAAGAAATGATATTTCCAAGTATTAAAATAACAATCCATCGATCAAACAACATTCTTTACATGATATAGAATAACTTTGGCGCTTCTACGACAATACCACAAACGCATTTTGAAAACATTGTGGAAAAGGGAGTTATTACATATAATAATCAATATCTCATTTTGCCCAATATTAGTTTACACTCCTCATAACATCATTTCCAATCTTTCATTAAATCCTTTATTTTCCCCTCAGTTCATTAACCCTTTCCCACATACAATAATTATGCAGCAGTCGACTTAATGTAATCAAAAAAATCTTCCGGATCTCTTTTTACGTTAGAATAAATTGAAGCAAATGATTGCTTCGGTTTTCGGAAAATGGTCTCTGCATTTAGTATGTGTTTTTTCTAGACTTCTACGCGTACGAATGGAGCCAAACAGCGAGAAAACCAACATTATGGCATCTGCATAATGTATCGACCCGGATCAGCCTGCGCTGTCTGCGTAGACTGATCCGGGTGACACAATCCGTCTCATGGGGATAGAGGTATAGAGTAATGATTCCTGAAACAGAAAATTCACAGGAGGCTAAAAGTGTCTATCCGGGTAAGCCTGCGCGGCATGCTTAGGCCGCAGAGTACACACTGTTGGTTTTCTCGTGTTCCATAGTTAACACAACATAAACAGTTTAAGCTATGCCTATCAAACGGAACGAAACCTACCTGTTTTATGAATGGAAAACAGGTAGAACATGTTTGGTTAACCGACTAAGGAACGGTATATCGACAATTTGAGTTTTGTGACTATGGAACACAGGGCTGGTCCGTAGTCAGGCAATAACGATCCTAAATAGAATCTAATTCTTAATTAGAGTAAAATTTTAAATTTCAAAGTAACACATTTTCTTATTGACTAAACCACATAGAACTGGTTTTACTTTGTGAATTTGAATTAGTCATATATTTAGTACTACAGACTATTTAACCCTTCCCCACATATAATACACCTGTCTTTGTCGACTTTGTCGAAAAGATGTAAACAAAATATTGGAAAAACCTGTGAATGAAAAAAAGATTATAGCATAAAGTTGAAATCATTGTGGCAAGAGGAGTAGTTGCTCATTATGAGCAATTTCTCCTTTTGTCTCGTTTCTTTCAAAAGTTATCTGCTGCATAAGTGTCAATATGTTTGAACAGATTAACTTCACCAGCAAACCATGCAAAAGTAAAACATAATTCAAAATTCCAGTTAGAGATAGATCTACCATAGTTGAATGTATAACAAGCCATATAAATACTTTTGATCGTTACAAGAGATATCTCTTTTTCCGAGTTAAAAAGTCATCTCTGAAGTAAAAGATATATTTCAGAGACATCATTTTAGTGAAATAGATTTCACTCCCTCTTACAAGAAAATTAATGTATACTCAATATATGTCAGAGATCTGAATTTTCCTCTCAGCACGAGGTTAATTCGACATTTAACATGTCTGTGCCATACAAGGATTGAACACATATTCCATGCTGTTTTAAAGTGCTCTGCTTTGGAATTGTCAATACTCTTTTTCAGTGAAAAACACGTTGTGAAAAAAAGAAGATTTTGCTTAACAAGACGATTTTCTTCTTTCACGAGTCGCTTGCTGAGTAGTCATCAAATGTCGCCTGTATCCGGGAAATGGTTAACAATGGAGGCAATACAGAATTGCTACTGCAAACAACATCTGATACCGTTAGCTGTATACATGTATGACTTATGAAAACATTGTAGATAACATTGACTATTTTATCTTAGTATTCATATATGCAGGGCTACAGATATCCTTTGTAGTGAACTGGGTATTTATCCCATTGTTTTTTTCAGACAATTGCTTTTTCTAATCTAAGTAACAGGGATCTTTTTTCCTCATCATTTTGTTTCAAATTGCTTTTTTGTATTTGTTTAACAAATTGAAATCATCTTGGTGAAGGAAGACATAATGAGCACATACTCTTTTTATCACAACATTTTAATGTTGTTTAATTGATGCTTCTAAGTGTTGGCAAATCTATAATATTTGGGGCTCCCTCATTCATGCAGACATTTTTTTAATTCAGTTTTGCTTTAATCTGTATGCACAGTGTACATCTTAGATTAGTATTAATCTCGGTCACATCTTTTCTTCAATACGTATCTTGGTTGGTTCGATGTAAATAATTTACATAACACCTATGTAAACAATGGCTTATTTTATTTTTCATTTGCCTTTGAATAATCATCATATTAAAGAGAATTACTACTGATCTGTAGCCCCTACTGTATGGCGGTTATCTCATTTTTCACACTACACATCTGCATAAAGACAACAATTTTCATTAACATGTATGCAAAACACGTATGTTATGCACAATTAACTTATATGATTATATTGTAACTAAAATGCTGTTCTGATATGTATCGAAAATGAAACGAGTTTGTTTGAAAATGAAAATGTTTGATGCTTGAGCTACGCCGTTGCAAAACAGACTCTCGGGAGATCAAGACCAATAATTCAACCTCTTTAGACCGGAATCAGACACTTACGTTAACGATCTGTCTGATAAAAGTCCACACTGTGTTCATATTATTTACCTAAGCTTGTCAGAAGCATCTGATAGCACGGAGAAGATGTACAGGCCGATCTGAACTTACAGTGTATATATTGTATATAGTCATGAATTTGGTAAAACATGCTATATAACTTGTAATTCTATGCAATAAAACATATTGTATTTTATTGTATTTAGAAAGGTTGTCTGCTTTGAAAACATCTCAGAAAAAAAAAAGAAATCTGAAAAATTGGATCACCCTGTGGAGCTATTTCTCTTTTCACAACAACAGTGTCTGTGTACTGTGTATACCACGTGACGTTTGACGTCATATTTGCATGGTCAGACAGCAATAATTGCTCTTGATAAGAATGTAAAAACAATGATAACTTTTTAATTTCTTCACCCCTTTTTATGAAACATGGCACAATCTACGCCGCTTACAATGTCATATCTCCGGTTTTTTTAA